>CM050904.1:5310000-5662500 GCA_027726005.1 Juncus effusus | reverse complement strand
AAAACGATGAAAATGCTAGTTTTATAAAAAAAAGTTTGTATCGCTATTTTTGAATTAAAAGTGAATTTGATCATTAATAAGGAAACGCTATGCCAGTTGCCACACAACATTTCGTGTAATAAAGATGTTTAGACCTCCATAGACGGCCCATTTAAGCCTACATAACAAACCTACAACAAAATAAATTATTTCTAAGCCTGTGGTACCAGATTTTTTTTTTTTTTTTATACCATTTTCATCAAAAATAAACCACTAAATATCATCTCTTTCAAAATAATGTGGTATCTACCATTTTCGCCACTATCAGTGGCGGAACACATCTGTTCCGCCACTACTAGTGGCGGAACATGTGAATTTTCAGTTTTTTCAAAAATTTATCATTTGACTGACTAAACATGATTAATTAATGCAAATTAACAGTGTTCCGCCAAAAGGAAAAAAAAAAAAAAAATTTTTTGAGAAAAAATTAATTTTTTTTCTGTTCCGCCAGTGGAAGTGGCGAAACAGGTAAATTTTTCCCCTGTTCCGCCAGTGGCAGTGACGAAACATGTTTTTTTCACTAATTAATCCTGTTTTTGAAAAATTATAAAATCCACATATTCCGCCACTACTGGTGGCGGAACAATATCTGTTCCGCCACTAGTAGTGACGGAAATGATAGTTACCCAATTATTTTCAAAACAGTGGTAAGTATTAGTTTATTTTTGAAAAATATGGTATATAAAAAAAAAATTGTAGTACCAAACAATTTACAAATCCAAATTTCGTACCAATAAAAACAAATTAAACAACAGTTGCACTGAAAAAGAACATGGTTCGTGGGCGAAGATAATTCATTAATTAAGGGCTATACAAACAGTGAGCTAAGCGCGGCATGAAAGTTCACCAACATACTTCTGAGCACCAGAATCCAAAAGACAAAGTGCTGATGTCCCCCCCACTAATTTATCTTCGTCTACCCATAAACTCTCACGAAATTTACATCACACTTAACCAGCTATAAATTTTCACCAACTAATCATAGAAAACCACGTCATTTACATGCGAGACTCTGTACAATTCAGCGAGAGGACAACCAACATCCTCCTGGCTCGTGTGGCAACGAGCCAGCACGGGAAAGACATGAGCGAGCTCACCAATACCTCGTGCTTGAATTCTATATTATTTCTTGACACGTGGCCAATAGCTGCAGGCACGGAGCAACAAATGGAGAAATTATTAGGATGCAGCCAAACTGATATTCAACTCCGACAGGGTGGGTCCCACGTCAGTGATTCATTTGTATTCGCATGATGTGTTAGGGGTGTAAATGGAAGTTTGTGAAGGAGAGGCTTTTCTGCCACTCAAGATTTATCCAACTAAACTTGCCCGGGCCTTTTAACAGTTGAGATGGCGTGTAGTGTAGAGCTTAGCTACTTTCTTTGACCCGTTTTGTTTTGCACAGGATGAAGTATGTTAATTGTTGAACATTAGTATGTACTTTTTTGGCATGGAGGACTAAAACAAATATTGCATTTTGCAATATTCTCAGCTCCCACTTATACTCGACCGAAATAGAACAATTAGATAATATATAGTTTATCTATATATATTATTGAGTCAAGAATCTCCAAATAATCCCCTAAATTAATTGTAAATTAGTTGTATTAATAGGGGAGTCATAGGTTCGTATCTGGCTCGGATAATGACATATATCATATATGTATTCATATTTTTTTTTTCTCGAATCATGATACAATTCCATCACGATAAGGTTCAGATACATTTCCCACTCGTTTTTCATTTGATTAAATAAGAAGTTTGTTAGAAGGATAATAATGGATCAATCATACAACTCATAAGGATACAAAAATAGTGGTAGGGGTGCAGTTTTCATGTGTGTTGTTCCTCCTATAGATATTATACTAATTCAAATATTGTTCAAAGATTTATCCGATATAAATATGAATCCGGATTTTTTTTTATTATTACAATGGTAAATACATATTGTATGATTATTTTATCCTTTAGAATCTTATTAAGTACCTTTTTACATATAGTAAAAAAATTTATAAATTGTGTTTAGAAAACAGATGAATAATTAGGGGTGGCAATGGTTCGGGTAATATCCGAATCGAACCGGTACCGAATCTAAAAAATATCCGAACCAAATAAAAAAATCCGGATCCGCTCAGAATTGTATACATATCGGATCCATTTTTGTTGATACGGATCCGAATATGGTACTTCAAATATTAGACCCGTATCCAAACCGGATCCGGATAATTATTAAATATGAGTATCTTTGATAATTTTGATATAATTGTGACACACTATTTATATTTTTTTTTCTTATAATAAAGCTATACAATATATAAAACTCAATATATTTTTATGATATATAAAAATATAATAATAAGATTATAAATCACAATATATTTATATTGTTTTAACAACCGAAAAAAAATCCGGATTTGTATCCATATCCGACAAATCCGAACTATATCCGGATCCGTATATAATATCCGAACCGGATAGAACCGTTGCCACCCTTACGAATAATGTGTGTTGTATATATTTATTACGAGAAAATATTAAATAGTGTATCACAATGAATCGAGATCTCAAAGCATGAGCTCAAAAGCAGGTCATCCGAATTCAAATCCGGATTGGCCTACAAGTTCTATATTCAAATTTATACTCATAAAAGAGGGTCATCCGAATTTGATATGTAGAAAACAATTATACTGAAACAACATCACATTCACACAGCCCATATGAATGTACCTTTCATATGCATTTTTTTCAGACAATCTTGATCACATAATCTTTTTGACACATACTATTGGAAGAGAAATCTAATATCACGATGGCACTGTATCATGTCGGATCACGACGGATGAAAGATATACTATTTTTTCACTTTTACTATATTATTATATATTATTTTTATCATTTTATATACTATTTTTATTCTTTATGTATTTTTTAATTTTTTTAATTTTTAGAATTTGTATATACTATTCTAACATACTATTTTATTTTTCATATACTGTTTTCACTTTTTATGTATATATTATTATGAAAAATGAATTATATATATTATCATTACTCTGTAGTAAGCTATATATATACTGTCGCCGTGATCCAAATTTAGTTGTCAAGCAAAGGAAAATTCAAATTGAAGAGTTTTCATTAAACTAATTGGATATAGTTGTCAAGCAAAGAAAAATTCAAATTGGAGAGTTTTCATTGATCTAATTGTACGTAAGGAGGGAACTTCTTAAGACTTCAACTTACAAAATCTGCCACATTTCACGCAAGAGAAAATAGACGGCGGCATGGACGCAATTCAGGGGTGGCCGCAGCATGGGCCTTGCCCCCCCCCCCCCCCCCCCCCCAAAAAAAAAAAAATTAAATTTCAATATAGGTCGTTAAAAATTTAATTCACATCCTTTGTAGAAATGTTTTTATACATTATTGTATCATATATAAAAATTGAAGGTTATATGGATAAAAAACCAAACAAGAAAAAGCTAGTGCCAAGTTCATTTTTGAGTATGTATACTAATTGCTAGTGAAAATTATATGGGGCTTCAAAATAAAACAATAAATAAATTAAATTAATATGACTATAAACCATTCAATTTGTGTTTGGTTCTTGATATGTATCTTAATTGTTATAATTTTACATACAACTTAAAAAATTGTATCTTTTTATCCAATGAGTTGGACAACATTTTCTAATATTATTTGCAAATTTTCAAAATTGCACCTAATTCTCATATTTAACTATCTGCAAAAGTTATTTCTTTTTCTAAAAAAATAATTTGTTTTAATAATAAATCATTTATTTGGAATAATTTAAACTATAATTTTATATTAGTTTATACATTATTATTATTCCTTAAAATTTATTAAGTGGTAAACTTTAGTGTACTTTTATTTTACTGACTTAATTTATTAATACAAATAACAAATTATCAATTTGCATAAACTTTGTCTAAGACAAAATCTATAAATAATGCACAATAGTTCATTTTGTAAAAAAAAAAATATAAGAACAAATATATTTTTTTGTTTATCTAAGAAAATATGTAAGAAAATCAGATTTGGAAAAATCGCAACATAGTGTGAAAATTCTGTTAGTAGTTTTTTAAATTCTCAAGCATGCTATTATTTAGGTGGTTGTATGAATGTGTTCCATAAAATAAATCAATAATACGTAACCAAAAAAATATAATATGACCAGTGGCGGAGCTTGACTATATATACTAAGGGTTAAAAAATTAAATCTTTACTAGCTATTAATAATGTACAAAAAATTTGAGTGGGAAAGAGGAGAAGGTAGTAACAAATATATAGAAATATATGCATTACGAAAAATAATCAGTAATGTACTACTAATATATACTACTTTATTGCAAATTTTGGAATGATGATCCTACTCCACATAAATGTTTTAAACCTGGATGTGTTACTGCCAAAGACTCGTGACCCCAACTGGTTTTTAAGAAAAATAACAAAACATTAGTGACGGTATCAGTTTGCAACACATTATTGCAGTCTAATTTAGTATGAAATTTTGCCAACCAACCTTTAGCGCAGTTGGTATGGCATAGCCCCTCTTTCTCAAAGGGAATAGGTTCGAAACTTTTTTTTTTTTGGGGGGGGGGGTGTCGGTCTAGTATTAGGGGTTGGGTATGCCTACGGGCCACTAATCGAAAAAAAATTTAATATGAATTTTTTTTTCAAAATCCCTCTAAATTTTGTAAATATTATCGACAACCTTTAACTATTTTAGATTTTCTCAAAACCCCTCTATTTTTTAGCTTTTTCTTTATACACCCCCCCCAGCCAAACACACACACACGAAGTAATGTATTAACAAATGACCATTTTACCCCTATGATTTTATTATATATATATATATATTTTTTTTAAAGATTATATTTATATTGCTAATATTCCCAGTATTGGAAAATATGTTTTTTGCAAAATAACAAAAAAAGATAATTTTGACTTTTTTTTCAATATATTTTTAGAAGGGTGCATGTATTTTCAATATTCCAAATAATATTGAAAAAAACATATTCCAAATTATTATTTTTTCTTTTTTTTTGGTTTTATGTAGATATAAAAAAAATATTTTCAATATAATTTGGAATATCAACAATACAACAATAGCTCTTCAAAAATATGACAAAAATAAAGCTATAAGGGCAAAATAGTCATTTTTAAAATATAAATAAAATGCTAAGGTTTTTTTTGATAATATTCAAAAAAGACAGGGTTTTCTGAGGGAATATAAAAAGTTAGTAGGTCTTTGATAATATGCAGAAAGGGTGGGGGTTTGAAAAATTTCCCATTTATTAATTCACAAAACAGTTTATTTGATTATGTAAAGGACGAAAAAATTGATTAAAATAATAGCTATCAATATCAGTAAATAGCCTAATTCTAGAAATTTGATCCGATAATATGTGTGTTCAAAATTTTCTGCTTCTGAATCAATTCCGTTAATAGAATTCAGTTAAATATCTCACTCCATTCTACTAATTATCCTCGTGGGACTTTGTAATTGGTCAGTCTAATTACAAAAACAAGAGTTAGTAGAACAACGTAAACTTTCATGACTGATAAATGAAATGTTTCGTCAAACACCAACTGCCTACAAATCTTTACAGTATTGTTCGTGGCACTTGCTGGATGGTTGTGATTAGGATTTCTTCAAGTTAGTAAAAAAGAGTAAAAACATCCCGTGGAAACACCATAATTTGTTTTCTTTGTGAAAGTGGAAGTGAAAGGTGGGGTGAGTGCGTTAACCCCGGTGTATATAACACCAACCTCTGCACTTCGCTTTCTCACTTGCCCCACCAGCACCTCCATTAATGGCGTCCTCATCAAATGAAACCAAAGAAAAGCTTCTCTCGCGTCCTCCAGAATGCGAAGAAGGAGAAGAAGAAGAAGAGCGAGCTTATTACTCAGATGAAAAGGTCGTAATTTCTATCTCAGAGGACGAGGATGGCGACGAAGATGGAGTTGAATTTGGTTCTCCGCCTCCTTTTTCATGGCGTAAATTATGGCGATTCACAGGCCCTGGGTTTCTCATGTGTATCGCTTTTCTCGACCCGGGTAACCTTGAGGGCGATCTTCAGGCTGGCGCCATCGCAGGGTATTATTATAAATGCTTAATCTCTTTTCTTCTTTTTCTCTGTTTTTTATTGCTTTATTAATAGTGAAAGAAGTCTCAATAAACTATTAATTGCAGTATCAGTGCCCCATTTTTATATTTGGCACTCAATTTGTACTCTCCTATCAATTAATTAGCTTTCTTCTTTAGGAAACAATTTTGTCCAAAAAATTGTCCTTTTTATTCCAAAAAAAAAAAAAAAAAATTTGTCCACATAATTAACGACCCTCTAAACTAGCACACCACAAGCCAAAATTACTTAAGCATCTTCTTACAAATAATGCACAAAGTAATAACTATTGTACTTCCATGTAAACAACACAAAAGTGACAAATAAATATATTAATACAAAAAACAGTATATTGATACATTACACGTTACCATCCAATCAGGTACTCGTTACTATGGCTATTAACATGGTCAACAATTATCGGGCTCCTAATTCAATTACTCTCGGCTCGGCTGGGAGTCGCGACAGGGCGCCACCTGGCAGAGCTGTGTAGAGAAGAGTACCCTAGATGGGCAGGCATTTCACTCTGGCTGATGGCTGAGCTGGCGTTAATTGGGGCCGATATTCAAGAGGTCATTGGAAGTGCAATTGCTATCAAGATCCTTTCAGGCGGAACTGTACCTCTCTGGGTTGGCGTGCTCGTTACTGCTCTTGATTGGTATTCATGTTCTTATTTTTCATTTTATTTTTAGCTCTCTTTTTGGTTGAATTTTGAAAACAAATATGTGTGTGTGCAAATTTGATATAAAATATTTGATAGGAAACCTAGTACCGTCAATTTAAATAATTTATTTTCTAAGCAATCAAGTATTGTAAAATAGCAACCTAGTTTTGGATATTTTGTTAAGGGTATATATTCTTTGAAAAGGAAAGTCTATTCTTTGTGTGTAGCTTTACTCCTGGCTAATTATGGAATCTGTTATAATCTTATCTCTTCTCTCCTTGAATAATTCACACCACAAACAGTATTATAATAGTACTCTATTTCTTTCTGGTAAGATAAGAGTTGTCAATTGGGTGTAAGAATTCTTTACTGATGTCATTTGTAAAAGCAAAAAGTGAAAGCAACATAAAGGTCAAGCATTAATTAAGGAATGGCAGGTAGTTCAATTGAAAAGGACCACTCTCTTGTTTTATTTAATCTTCCTTTATCTTCTTTTCTTTTCAATTTTCAAACTGTTCATTAGTTGATAAGCACATAGTGTTGTGCTCTCACTTTCATGAGTGATGAGAGATCCTAATATCTTTTAGCATTGACAATCCTGAATTTTGTATTATTACAAATATGCCCTTGGCATATTGCTACAAACTCTAGTAGAGAAATTTGGAGATTATGTTAAAATTAGGGGGCCAAATTGATATTTGTAACAAAGATTTTTGTATTTATGTTGAAGAGTGAGTATGATTAGTTTTCTTTGTGATTTATTTAGTTCTCTATGATATTTTCTTCTTTGCAGCTTCATATTTTTATATCTTGAGAATTATGGAGTGAGAAAATTAGAGGCATTTTTCGGAGTTCTTATTGCAACAATGGCAGTATCTTTTGCTGTTATGTTTGGAGAAACCAAACCTGATGGAAAAGAGCTCTTGATCGGTAAATCTGTTTATTATCAGTAGAATATCTTAAAAGAGCCTAAAACTATTTTTGTTGTTATTATCAGTACAATTTTATTTATTTTTTCTCTATTTTTTAGGTATGTTGGTGCCAAAACTAAGTCCAAAAACAATAAAACAGGCAGTGGGCGTAGTTGGATGTGTAATAATGCCTCACAATGTGTTTCTGCACTCTGCATTGGTTCAGTCCAGAAAAATAAACACGGCAAAAAAGTCAAAAGTGAGAGAAGCTGTGAGATATTATTCCATTGAGTCTGCTGTAGCTCTTTTGATCTCTCTGTTCATAAACATTTGTGTAACAACGGTCTTTGCCAAGGGGTTTTATGGATCTAAGGAGGCAGACACTATTGGTTTAGAAAATGCAGGTACATGTTATCCTAATGATAATATTATTTTTGTTCCTTAATACGCATTTTATTTGATTCATGACTGTACTATTTTGTAACAATTAATTTGCGTAATTTATTACCAAACATAATACTAAATACATCTAAGCATTTATACACAAAAATTGTTTCCTATCATGAAAATAAGAATTTTATAATGATCTTTTTAATACTTTGATTTATTAACCCCTATATATCATTATGAACATATCTAGTGACATTTTCATTAACTTTGTTCACGACACATGCAGGCCAATTTTTACAGGAAAAATATGGAACAAGACTTTTCCCAATACTATACATATGGGGAATCGGCTTGCTAGCATCCGGCCAAAGCAGTACAATAACAGGCACATATGCAGGGCAATTCATAATGGGAGGTTTCTTAAACTTAAAATTGAAAAAATGGGTTAGAGCGTTGATAACTCGGAGTTTTGCAATTGTGCCGACAATGATTGTTGCATTGTTTTTCGATACTGAGGATCCGACTATGGATGTCTTGAATGAGTCGCTTAACGTGCTTCAGTCAGTACAGATACCTTTTGCACTCATACCACTAATTATTTTGGTATCAAATGAACAAGTTATGGGATGTTTTAAAATTGGTAATTTCACCAAAGTAAGTTTTATTTTCATTTTCAACATTTTTTTATGTACTCGGCTATGTCTTGATGTGTTGAGCCTCAATTAGGGAAATCAATTACAAAATAGCAAATAAACATACTGTATATGCAAGCATTCCCCCAACACATTTTCAGTGCGAGGTGGTCGCCCAACTATCTATAGGTGGTCAGAGGCCTGTGCTGTGATAGTCAACGAAAATATTCAAAAGTATATATTATTAACACAGTCTATTGACCACATGAACAGAGTTGGATGGCCACCTGTCATGAAAGTAGAAAATATTCAAAGAATCAAAAGTATATAGGAATAACACAGTGTGCTGACCATGTGAACCTAGTTGGATGTCCACCTGTCATGAAAGTGTTGAAAATCAAGGGAAATATTGGGATGAGATGAATTTTTTCCAACAAACAAAAAAATAAAGAAAACAATTCGTTTGAGGTAACAATGGGATTTTTTTTTTTTTTAGGTGGTAAGCTGGGTTGTAGCAGCGTTTCTAATAATAATAAACGGGTATCTCCTCCTGTCGTTCTTCTCTGAGGAAGTGCGAGGTGTATTGCTTAGTTCCACAGTATGCGTTGCTTTAGCAGTGTATGTGGTATTTATAATATATCTTATCTTTAGAAACACTGCTATGTATTCTAAGTTTTCCGCCAGGTTCTGTAAGAATCGGTGAACACGAAACCTCTTTTGATAGGTAGTGTGTTGTGTTCTGTTTATGAGTTTTCATATTACTAAAACTTGAGTTAAATTTTGTAAGTTTATTGTTTAGTTTGAATTTTGATATTTGTGATAAATATGTATGATCAAAGCTGGTGGTTGATATATAAACAAAACAGGCGAGTACCACAATAACTGGCCAAAGCCTACAAGGCCCAGGCCTATGGCCCCAAAAATACAAGGGCTCATTTCTTATCGCATGTATAGCCATAGGGCTCATTTCTTATTGCATGTATAGCCATTTTGTAACCGCGATAAGACTTATTAGTCGTGCTAAGCGACATATATCAAATTTAAGTTGTTCAAAACGAATCTAAGCTCACAAATTGCCGTCCATTCCGTCAAGTACTTACGCCGATAAGAAAAACAAAACAAGTAGAATCATTAGCTAATATTTAGCTAAGTAATTGGTTGGGTTACGACGCAGTTTCTATATAACCATCATTTTATAAAAATATAACCTTTGATATATATATAAGATATATTACTTAATAAAATAATCTAACATATTATATTATAGGAAAATAAATAATTTTCTAGTTTCATATATGTCGGTCGACTTGTTCAGTTATAGGTCTCTCAATTCCGCATATTTTTCAAAAATAATATTTCACTAGCTCCCTTTCGAGGTTTCACACGTTCAACTCATCTCAAGTTTTCACACATTCACACATCAATTTTATAAAAGCCGGATTAATTAACCCATAACCATCCTCACCGACTAACATGTACGAAATTCTAAATAAGAATATTTTATTTCATATTCATCTCAAAATATCATATCATTTTCTTATTCATACTCATTTATCATGTAGGAATTATAATCGAAATTCTAAATAAAAATATTTTATTTTAATATTCATCTCAAAATATCATATCATTTTCTTATTCATGCTCATTTATTATGTCGGAATTATAATTCCGTAGTACTTTTCATAATAAATAATGTCTCAGAATAAATAAAATAGATAATTAAGTTATTCTTATTACTGAATTGCGCAATGTAGATATTAATAACTAATTTCTTGAATAAATTGAAAATACTAAATATATATAGGGTCCTGATATTGCAAGCCGCATTTGGGGACGCCCCGTGCACGACTGCTGACGTGTTAGACGCCACGTCAGCCAAAACGCGACGGCGGCACGACGCCCGTCCGCCCAGCGCCTTCCCAGCTCAGCATGCAGCAACGGGTGCACGACAGGGTGAAAATAGAGCGCAGCATCACAAACAGTATATAGATAGTATAACATTATGATAAAACCATATATATATATATATATATATATATATATATAGTATAACATTATGATAAAACAATATATATAAATCATATGAAAACAGTATATAGATATGATATAGTTCAGACAAACAGTATATGTGTAGAGCAAATGTGTAATTCAGACAAACAATATATATATATCACTATATGTTCTGATAAAATAGTATATAGATATGATATAATTTTATAAAACAGTATATATATATCGATATATAATTCAAACAAAAAATAATATATATAACAATGAAAGATGTAATATATATATATATATATATATATATATATATATATATATATATATATATATATATATATATATATATATATATATATATATATATATATATATATATTATCACAGTATATAAATATGATCTATTTCAAACAAAACAGTATATATATAACAAATTTTTAAGTCGATAAAACAATATATTGATAATCCCGTCACACTGGAGAAGAAGGGGACGACAGGGAGAAGGTTGAGGACTCCGGCTGCTAGGGAACATGTCGCGCCTAAGTCGTCTCCAACCTTGGAGTGACCAGGTCGTCCCCAATAATGGAGTGATTTTCATTTTCCCATATATGTATCATAAATAATTATAAAAATAACTTTAGTTCATATAGAAGTCCCAGTTACCTTAGATACCATGGTACGATCAAACAATGACAACTTGTACGGTCCTACCTCAGAGTGAAGGAAAAGAATGTAATGCTAAGAAAAATGAAATTTATGGCTAGGAGTCTTCTATTTATTTGAGACAATAAAATGAGATGGAATAACATGGGCGTAGGTTTCTGAATGGCAGATTAATGAGGAGATGAAACGTTGGGGGTATTTGACCGTTCAAGGAATAATTGATGGATAAAATGCATATATGGCCATTACATTTCGGATTCCCTTGTAGTCCAAATTTCATTTTTATATATTAAATAAGAAAAAGTAAATACGGAGTAGGGATAATCAATGAGCATTACAAGGTCAAATTGTGGAATTATGATCAAAAGTCCCTAAATATTAGAAATTTATATATATATATATATAATTTTTTTTTTTTTTTTTTTTAAAATATGGAATATAACATCGGGTTGCTACGAGAGAGAAATTATCTCATGTATGTAAGTGATCTGATTGGGCCTGCCAAATTATCTTTCAAGCCTTTAGAATTATCTCCTAACTAGCAGAACCCTCGCGCTTTGTGCGACATTTCAGTACTATGTTATATATTATGTATGTAGTTTAAATATTAGAGAAAATATTTGCATCACCCGCTTTAACAGTACTTAAACAGTGTCTACCATACATTTATACATTTTTAGCTGTACACTATACATTTGTAAGGAGCTAATTGAAAAATAATATCGTTTGTATATCAATATACCTTTATTTATGTTCACTCTATCTTTTTTGTTTACCAATATACTTTTTTGTAATTTTGTTATATTTTTCTGAATTCGGGAGATGCTGCGCGGCAAATAAGCTGGCGGTGCGTATCCAGTCCCTAAAAATTATTCAAAAACTTATTTTCCTACAGTACAATTCATAACAATATTTAGATGAAAGCATTAATAAATTGTTATATTTCCTACTGTTGCAAAAAACATGATTGATATATCAGGATCATTAATTAAATTATTACATTTTCATTCGTGCAGACGTGCTAGCGTCACAATCGTGTGTGCTTAAGGGTTGGTCAATTTTGAAAATATTGAGAAAAAAGAGAAAAGAAGAACGGCGCACCGAAGTGAAGTTGCTCTGGTTCAGCTAATGCTCAGTCGGAGAAGGGGAAAAAAAGATGAGCGGGTGAGAGGAGATCCAGCAAGTGAGAGGGAGAGAATGAAAGTCAGCGATTGAGAGGAGAGAGAGACAGAGTGAAAGGAGGGGTGAGAGAACGACTGAGAGAGAGAGAGAGACACCAAAGAGGAAGACTTTTCAACTATGTTACGGCCTTACAGCAGATACTCCAAAATCTGGGAAGTATCGTGGGATACATATCCGGCTCCGGTACGTATCCGATACGCCACGTGACGTATACAATTATTTTAATAATAAATTTTTTATGATACGTTTAGGATACAGTATGATACATTATGATACTTGATAAGTCATTAATTATACACATTTTATACCCTATACATATGTGATATTGCACCATTATATACATTAATATTCTATTTATATCGATAATAATCACAAATTGAATGTTGATACTACTAATGACATATTTATGTGAATTCATATGCAATTTGGATGGAGCATAGCTTGAAAATAAAGATGTTGGAGCACAAGATGAAAATAATAATCAAGACTCGGGCCTGCCGACACAGCCTCAGTATTTCGGCTATAACTCATAATCTGGGCCCCCTCTATATACATACTATATACCGTTGGAAAGAAGAGAACAAAGCCCACAATTCATTCCATATCATCAGAGCCCAATTCCGAAGTCTACAAGACCCAAATTGACCATTTTCTGGATAGATCTTTCATGCAATGTGCATGCACTCTTCATGCCTTTGCCATGCTCCCTTCACACTCTTTGCATGGAGCTTCATTCATCCCTCATGATCACCTTTTGAGAGGGTTATAACCAGGTGCAAGGCATCATTTCTAGTCACTTTTGAACTTCATCATTCTCTTGGAGTTGGGCAAGTCAAGCAAGCTTCACTCTTCCATCCACGCTTCATTAATGGGTTCTATTTATTTTCCTTTCTTTCTTTTCCATGTATTTCGAGTAAGCCCTTCGAGGCATAGTTAGTGTTTATGTTTTTGTGTTGTAACTTTTGAGACCATTAATAATGAATTTTATTTGAACGGTTATTATTCTGTTTTCATGTACTTATTATCTTTCATGCTCAATGAATTATTTTAAGTTTATTTCGGTCAGTTTCTATGTTCAATAGTAATTAACAAGGGCCACAAAATTCCTATGGTTGCTTTGCTCAATAGCCTCCATTAGAATTTGAATAATAGCCAAGTGCAAATAACTCACAACGATCTGAACAGTTCTAAACAAGCTCATTGTTTAGGAGGTTTTGATTTGTTTAAATAACCAATGATTTCTATTGAATTGGTTATGATATTCAAATAGGTTAGTGTTTTTATTTACAAGCTCATCTAAACTAAAACCCTATCTTTTCGTTTAAGTTATTTATCGGTTAGAGCTCATCTTACTGCACTTAAGAGATTAATTCCAAATTCGTTATTATAATCAAGGATAAAGTTACACACAAATTCACTACACGAAACTATGCCTCATTCCACAAAAGCACCACATCTCTTAATCTTTACTTTAAGCTTTCTCTTTACTTGTTACTTTCATTTTGTTGCAATCAACCAATCAACAACCCCCCAATTGTGTGTCTTGTTTTAGGTCTTGTGTTTGGTTTTATTTATGGTCTTGGTTTCTCTTTATTTTGATTAGAGAAATACTCTTTTCACCTAGTTTAGTCTAAATAGCTCTCTGTGGTTCGACCCCTACTTCTACTGTCTACTTTATTGTAGTTAAGTCTAGGGTTATAAATTTCTTTTGGTAAGTGTAAAAAGAATGCGGAGAAATACATAAAAATGAACATAAATTTTGGTTTCAATTTTAATAATTATGTAGTTACTAAATTCGTTTTACCTTTTGTCAGTCATATCTTTTTAACTTTTTGTCAGAGTCACACTTTCGTTACCTTTGTTATCTTTTTTTACTTTTTGTCAGAGTCAGCCATACTATTTATTTTCACTTTGAGTCTGCATTACTTGCATTCACTAATTCTCTCTTTTACACATGATTCCAGTTCATGAAATCTACTCGTAGTTCTAATCTTCCACTTGCACCACTAGATCCGGAGATTGAGAGAACACACCTGGAGCAAAGAAGAGCAATTCCAGTAACACCGAAAGCAGCCGAAGAAACTGAAAAGGTGGAGAACTCGGACAGCGGAAGCGATCCTCCCACTCCACCAGCTTCTCCTCACACTACAACAGGTAACACTACAGTCATGGCTAATTTTGAGGATAGGACGCTTAGGGACTTGTCTACCTTTGATTTTGCTACCAACCAGTATGGTATTGTACTACCACCGGTCCCGAATTTCAAGATCCATACGGGTATCGTAGATGCAGGTGTAGATGTGTAGTGCCAACAACCCGACGTGCCAGTATACAACTCTCTCAGCGAAAAATTACCTTTCCCACCCACGCCACAGTCCCAATTTCGTTCTCCCCAAATACAAACCCTAAAAATTCCATGTCTCCATCCCAAACAAAGAACCTATCCACAGTCCCTTTCTCTCTCTCTCCGCGTACAAGCCCTAATCTCTCTCTCTCTCTCTCTCTCTCTCTCTCTCTCTCTTGATTTAGTCTCTTCAAGAGGACCTACGGCCTCCCCGTCTTCTCCAAGGGTGACGTCATGCATGCATTGCCGACTAACCCTTTCTTCACGTCCAAGCTCCTGACTTCCATGTGCGAGATTTTTCTCTCGAAATCAGGTTAGCGACTTGCGATTTTCAGGCTCGAGTCTTAATTGAGAAATCAATTCATATTTTTTTGAGTCAAAAATCGAATCACTTTTTGTGCCAGCAATCTAAAATTGCCTCATTTCAGAGAAAAAGATAGAGCTGCCGCCTAAATCCGACAGTGATTCCCTTTTCAGTCTGTTATTGTGTTGATTTTGATCTTCTTCTCAGCAATTATTTCAATTTTATTGTTGATTCGTGGTTTGATGATCTGGCACTTTTTCCCCATTTCTTGTTCTTCAGATTATTCTTCTTCTTTTGACCCAATTTCCTTCTTTTCAATAGCTTCAATTTACATGTACTGGATATATCCAATTATATTAGATAATGCAGTTATTCAATTATCATTTTTCTGAAAAATAATTGAATTTGTGTTTATATATATTTGCAATTTATAATTATCCATTAAAAGCCTAGTTATCCATTGAAGGCCTCTGTCTTGTGTTTATATAAATTTGAGATTTGTACTTGAAATTTTGTTTATAATGCATTTACTGTTGGGGAACCCATAGCCATGTACGTTACATGCGCAGCGGAACCTAAGGGTTCAACCCTCCCTAGGATCATCGTTAAGGGAATAAAAGTACGAGATTAACTATTAAAATTTATATCTCGGATCTTCCTGATCCGCAAGACGAAGGACGGATGTAGGTCTGAACTATTCTGACTGGCAACCTTCTCCTTCCTGAAGCCCGACTCCACGAACCTCTTTGCTCTTCCTAGGGATGAAGAACTAGATCGCTCGCTAATCTCCAAAGTAGGAGACATCTACTCGTATCCACGCGAACTTCAGACAGACGGAATTACCGGACTCGGCTAGATGAGTCCGGAAATACTTTTCGAAATTACCCTCACAAGACTCTCTCTCTCTCTCTTGGTATTACGGCTGCCTCTAAGGCTTCTAATTGTGTATCTAATAGAGGGGGTATGCCCCTCTATTTATACTAGAGAGAGGGGTGAAAGAATGGCAAGTTTCGATAAGGAAATCCTTCCAGCCGCCAGAGTTCCGGTCGGCCGGAACCTGTGTTCCGGTCGGCCGGAACAATTTTAGCCTTTGTAAAATTTAGTTCCTAAGCCTTTGTAAAATTTCAGCATCTAATGCTTTATTCTTTCACCAATGGAGTTCATGTATAACTGTTTCTGAGCTATTTTCTTCCCGTCCGAATGAAGTTCATTGTGTGACCGTGTAGGTTCTATTTAACGCTGGCAACGATCTTCTAAAGATCGTAAGTCATGAGTAACCTCTAGACTGATGTCATGACTACCCATGCTAAATGAAATGATCAGCGATCATAAACCTATCTGAATAGACGTTTATTTATTCCTTTTGTTCTACGATATATGTCTTGATCACAAGGCACGGTAATATGTCATCTTTGAGTTTGATCAAAGTCTCTTTCCTGATCGAGAATTGGACTGAGTAAATACAAAATGATATTAACAACACATGTTAATTCATTTTGAGCATGACCATGCATTTCCTTCAGTCCTAGTTCATCAGGGGGCCCAGAGATATCTCCCTCATGACGAGAGGAACAAATCCCATCTTGGTCACTCATATTCCTCGTCATGATTCAGTGCATACCTAATGATGACCCTAATGATCATCCCACTACGGATGACGTAGGATCATATTAAAGTATGCAGTTCCACATACAGGAATCCATGGTGACATCAGGTCGTAGGAACAAGCACACTTATTCATATGAGAATCGCTAATGACATATACCATGCATATTCTCATAGTGTGGTCAGTCAAATATGTGTTCTTTAACACGTACCTATATTCCAGACTTGACATCTCTATGTCCATGATCAGCAGAACATAATCATCTAGTCTGCGAATATACTAGTGTGGATATGCGCACTGTCATATTTATTTATTTATTTTACTTCATTTTACTAATTAATATCTTTTAGTCTTGTCAGTCTAAACTCCAAATTTTGGTCTTCAAAATTTTTTTTATTGTGGAAATGACAACATTGGGATATGAGGTAATTCATTTTATTACTTATATTCTGTTTCTTTTATTTTGATGTGCCTGTGTTGTTTATTTATTTTTGTGAGGTATATGTTGCAAGGGAGAAAATGGAGTCTATATTCCAAAGGAACGAATATTTATCTTTTTTAACTGGAAAAATAACTGCGATGGTAATTATTCAATTTATGTTATATCCCCTTGTTATTAACAAGAAATATTTGTCTACTTGAAAATAGGAGAGTATGTACTAAAGGGTTGATGACTTTGAAGTTTGAACTAATTGATCGAAGCAAATTTGGCAACAAGTAAGCTTTTTGTAGTCGTCTCCCTCTCGTTTTTTGGGTGTTCTTTCGGAAAATGTGTCAGATAGTAGCACGGTAATTAATGAATTAGTTGCTAAATAGTTCTATATATTTTATTGCTTCCTATTAGTTTTTTTGTTTTGACGAAGAAAACTCAAGTTATATATAGCTTTGTATTAGTTAAGTAATTAATTTTAGTATTTTTTCATGACTAGGTTGGAGAATCAAGTGAAATCAAGAGGGGTGATTTATTTGCAAACAATCACTTATTAAACTTTTCTTTTGTGCCATTAACCTTTTACTCAAGTCATTGTGATGTCTTTGAAGTCTTTCTAGCTACATTTATATTTTGTTTTGAGTTAACATATAGTATGTATAAGATGATATGATCGTATTATTATAAATTGCATGTTTGGTGATTGTTATGAATATGTTTTGAGATTGCAAATTGGTATCTTTTTAATCTTTTAGCTTTATGGAATGAAATGTGGGATTAATCAAAATATAGGAGAATACATAATTAAACAAGCACATAGTGGCTGCTTAATCCGCCAATATAATTGGGTTGGAAGATGTGTAGATGCAATTTATAGTGATACTAGTTTATCTAGATGCACTTTTAAGTGATTCAATATTGTGACATTTTTAACTGCTTCATAATAGTGGCAATTTTAACTGCTTCATAGTAGTGGCAATTATACGTGCCACAAACATAGTGGGGGTATAAATGTCACTACATAGTGGCAGTTTATGAATTGCCACTATATTTCTTGCAACGTCCCCATTCGTGACACTTTATGTGGCGGACCCAAAATTACCAATAAAAAATGTTGATGCGGTGAAAACTGCCACTAAACCGAAAAATAACCGCTAGTACAAAGAATTTTTTTAGTAGTGATCCGCTGGACGGATGTTCTTATTTTCTCCATTTAGCTCCGCACTTATCAAAAGCTGAAGTCATCATGGCTGTTTGGAGGTGAAGGTCCTCCATTCTGCAAAATATTTTGAAGAACATCTGGCCCCAAGAGTCTTGGTTTGGTCCTCCTCCCGTTCAAGTTGCGCCTTGTTGTTGTGCCTTTTTGGGCTGTTGGTTATCCTCTGCCTCTAATTTCGAGACTTGTTGCACCAATTGGGCGGCAACCAATTGTCGGAGTCGCTGGGTTTGGTAGGTCAATTTGGGGTCGAGTTGTCGTTTTGAGCTTTTGTACATCTCGCCTCAAAATTTCATATTTAATTAGCCGCTCTATTTTTGGGGGTAAGGCCTCCTCCTCAGTGTCATTCGTGATTTGCATAGCGGGGTACACCCCGCTATGTTGGTGATCAGGTGGCCGCATCTTACTAGTTGCTTCGACTAGCAGTTACTTAAACTCTTGAAATGCTCCCCGATCAACTCGTGGATGTTCATGGGTACTGGAGGATCCCGAGTCGTGTCCCAGAGCATTCTCAATTCTCCTAATGAGGGTGTTGCCTCCCCATCCTCTCTTGGAAATTGTAAGAGTATAGTACATTAACTGACTCAGTCCAACATTCTGGCTCACACCATATTGTCCTGAAAATGCGTACCTTAAATTCACATCCACAACTCAAGTGGGACTAATCAACTAGCCCCCCTTTCGTTCTGGATGTTACAAACTCCCCTACTTAAATTTCTGACTTGCTCGTCAGAACTAACATATGGTTAGCCTCATCCTAGTACATATTCTTGCGCATTGTCATACGATCGTATTTATATATATATATATATATATATATATATATATATTGGTTGGGCTAGTAATTAATGCACTAGCATATTTAAGTCAAATTCACATTTACAACGTAAAGTGAGACTAATCAACTAGCACTCCTTTCGTTCCGGGGTGTTACCAAATCCCACTTATATGTAAGAGTCTAATATATTAACTGGCCCAGCTCAACCTTAAGGCTCATATCATATTGTCATAAAAAGACTTAAACTTATGTGATTTCAACTAAAATATATGAAATAAATTATCTTGCGTGATTAATACTTGATATTTTTCTAATATAATATGTCAAGAGATATGACATAAGAAACCAAAGAGAATAAAAAAAAAGATGACATTTTGATCGTACAAATCTTAATGCAAACATAAATTGATATCATAAATTATTATTCAAATTATTTAGTCGGTTATTATTTTTTGGTTTTTATGATTTTATTATTTATGTTATTTTATTTCTTATATGTAAATTTATTAGTATAAAGTTATCCATCCTTACAAAATTAGGAGTGATATAGAAAATATTTTTAAAACATAATAAATGGATATAATATCTTATGATGTAATTCAAAATGATTTTAAACATAGACATCTTACTTAATATAATTATTATATATTCTTTATGTACTATGAATTTATTTCAAATTTTTATTTTGAATTTTCATAATTACAAATTATAGATAGATTCAAATGAATAATAAAATTAAAATATTTGCAGCAAAGCACGAGTATTATCCTAGTTTGTCTCATAGCTAATATTTATAGTTTGAAAATTCACTTGTTATATAGTTTTTGTTATAGAAAAAAAATAATATTTTGCAATATTTATAATATTATAATCTCTGGAAAAAAATTAACAAATGACATGCTTGTGCAATTAAACAAAAAATATAACAAATTGCGAATAAAGTTGGCTATACTTGTCAATTCAAATGTAATGGTGGTTGTGACCCACATGTAGGGGTATAAACGGCCCGGATATTACCCGAATCGGATCCAAAAAATATCCGGATCTGAATAAGAGATCCGGATCCGGATTTTTATTCGGATCTATGTACATATTGAATTTCTATGTCGTATCTGGATTCGGATAATTTTTCAAAAATGGGTACCATTTTTTCGACCGGGTACCAATATTTTTGACCAAAATTTTGTTTGTATTGAAATATCTATAAAATTAGTAATACAATATTGTTAAATATCTATAATATCTATAAATTAATAATTTACTAATTTAAAAACATAATAATAGATTATATAAAGTAAATTTATGATATATCTCTGACCTATTCATATATTTTTGACGGATTTATTGATACTTTATATAGTTTTATCAAATAGTGATAATTTTTATGAAGTAAAAGATATGTTTTTTTTAATTAAAATTCAATGTATTTTATGTATAATGAATTAATGATATTTGAAAATTATGAAATAAATTTTTATATTGCATACTCAATATTCGTTTTAATTATTCGAATAAAATTTGGATCTGTATCCGTATTTGACATATCCGAACCGTCTCAGAATCCGTCTAATATCCAAACCGTATCAAGATCTGGGATGTTCCGGATCAAAAAAAATATGGATACAAATATTATATTAAAACTATCCGAATTGAATCTGAACTGTTTACATGTATCCATATGTAAGACTTCTTTTTCCTAAAAACAAAAATGATATTAGCGGCTCTCTACATCCACTAACTGCTATACGCAAATGGAGACCACTACAATAATATAGCGGGTAAAAATGTCATATACTAAAAATTCATAACAACTTAGCCTTTTAAAAGACGCTTCGGTTAGCTAGCCACTGCGTAGCGCAGTGGAAGAGGCATTCGCCCCTCTCTCTGAGGGTCTGGGTTCGAATCACCGGGGGGCTAGATATGTAGGTGTTGGGTAGTCTAAGGGCGAAAATTGGAAAAAAAAGACGCTTCCGCTATAGTGACACTGGAGCTGTACTATTTTATTCATTGGATTATATATATTATATAACATTGATAGCATAGTATTGACTAAATTTGGGCCCATTACACAATTTTGTAAAGTACTAAGACAACCAAAAATGCAAAAATTGATGCTACAAACAACTAAATGGGGAACCTATTTACATAACGAAAATTGTTAAAAAAAAAAAATAGAAATAATGTAGAAATGACATCGAATGAGACAACGCATGGCTGGTGCAAGGGACATTTGAAAATGGACAAAAATGATCGGGCTCTGCATGTAAAAATCTATATCATGACGAGTGTACACCTAAAAACATTAACAATATCGCCAAACAACCAGAACCACCAATCAACGGAAAAACACTATTTCAATAAAATCAAGAATTAATACGTAAACAAGATAATATGCATGAAATCAACAAAACAAAATAAACGCACCACTAGAAGGAAAAATATTGTCAAAAAAAGTATGTCAAACATATACTGATAGGGAGTATGTGATACCAATTTCGGGATGATTAGAATTTGAGCTTACTTTTTTGAGGGCGAATTTGAGCTTAATTAGGTCAATAATAGAGCTACTTACTCTTGTTGGATCAGAAAATGAGAGCCAACCGGTGGAAACCTCACCCCAATGATGCATATGGACAAACATTCTCCTGAAGGCGAATAAAGGCTGCTTTGGCGCGGCTCCATTTTGGATATAAAAATGATGAACATACCCACCTTGCACCTTTACGATTCATATAGCGAGGAGAAACAAATAGAATCATTTTAGCACAAAATATTATAAAAGTTCTTAGATCATTAGTAGTAAAACAAATAGTGTTTGCCTTATTTTATTGACATTAATTATATTTTTGATCAATTTCATTATATATCTACGAGACAAAACCAATTCTGTTTCTTTAGAAAACTCAAGCGAATTAATTTAAAAATAATACTATACCAAATTAGATATACATAATTAATAAAGCTAGTAATATATATGGAAATCAACTAGGAATTTTTATCATCACAAAATAAAATATCAAATTCGTAGAGAGTAAATAGAAGAAACTGAATATCTAAATTGTGCAAGGATTTGGTCGAACTTGCCACCAGTCTGAGCTTATAATAAAATTTGAATTTATAATCAAGAATTTATTGTATTATGCACTCAACCACTATACAATGAGTACGGTTATATTTCACCAACAAAACTGAACTTGCATTTTTAAATCAAGTTGCAGACCTTAATTACTCTGAGATTATTCTTGCGCCTCTATTTTAAAAGTTTCCACCCGTACTCATTTAATGTCAGATTATTCATAGATCTTAGTCGGCATATCAATTTTGTTTAAATGTGAGCTATTTTCTTATGATTTTATATATTTTAGGCTGATTTAGCCCAATCAAACATTTTTTATTTGAATTTGCGGATTGATCAGTCTTTTTTTCTCTTTTCACATGCTTGTGGTATTATCTTATGGTTGATAATTATGAGTTGATATTTATATTGTTATTTTTATTGCGAATGACTTATATTATTTTGTAATAATACAATTAAGATATGATAATATTAATTTAATTTTATCAGTCGACTGAGATGACCAATTGTTAGTATCTAGTTGCTAAATAATCATTCTACTAGCAACTTCAACATAAACTTATGTACTAAAAAACTTAAATTATAAAGTGCATCTTGGAAGGGAGAATGTGGGAGCGAGATAAAGGGCGCGGGAGAAATGGAAAATTGAGAGCGGTGGCCACTGGAGGTGGATGTAATCAAATACAAAGAGTCCACAAACCTCTCTTCTCTCCCTTCATGCTTTATAATACCCAACCCCCTCGTTCAAATCGCCCCTCACTGTTTATCTCTCTCCCCCACCATTACCAACACCACAAGAAACAAACAAACATGCAACCCAGAAACCACAACAAAAACACTAATTTCAACCCCCGAAGGATCTTGTCTAGAGACACACGCCGCTCCAACATCAACAGCACGATGGAGAGACATAACCCTGGCAACCCTAGGAGTGACGGACCACCGCCAGGCTTCAACCAGCCCAGATACCTCACTGTAGTAAACAACTCACTGCCATCTCGTCACCCAAACCCGCCTCGGAGGAACTACAACACCGGCATCAACGCAGCCAGACGTAACAACCCGCAGTGCCAGAACACCCAGCCGGCTCCCCCTCGCTCGAATACTCTCCAGGCAGCACCATGTAAGCGACCTCTCTCCCCTCCCCTAGAACCTCCCAGCACTGAACCAATCCCATTTACTCGTTCGGTATACCCACCGGACCCTAACAACCCCATCTTGGTATCGCCGATGCTGGAGATGCGTGAAATATGGGCATGAGACAGAGGATTGTAGGGACGAACGAAGGTGTATCAACTATTACAAGACATGACACATTTTCAAAGATTGCCCCTACGAGATTAAAACTCTGATCCCTAGAGGTACTCTTGCCGATGATGCAATGCCGGCAGGGAGACCGAAGTGCACCTCAGTTTTCATCTCCCAATCGCTGGAGCACTACAAACTCATTGCTGAGCTGGACCAAGCTTTGGTCATTGACGCTCGTTACGTTGAACACTATGAAGTCTCAACCCTCCGCATACTCATCCACATCTCAGCGGAGTGGCAAGAACCGTTCCAGCTAGTTTACTGGGGAAAGAGCAGTATCTCTTGAAGTTACCGCCGTCCATGACCCGCAATACCTTCGTTGAGAAGCACTCCCTACCTTTCTTGAGGGCAAGTTTCTATACCTTCCCCTGTTCAAGCTCAATCGGAGGTAAAATAGTAAATTTCAAGTTTAAAATTTTGTTAGACTTATGGCACCTCCCACCACATGCATAGTGTGAGAATGAGCTCACAACAATGACGAGTTCTTTCGGAGTGTTACTCGACCATGACCCACTGAACGGAATGGATTTCATGGAAAAGCTTCGCATTGTTGTGGCTTGCCCCAAATTGATAAGTGTTCCGGAGATTTTGGAACTTATCGCCGGCGGACTGGGGAGCGATGTACCGGTGGAAGTCGGGAGTGGCATTTGAAGACACCACTTTCTTCATACCGCCAGACTGTTCCCCCACCCCGGATAAACTCTGTTCTTTCCTCAACGCGGTCACTCTCCACAACAAAGAAACACCCCATCATGATCCTTTAACTGCTCATCTTGGTAACGTCTTTTGGCCTTTGTATTAAGTTATAGGTTTAAAATTGTTTTAAGTTCTTGATTCTTGAATAATAATAATTAGGGATGATTTATTTTGATTAATGGTTGTCAAGATTAGGGTTTTCGATTATGGTTTATTTTTTATAACATAATTATTTTTCATAATTAGGGTTTTTGTTTATTAATTAGTATTTTTTATTTTATTTGTTTGTTCAAAAATGGTGGCTAAAATTAGGATTTTGGATTGAGTTGTATGTTTTCTTTTTTCCTTTATTTAATTTTTTTTAGCTCATATTAGGTTTTTTTGTTTATTAATTGTTTTTTATAATAGTAGTTATTTTGTTCATTATTATTATTATTATTATTATTATTATTATTATTATTATTATTATTATTATTATTATTATTATTATTATTATTATTTTATTTTATTTTATTTTATTTTATTTTATTATTTTTTATTTATTTATTATTTTTTTTTTTTAGATATTCAATGTTTTTGTTTATTAGTCCTATATTCATTTTAGTCTCTAATTGTTATTTATTTTGTCATATTTAGGTTTAGGCTTCAAGAAGTTGGAAGGCATCACAAATTGGTCAAGCCCTAACTACTTCATCTCCAAACTCAAATAAGATTAGAATTAGGGATTTTTTTAATTCTATAACTTATTTATATTATTTGATTTATTTATTTTTATTGTAATGTATTGTTTAGTGTATTTTGTAGAACTCGGTCTTTTAATTGTATAAGTAGAGTTTAATATTTTGATGGTTAAATGACGTTATTCTTTTTGGATTACGGAAGTTAAGTTTGTATTAAGGTTTTAGTTTTCGTTAAGATTATTTAGTTAAGTTCAATTAGGAATTGATCATGTTTCAAATAGAATTTTAGGATCAAACAAAAATTAGGGATGTATTATAATTTTATTTAGTATTGAATTTGAATTAGTATAATTAATCTAGTATTATTAATAATTAGTTTTATTTCTAGATAAGTAAAATATGTCGAACAGCCGTGATTGGATGTATGATCGGGTAGAAGATAGGGCATAAAACGGAGTTATGCTAACAGAGTGATAGAATTTATTCAATTCACTTTTAGTCGCGAGGGGAATATAAATGCAGAACGTACTAAAGTGTCCATGTACGAAGTGTCAAAACATTTTTTATTGTAATAGAGGTGAAGTTGAACTTCATTTAATGAATAACGGATTCATCCGAGACTACAAAATTTGTTATGTGCATGGTGAGTTCGACGATACGGATAAAGCGGGTGCATCAAATGAACAAGAAGTGGGTGCGGATATGGAACGAATGATATTGAATGCGGCAGGCCGAGACTTCGACAGAGATGAGCATCCCAATCACGAGAGTTCGCGTGGCGACCGTCCGAAGAGTTCCGATGACGACGATGAGGATGACGATGATGGTGATCATGACGAAGGTGATGTCAATTTGGATGATGATGTTCATGTCAATTTGGATGATGATGTTTAGGGTTTGGTTGTTTTATGATTGGAAGTTTGGATTTAGTGTTTGGGGATATGACATTAGGGTTTATGTATTTTGGATATTGAGTACTTCATGTTAGACATTTGGTGTTGTTTGGATTTAGGGTTTGGGGATATGACTTTATGGTTTATGTATTTTGGATATTTTAAGAGTAGTTCATGTTAGATTCTTGGTGTTTTGAATTTCTAATATATGTGATATATGTTGTTATGTGGTGTTTTTATATATTTATTTTGTTTTATTATTAATGGAATTTTAGAAATTTTAGAATTTTTTTTTTTGTTCTGGAAATGACTTTTACTAGCAGTTTTGATAAGAAACCGTTAGTGAAAATAGATTTTAGTAACGGGTTTTACTCAAACACCGTTACTGAAATTATTTTCAGTAAGGGTATTGGTTGTGATTTATACCGTTACTGAAAGTAAAAAACCGTTACTGATAAAACCTTGACTGATAAATAAAAACCGTTACTCATAGTATACAAACCGTTACTGATATGACCGTTACTGATAATTTTCGTCAGATTTCAAAATTATCAGTAAAGGTGCACTTCACCGTTACTGATAGTTAAATACCGTTATTGATAATTTTCAGTAACGGCACCCTTACAGATAATAACTTTCAGCATGGTCGCATAAGTAACGGGTAATCAGTAACGGGAAACCGTTACTGATATCTATCAGTGACAATTTTTTCACCCTTACTGGTACTCTATTTTCTAGTAGTGAAGAAAGGCATCCAACGTCCTTCCTTATGCGTGCTATGCAAAAAAGCAAGTGAGGATAGAAACCACCTGTTGGTGAATTATTGCTCATTCACAAGAGCCACTTGGCGACTGGCAGAACACTACTCGAACTCGCCTATCCAGGCAACCTTGATGGATAGTTTCGTGCACATGTGGATCAGACGATACCATGGCTATTCCTAATGGCGGCAATGACCTGATGCATTTGGAAGAAACGAAACACTCGAATCTTTAACAAGAGCTCGCAACCTCCAATTGCTATATGTAAAAAGGCGATAGAGGAAGCGACACAATGGAAGAAGTGGTGTTAAGTGAAGTTGATTAGAGTAGTTCTTACCTTGTTTCTGTACTTTAATTTTCCTAATGGTCACTGACCATGATGTAACCTCTAATATAATACAACGAATGGTTTACCATTCCTTCAAAAAAAAAACCCCTTAAATTATCATTTGATAAAATGACACAAATGCCCCCCCCCCCCCTCCCCCCGCACACCACAAACCCCCAAATAAATACATCCGATAGATTTTCTTTAAACAAATGTGTTGGATAGATCTACAGCCTGTACAATTTTGTCCCATCCTTCTTGCACTTGACCATATATCAAAACGTGAGCTACTGTTTTGATCTATCTGAATGTGAGTTTTATTAGTAGTTCTAGTAAGGGAAATGTGCAATAAGGAGACGGCAAGGCTTCCATGCAACAGTTAAGAAATGAAGAAGAGAAAGAGAGGGCTTTGGTCTGTCCATGAAGATCAGAAGCTTTTATACTTCATTACTACGTTTGGTGTCCCTTCTTGGAGCTCTCTCCCAAACCAAGCAGGCATGACCTTTCTTAATTTCTTTCTTTCTTCTACTCTTACTCTCTTTATTTTCCCTAAATATTAAAATTGTATCGATTATTATTGTTGTTAATGTTAAGAGGTCAGATAAAAACTACACAAGTATATTAATGAGCCAACTAATGTGTGGTCATTTGGCGTTTTTTCCTCTTAGTTTTATAATTTTCTCCTTGTATAGATAAAAACGTAAACTGCCCGATACTGTGGGATATAAAGTTATACTGCAGTGGCAAGTAACCAATTAGTATTCATTACTGGGTTGGAGAGGTGCGCGAAGAGTTGCAGACTGAGATGGATGAATCATCTCCGTCCTGAACTAAAAAGAGTGCCTATCTCTCAAGAGGAAGAGGATATGATAATTGCTCTTCACAAAATAGTAGGAAATAGGTACAAAAAACATTCCAAAATTACTACTTATGGATTATTTTGAGAAAAAAATTGCAAAAGGTTTTTATACTTCAGTTTCCCTTTTCCGCATGTTATTTAATTAGGTGGGCTCTGATCGCCGAAAGAATGTCTGGAAGAACAGATAACAAGATTAAAAACTACTACAACTGCCGTATAAAGAAAAAACAGTTAAAAGACGAAAGATTTCCAAACACACATGATCTTTTATCCCGAACAATTCTACATAAATCCGAACCGACTAGTGATGTCCTTGAGTTTCAATCAAACAGCGAGACAAATTTGAATGATCATGTTTTCACTTCCAACATGTTGAGATTCCGTGAAATCTGAATTATAGGAAATGACACTTTTTCGGATTGCTACAAAGTCGATTGTAAATCTGAAGCCCAAACAAATCAGTTGAGTCTTAAATCTGATTATAAGGAAACTTTGAAGCAAGATCTTGATCTAAAGAGATTAGAAGAGTATGTTAATGCTCTATCTGCATTGTTATGTTGAGAATTTGACAGTTGACTAAGAGATTAGAAGGTATTATGTTAATGCTCTATCTGCGATTGCATTGCTCTTTTGATGTATGTTGAGAGTATGACCGTTGACCATGTCTCAGTGAGAAACGTTAAGATATTGTGATATTTATTTCTTTGTTTATTTCCCAAATATGAGCTGAATAATTTATTAAATAGAGAAGTGTGTATTTTTTTTTCTTTTAGAAAAGTCTGTTTTTTACCACTCAACTTTTGATTTTGATCATTTAACCCCTCAACTATTTTTTTTGTTCACTTGACACCCTTAAGTTTCCAATTTGTTCAAAACTCTCCTTCCATCCGTTAACTGATGACCTGATTGTTAATTTCAATATTAAAAATGTCAAACATGGGTGAGCTTTGTAGAAACTGAGAGGGGCCATGCCTCTCCGAAGATTTTCGACTCAGTAATATATATTACGAGGACTTAGTGAATAAAATTGGCCGAGCACACCTTAACTTTTTTTTTGTGGCGATGAAATGTCTCATATTAACTTTTCATTAAAAGACTCCTCCATAACTCTTTGTAGCGGATCACTACCTCACTTGTTCCAACAAGATCCAAGTTACCCAAATAATCGACTCCTCTTCAACAACCCGTGTCATGTCGTCTTATGCTTGTTTGGTCAACACTTTCTCATGCCATGGTTGATCAAAGAGTACTGCCGTCACTTTCAGACATTACTTTAGTCCTCTTTGGCATATAGTCACCCTTCTTATCCAAGACATCGCTCAAGATGCAACTCTCCAATAACGGAACCTATCGATTCAACCTATCCCACATCAACGATAAGGAAGTGACAGTACGAAGATTGTTATTTAAATTTTTTTAATCTAGGATAACAACTATATGGTTGAGAGAAACAGACATAGATCTGAACGAAACATCTGCCTTCCAAACTCCCGAATTTGAAAGTGCAGCTCACTTTATGAATTTCTTGCCTGGGTAGGAAGGTGCTTGATCTCTCCTTAGATCGTCAAAGATGAAGACCCTATACTTGTATCCATGACGATCTTCGTGTAGTCAAAATTACCGAGCTCCCTAGAAGAGCTCGGAAATACTTTTCCGAAATCTCTCTAAAACTTTCTCTTTTTTTGTGACTGCCTTGAGGGATTGTAATGTGTGGTTGACATATGAGGTTTGTATTTAAGGAAACAATACGTAAGAAATCAATTTATGTCGTCATAGGTGCGTTTGAACGTACCTGTGTTTCCATTTATGCATAACGCATCTGTCAGATCTGAATCTGAAGTTTCTATAAAAGCACGTATGAGTTGACATTACATATGTTCAAACTGAGATCTCATGCTTTCAAACAGATCAGTGTTGAATTGCATTTTCAAACATCCAATGCTTATTTATTCTTCCACCATTTTATACATCATATGTATGCATGTCTTAAGAGCATTTCTTTTCCTACTACACATTATTTTTTGTGTGACCTTATATGTTCCATTTAATATTGACAACTATCTTCTAAATATCGTAAGTCATTAGTAAGTTCTAGATTGATGTCATTGTTGTTCGGTTGAGGCCCATAGGGGGGGTTTAAAAGGCCTAAAGTGCGGAAACGTGAATATTTGTATTTTTAGGGTTTTATATTTTTATTGTTTTTAGACTTTTGTTTATGGTTGTTTGAATACTAATTAATAAAGAAAGATAAATAAATAATAAATTAAAGTAAATGTAAGAAGGTAGGAGATACCAAACACACGATCTGATGACGGAGTTCGGTGAGGTGGTTGCATTAGCCTTAACCACCCGTTTACTCACTAGTGGTCCTTACCGCGTTCACGAGTTGCCTAATCTCCGGGACTTGCCTTGCGGCTCTGTTTATCACTAACAAACAAGATCGTACAAGACCTCGAACCACCGTCGCCTTACAACAACCTCTTGACGGCCGGTGGAACAATAACTTACAAACTCGATCTCTTGAAACTTCAACAAACCAACGAGCAACACGCCCAAAAATCAATAAACTCACTTTAAGATTTGGAGCAATTTAACAGTATTAAGAGGAGAGTATTTCTGCTTTTTGTATATGGAATTCGTTAATTTTAGAGAGAGAGGCGACTCCCCTTTTTAAAGGAGGGAGGGAGCAGCCCTAGAAAAGGAAAACTGCGCAGTTCCGTTGACAATGGACCTTGTCCGTTGCCAACGGACTGACAAAAATGGAAGGCAATCAAGGAAGATTTCAAACCAGACGGCCAAATTCCTACAGTTCCGTTGTCAACGGATTGTATACAATTTCAGCCAAATAAATTCAGGACGAAAGATTGCTCAACGTAGGGTTCCGCTGCCAACACAGTGGTCCGTTGGGAACGGACCACTTCCATTGACAACGGAACTGGCCACGAATTGGCAAATTGCAGATTATACTCCCCTTGTAACAAAAATTAAATTTCCTACCAAAAAGAAAAAGAAACACACACGAAGAACTAAGAAGCTTGCTCCCACACCTTGAGATACTCTCTTGAAATCCTTTGCATGCGTGACGACTTCTTATTCTTCTGAGATAGGCAGGAAGCGACCGAGACATTTCCGAGAACTTGATCGTGCGACTATCTAGCTCAAGACATTCTCACACAAATATATTAGTAGCTCGGAATAGTTTTAAATATCATCAAACTGAGGACAACAAACTCCCCCTTTTGATGATTTTCAAAACTATTCCGATAAATTGGCAAGTTTAAATTCATTCTCCCCCTTTTTGAAAAACATGCAAAAAGGAACACGATCGAGAGGCACGAACTCCCCCTCTAAATGTGCTCCCCCTTAAGATAATAACCCATGAAATATATTTTGATTTTATTTAGTTATTGGATTATTTATTTTAGTTAAAAGAAAAAAATTAGAACCACATGCACACATTAATGTTAACGAAAGTTGAGTTTTAAAGAAGCGCAAGCAACTGATACATTGTTTCACAAGTTCAAAATAAAGGAAAATAAGAACTACAAATAAGCAAAATACAAACCACAAATTCATGAGAATATAACATAATAGTAAGTAAAAAAAAACATGAACGAAAAAGAAAGAGCAAAACGCAACTAGGGTTGAGGTTAAGGATGGAGAATGGTCACGGGTTACTCGGCCGGGCCGCCAAAGTCGGAGGGATTAGGGTTTGAGGAAGAGGAACCGGGAGCGTATCGGCCATTAAAATCCGAGAGAAGGGTTTGAAAATTCTCTTGTTGAATCCGTTGATGATCTTGATACATCTGGTTATTTTGTCGAACAAAATCCGCGAAACGGGCCTCGCTCTCATCTTGGCGGATGCGTAACTCTTGTTGGCCGTCATGAAGAGCCGCGAGATCCTTTGTTTGGCGACGTGCCATAGCGCGTAACACTTGGTCGGTAGTACCAGTTGTGTAGTCGAAGTCAACGGCGTCGTCATCGTCGAGATCATTGTGCCCCGACCTCAGGTGCCAATGGCGGGTCTTGGTTGAAAGCGGGTTCAACCGGAGGGTTAGGGTTAGGGTTTTCCGGGGCCGGATTTGCTTGAGGATTTAATGCGCATAAAGCGCGCGCGAGACTGGCCGGTGTCTTGGATTCCGTATCGGATGGCCACAAGGGTTGTTCGCGTTCGTTCAAAGGTGGAAAATAATGATATACTTTACTTGGTTTAAGAGTGAAATAGCCATATGGGTCAAAATCACAAAAGTATGGTGTAAGATTGTATTGTTTGGCGTAACGGTCAAGATCAAGGAGATCATGGTTAGGCACCTTTTCCAACGGATTGATTAGAATTGCACGGGGAATCGCGATATTTAATTTATTGCAAATCCAAGTAAGAAGATTCCCCTACGGAAGGTTTCCAATTTGCGAGAAATATTGCATGTGATGGTATATTAAGAAAGGAATATTAATGGATTTGGATTTATACCATAGGTGTCGAAGAAGATAGATGTTTCGCCATTCGAAATTGGTTTTAAGAGCCGCGACTGGAGCGAGGATATTATTGACGAAGTGAAAAACAATCCGTTGTCGCGGTTCGTAATTTGTGAAGTTATGCCTTGGAGGGTCGCCATGCATGTATTCCTTCATTTTTTCATACGATTCATTACCGAGCCATTCATTCGCGTGTCGGATATAAAAACATTCTTGGTCTTGAGTGACTTCAAGACCGAACCATTCGCAAAGGTTGGACGGGTTTGTTATTACGGGATGCCCGAAAAGCCAAGATGTAACTTGATAGGTTTGGTCATTAAATGTTGCATTGGCGTAGAAGAGGCGATTTAGGGTTTCGTAACCCGGGTCGGAGAGCATGAAAGATCTCGCATGCATTTTTCGCGCTTAATTTGACGTGGAATTTATGGTAAGTGCCCGATGTTTTGAAAAGAAAGGTATTTTTCTTGTTATTGAAATCCAATTCGGGATTTGAGGGTGCTTTTTGTTTGGACGCCGTCGTCTTGATTCCCGTTTTCGGTTTTGGTGCCATTTGTAAGGTTGAAGAATTGAGAAATTGATTGAGAGAGATGAAGGAATACCAAAACCTTGTTGAATCCTTGAAGAGAGAGTTGCCGATAGGTCGAATGCGCGAGAGAATCATCACGAAAGGCGAATAACACGGTCGAATTGAAAGATCTCGAATCCACCAAGTAGAGAGGAGGTATGAAGGTTTTAAGTAGGGATTTGGTGGAGATTTGGCCTTTAGAGTGGATTTGAGGAGGTTTGGAGGTCAAAAGGCTTGGAGAAGGTGGGAATTTGGGTGAAATTAGAGGTTAGGGTTTAGGGGTTTGAAGGAGGAAGTTAGAAGGGGGTTTTAATGGAGGAAGTAAAGAGTTTGGGAGAGAAGAGGAAGGAGGCGCCGGTTATTAATGGGATTTAGGATTTGGATTCTTGGAAAAAATTGATCCGGAAACCGAAATTCGCACAATCCGTTGGCAACGGACCACTTCCGTTGCCAACGGAAGTTCCGTTGAGGCTCCGTTGAGAACGGAGAGGTCCGTTCGGCGAAATTAGCTCCTGGATGGGCGTTGTGTTTGCGTGCATTCCGTTGGGAATGGAAGGGTTCCGTTGGGAACGGACTAAAACAGGTTATTAGGGTAAAGGCTGTTTCACTAGTGGTTTTGCACAATTTTTCGTTAAAACAGTTGAAAATTATTTTATTAAAAATACAAAAAGATTGAAAGTAAAGTAATTGTGTTTTCAAAACCCAAAGACGGAGGAGACAAAAATTACAAAAAAAATTTAAATCGAGGAGAATTCATTTAAAAATGCCCAAAATTCATGAAAGAAAGAGATAAATGAGAATTTAATCTTTTAATTCAAGCATACCGAGCTTTAATCGAAGATTGGAGAATTGAGCATAAGCTAGCGATTTTGTGAAGATATCCGCGACTTGATCATCCGTTCCAATCTGAAATATCTCGACATCCTCCTTGTCGACGTGATCGCGAATAAAATGATGGCGAATCTCGATATGTTTCGCCTTTGAGTGTTGCACGGGATTTTTGGCGATGCAGATTGCACTCGTATTGTCGCACATGATTGAAACTTTACGAAAGTTAACTCCGTTGTTGCCTAAAGTCTGATTCAGCCATAGGATTTGAGCACAGCAGCTTCCGGCAGCGACATATTCTGCTTCGGCCGATGAAAGAGCCACAGAGTTCTGTTTTCGACTTGACCACGAGACCAAATTTCCTCCAAAAAATTGACACGTCCCACTTGTGCTCTTTCGATCCACTTTAGATGCTGCAAAGTCAGCATCCATATATCCCAAAAGTGACAGACTACTGTCACGGCCATACTATAACCCTAAGTTTAGTGTCCCTTTTTAGGTATTTAAAAATCCTTTTAACCACATTTAGGTGTGAAACTGATTCATCGGAGTCGAGTTTTACGTCTTTCACCATTGGCGTATCGCTCGTCTTTCCTTGGTCCATACCGAATCTTTTGAGAAGTTCACGTGTATACTTCGCTTGGTTGATAAAAATGCCATCACCGGTTTGTTTGATTTGCAATCCAAGGAAGAAGTTGAGTTCTCCCATCATGCTCATCTCAAACTCACTACGCATCAAAACAGAAAATTCCTCGGCAAGTGCCGCATCACTAGATCCAAAAATAATGTCATCAACATAAATTTGAATTAATAAAATTGAATCTTTCCTTTTCTTTGTGAAGAGTGTCAAGTCGCTCTTCCCTCGTTCGAATCCGTGAGATGCAAGAAATGAAGAAAGCCGTCCATACCAAGCCCGAGGTACTTGCTTCAATCCGTATAATACCTTCGTCAACTTGTACACGTGGTCGGGATTGGTCGGATCCTTGAAGCCGGGAGGTTGCTTGACGTAGACTTCTTCTTCGAGAAATCCATTTAGGAACGCACTCTTAACATCCATTTGAAAGAGCGTGAACCCTTTAATTGATGCGTCTGCTAAGAGAAGCCTAATGGATTCCAACCGAGAAACCGGTGCAAATGTCTCTTCAAAATCCACTCCTTCTTGTTGCTTGAAACCTTGAGCAACGAGTCTTGCTTTGTTTCGCACTACCGTACCGTGCTCGTCGAGTTTATTTCGGAAAACCCATTTAGTACCGATAATGGATCGGTTGTCGGGTCGAGGTACTAGGGTCCAAACCCGGTTTCGCTCGAATTGAGCGAGTTCGTCTTGCATGGCGAGGATCCAGTCGGTGTCGCCATTTTCTTCCTTGAAGGATTTAGGCTCGGTTTGAGATAGGAAGGTGCAAAAGGCGACGAGGTTTTTTGTTCCGGAGCGGGTTCGAACTCCTTCTCGTGGGTCTCCTACCACATTGGTTAACGGATGTGCGGATACTTCGCGTAAGACTTCCAGAATTTGATAAGAAAGTTGTTCCGGCTCGGATTGAATAGTTGGTTGAGGGTTGACTTGATTCGGGAGTTGATCTTGTTGAGTCGAGTTGTCGCCATTCGGTTGATTTTCTTGTGTGGTGATAACGTCGGGTTCGTCCAAAGTCGGATCGCCAAGATTTAACTCGATGATATTCGGTTGATTAACTCCCGTAAGTCCACCACTTGTACCTGTATCTGTCAAAGAAACACCTTTCTCGGTCCCATTTTTAGTTTCATCGAAGTGCAAGTGCACGGATTCAATAATAATCCGTGAAGATTTAATATAAACTCTATACGCTTTACTTGTATTAGAATATCCAACGAAAATTCCTTCGTTAGATTTCGAATCAAATTTATCAAGTTTATTAGATTCATCAAGAATGAAACATTTACAACTAAAAACTTTCATATACGAGATATTTGGCTTGCGACCGTACCATAATTCATAAGCTGTCTTTTTCAAAATAGACCTAAGGCTGACACGATTCGCGACATGACAAGCAGTGTTAACTGCCTCAGCCCAAAGATATTTAGGAGTGGGATGTTCGTTTAACATGGTACGGGCAAGCTCGATAAGAGTGCGATTTTTACGTTCTACTACCCCATTTTGTTGTGGAGTGCGTAGAGCGGAGAACTCATGTTTATATCCCCTTTTTGAGCAAAAGTCGTTAAATTTTGCATTTTTGAACTCACCACCATTATCACTACGAACCGTAATGATAGTGGTGCCTCGTTCATTTTCCACAAGGGAACAAAATTTGATGAACACGTCACTAGTTTCATTCTTTTGAATCAAGAAATAAACCCAAGTAAAGCGAGAAAAATCATCAACAATTACAAAACAGTACCTTTTACCGGCGAGGCTAGAGACACTCATAGGGTCGCACAAGTCAAGGTGAAGTAGCTCGAGAGGGCGCTTCGTCGAAATCACGGACTTAGACTTAAAAGCCGATGACTTGGAGTGCTTACCACGCTCACAAGTATCGCATAACCCATTTAGCTTAAGTTTATGTGATGTCAAACCTGAAATTAGTTCTTTACGGGATAATTTCGAAATCATGTCCATGCATACATGGCCCAGTCGCCTGTGCCATAGATGCGAACTCGATTCCGAAGCGGTCAGACAATGAGTGCCTGGCACAAAGGAATGAAAGTCAAAGAAATAAAGGTTACCCTTTCTTTTTCCCATGCAAACTGTAATATGATCTGAATTTCGAACTACATGACAATTCATATTATCGAATTTCACATCATATCCTGCATCACACAATTGGCTTATGCTAATTAGGTTATGTTTAAGTCCTACCACAAAATAGACATTCTCCAATGTCCAATTACCTGTGCCGATCGAGCCCACACCAACTATCTTTCCTTTCTGATTCCCACCAAAAGTGACATCTCCACCGTCGAAAGGTCGCAAAGTCTTGAACTTACTCTTATCCCAGGTCATATGGCGGGAACAACCACTATCCAAACACCACTGATCGGTTTTACACGATGAACTTAGACATATCTACAAGAAAGCATATTAGTTTAAATGAATGAGTATTCTCGATTGATGAGGATGATGAAATAGCGTGCTTGGTGCGACAATTCGGTGAATTTCGAGCCAAGGAAAAGCGATTTAATGACAACCGACATCGCAACAACCAAAAGACGTACTGCTTCGAGTACAACAAGAAGGGACACACCATCGACAATTGCTCCACCCTACATCCCGAGCTCGCTCCGTGGAACAAGAAGGATGATGAAAAACGTGATGGACGTTCAGATGATCGACGCGAGCGACGTGAAAGGCGGTCCGACTATCGACATGACAAAAGACGAGAAAAGAGGCACGATGACCGAGGAATAGCTCCCCCTTAAAAGTATGGCTTAGGTAAAATGGGGGGGGCTTACCGAAACGTTTAGGTAGACTTTGGTACCTCCAAACCGGAGGTAGGGCCACTCGTGTTTCTATCTTTACGCATCCAAATAAATTTTGAATAATTTGCAGGTTTACGCAAGAGACACTCTAGCGAGATATGTCCTATTTTGCAACAATAGTTACAGAATGAACAAGTCGGATTCGAAGTCTTTTCAGTACCTTTCACAAAATAATTTTTATAATGGTTTGAAAACTCGGCTTTTCTAAGCTTTGGTTCGGTCGACTTGGCACTGAAACCAGTTGATTTTGAAAAATCTGCCGATTTAGCAAAATTGTTTGAGTTTGACAAATTTTATATTTGATGTGCATTAATGTAATGTTTGGGAGCTCGATGGTTTGATTCATTAGGTTGAATCTTCCTCGGGACATGTGTGTCGACTATTTCGTAAAAATAACCATTAGGACCCTTTTTATAAAGTCTTTCGGTTGTGACACCGCGGTTATTTTCATGAATATGCCGAAAATCATGAAGATAGTGAAACCTATTATTTTTACTAAAACTTTTAAAAGTTCGACTTTTAGGACTTTGACCCTTAGAGTAGTCTCGATACAAGAATGCACTTCCTCTACTCTTCGGTTGATTGAGCTCCCTTTTTACTGTATGATTTTTAGGTCCTGAAGGAGCGGGTTGAGTACCGATCTCTTTCTTGAACCCTAAACCGGTTTTATCATTTGGTTTTTGTCATATAAATATGTTGTCTAAATCAAGTTTGCTCGAGACATTTCTGGCGCAAGAAGACTTGAGAGATTTATTTTCACATTTTAAACTTACAACTTCGACTTTTAGATGACTAATTTCAGTTTTTAATTTTTCACAAATACAAACATTTAATTTATTGTTAAATTTTCGTAAATTGAGTTGTTATAATTATTTAAATTTGATTTTTCAAGTTCTTTTACTCATGCCTTGTATGACCTTACCGAAGCTTCGGACGTTTTGGATTGAGAGTCGGTTCCCATTTGGCTTACTCGGGTCTCGAAGTTGCGGAAGTAGTTGACAAGTTCTTCCGGCCCGATATCTTTTGTTGCTAGCATAGTTTCCAACGAAACTCGAAGCACTTCCCAACTCGAAGCACCGTTTTGTTGTCCTCAGTTTGATGATGATATTTAAAACTATTCCGAGCTACTAATATATTTGTGTGAGAATGTCTTGAGCTAGATAGTCACACGATCAAGTTCTCGGAAATGTCTCGGTTGCTTCCTGCCTATCTCAGAAGAATAAGAAGTCGTCACGCATGCAAAGGATTTCAAGAGAGTATCTCAAGGCGTGGGAGCAAGCTTCTTCGTTCTTCGTGTGTGTTTCTTTTTCTTTTTGGTGGGCAATTTAATTTTTGTTAAAAGGGGAGTATAATCTGTAATTTGCCAATTCCTGGCCAGTCCGTTGTCAACGGAAGTGGTCCGTTCCCAACGGACCACTGTGTTGGCAACGGAACCCTCCGTTGAGCAATCTTTTGTCCTGACTTTGGTTGGCTCAAATTGTATACAGTCCGTTGATAACGGAACTATTCCGTTGGCAACGGAACTGTAGGAATTTAGCCGTTTGGTTTGAAATCTTCCTTGATTGCCTTCTATTTTTGTCAGTCCGTTGGCAACGGACAAGATCCGTTGTCAACGGAATTGCGCAGTTTTCCTTTTCTAGGGCTGCTCCCTTCCTCCTTTAAAAAGGGGAGCCGCCTCTCTCTCTAAAATTAACAAATTCCATATACAAAAAGTAGAAATACTCTTCTCTTAATACTGTTAAATTGCTCCAAATCTTAAAGTGAGATTATTGGATTTTTGAGCGTGTTGCTCGTTGGTTTGTTGAAGTTTCAAGAGATTGAGTTTGTAAGTTATTGTTCCACCGGCCGTCAAGAGGTTGTTGTAAGGCGACGGTGGTTCGAGGTCTTGTACGATCTTGTTTGTTAGTGATAAACGAGCCGCAAGGCAAGTCCCGGAGAGTAGGCAACTCGTGAACACGGTAAGGACCGCTAGTGAGTAAACGGGTGGTTAAGGCTAATGCAGCCACCTCTCCGAACTCCATCATCAGATCGTGTGTTTGGTATCTCCTACCTTCTTATATTTACTTTAATTTATTATGTATTTATCTTTCTTTATTAATTAGTATTCAAACACCCATCAACAAAAGTCTAAAGACAATAAAAATATAAAACCCTAAAAATACAAATATTCACGTTTCTGCACTTTAGGCCTTTAAACCCCCCACCTATAGGTCTCAACCGAACAACAGTCATGACTGCCAAAATTAAATTAAATGATCAACGATCATAACCTATTGTTGAGTTTAATTATTCCTTTTGTTTTGTGATATATGTGCTGATCATAAGGCACAGATCATTTCATCGTTGAGCTTGATCAATCTCTTTTTTTTGTCGAGGATTTGTCTTAATAAATCAAAATGATATTAACCTTGTTTTGTGACTTCATTTTGAGCTTGGTCATGTGTTTACTTCAGTCCCAATTCATCAGGGCCCTAGAGATATCTCTCTCGGAATGAGGGGAACAAACTCCATCTTGGTCACTCATATTCCTCATCATGATTTGATACCCACTCAGTAATGACTCTAATTCCATCCGGTTAAAGGTAACTTAAAATCATTACAAGGTGTGCGTATCCACTGCAACTACTCTTAAGTTATCCTAATCAATTGAGTTTCGATCGCAAGCGCACGACTTACATGTAGTAATTTAGGGTATCATATCTACATGGAGGCCTAGTTCGAATTTTGTTACCATACTGTAGTTCAGATAGAATCATATGGTTGATAGCTTTTTAGATTAAATAAAAAAAAAATAAGATGAAAAAGAATGAAAAAAGGAAGAAAAGTTATTCGGAGGCCCAATCTCAATTGTCACTAGTCGGGTCCACGGTCAAGATCTAGTTTGGTGGTCGACATAGGAGTTCTAGGGCGTTACTTAGATTCATCACAGATTCGTCTATCCTCCTCTGTCTTGCTGGTGTTGTTTGTCTTTTGGTGTAGTAGGGAGTCGTTCCCTTTGGTATAGGACGCTGATTCTCGCCGCAACTCATTGCGTTCCATTCTACTGGCACGAGAGTGTATCATTTGTCCGTTGGGCTCTGTGAAAGTTCTCTTTCTAGCAAGTGCTCACTGAGGTTGCCATGTTCCTTTTTACTGACGCGAAGGGTTGTCACATCTCCCCGCGGAGGCTAGCACTAGTCTCTAAAGTAGGAAACTCCTCGATTTCGAATGTTCATTACAATCACTGAGGCACTCATGTTCGTGTGGTATATAGATTAATTCAGGTTCCTAATCTAATTTATAGACCTCAGTTACTTGCTCGATCGCTCTCATGACCTTGCGTTGTAGTAAGCTGACGTGTCGATCTATTGAGTTTTGGACGTGCATTACACAGCCGAAAACAAAAATTTTGTTCAAAACCAATCCGAGGATCCGCGCATATCGGTTAAATCAAAGTAATAAAACTTAATGATATCTTTCAGATTACGCTTAATCTGTGATGCTCAAACCATTCATGCCATCAAGCACCTTTCAAACGGTTATCATTCAAACCGATTATCTGTCCCCCAAGATCGTCTATGTCGGATCATTCAGAAGCCATTTACCGCACACACAATCGGTCTCCACCGAAACTCTCAAGAATCCGTTCTCATCTTCTTAGGCCGAATAGATCACAAACGCCGAAAGTACGAATGCCTCTACCGGTATCCACACGGACATTCTTAAAATGGGAAGAAAAACAATATATATGCTAGTGGCTTGTTCTCCTCTTACATAAGAAAACTATTTTTCTTCTTAATATTTTGTCTCACAGAAGATGTATAAATCCTCTCATATATGATATGATATCATTTCATTTTATCATACAAAAAGATAACACCCATTCATAATTTTATCATACAAAAAAAAAAGATATTTTCTCTCTTTCACACGAAAAAGAATGAGTAATTATGAGAGAGAGAGAATAATGTTGTACTCTATTTTGGAGCCCTCTATATCCTTATATAGAGGTGAAGAATTGCCTCTCAACACATCAAGAGATGCATATGACATCCTTCATTCTTATCCATATGTCATCATCTAGACTATTCTAGATTACTTGATCTTTTGTGCTCATAGTCTTTATATACATATATATTACATCTTATCATATAAGATGACAATATTTTTTGTGACATTCCTATGCAACTCATTATATATGTCGCTAGGATTTTCTGCGCCCGTTTCAGTTTGTTCTTTGTGTGTGATCCTGTAGATTCACTTAATATTGGCAATCGACTTGATAGTTTATAAATCATGAGCAGACTCTAGCAAGTCATCATGACTACCAAAATTAAGTGAATATCCGTGATCTGATTTACCTAATCAACGATCACATATTTATTCCCTTTGCCACACGATATCTATATCGATCATAAGGCATCTAATACGTCATCCTTATATTAATCATTTAATATTTCTTGGTTTCAGATTAAACTAAACAAAATAAATGATATTAATACCTCTTATTAATTCATTTGACCATGGCCATGGATTTCTTCAGTTCGATTCATCAAGAGGCCTAAAGATATATCTCTCATTTATGAGAGGAAAAAATTTCATCTTGATTGCAGTCATCCCTCTAAATAATTCACTTTATACCTAATCATAATCATTATAACTGCCCGGTTAAAGGCAGTGTTAGATTACGTTAAAGTATATAATTCCTCATGTTGGGAACCGAGACAACTTTAGGTCAAAGGACTATAAATAATTTATGTTCCAAGAATCAGTAATGATGTAAAACATATAACATTCTTACGGCGGGCCATTCCAGTATATGATCTTTAACATATGCCTATGTTAATGACTTGATACTCTTTATCCATGATCAGTAAAACATGATCATTAGTCAGCTAACATACTGGTGTAAATTTATATCTTGTCTACAAATATATATTTATTTGTCTCCGCAAGTATATTTGTCTCCACAAATATCCTATAAATAACCAGGGACGATTTAGAATAGAATTCATAACACTTTATAGTTTTACTATCAAAGTCACGCACTTTGATGACATAAAGCTGAATTAAATATTCATGTTCTATTTTAATTTTATTAAAATAACCTATACGCACATATTATATAAAATATATTAGAATAAATATAATGTTCGTAATTCAATATGTAAACCTAGGTTACAAACACTTTGGCCTAGGGCATAACACCATCAATCTCCCACTTACACTAGGCCAAAACGACCAATTATCTCATACTCACTGATCTACAAGGTATCCCATACCAGTTGACCTAACGTGATCACCATCATTTGTGGGTTTGGCGTCTTGAACATATTAACAAATATTTTCATCAATAAATATTTTGCATATTTATATATCCTGCATAATCATACTCTTGATTATTATCTAAAGACTTTCACTAAGATTAACCTTATGTGTCCTTGTTGCGCTTAATTCACATCACATTTAATTATGCTCCCACTGAACTTCTTGTCAACATTAGATTCATCTTTAATTTTTTGATAAAACAAAACTCTTTGGTTATTTCATCAAAAAATAAATTTTCACCTAGAGATGCTTGCTTTAATTCATATACATACTTTTAGGATCGGCAACACTCTCAAGTTGTATCATATACATACTTTTATCTGTTTCTATTAAGAAATAATGTCTTGCCATCCACTTGGCATCTTTCATAGTCATTGTATGAACCTATGTCCAAGAAAATTCTAAAATACATAAGTATGATGACTTGGAAAAATATTATCATAGTCTATACTATGAGTTTGTCTTAACAACAAATCATGCATTATATGTTTGCACATTTTCATCCATGTTGGTTTTCTTTTAAAACCGTTTTTCCATCTGATGGATCAATCAAATTCCAAACTTGATTGTCTGACATGGATTACATCTCAACCTTCAAAGTCTCTAACTATTAGATCTTTGACTCATTATAGTCTATTAGTAGAATGTGGGATCAATCTATATTTTTCGGGCCTTCGATAAATTCTAATAGATCTAGATGAATACACTTATATTATATACTCAGACTCTTCAACTCTTGAGAGTCTAGTTGATTAATTACATACTCAACCACTACTTGAAACCTGAATTATTTTCGATTCGAGTATTACGGTCAGTATGTGAAATTTGAACTTTTCAAATTTACTCCCACTAATTATTTTGGAAACACTCTTTCCAAAGAGATATTTCGAGTAGCAAACACTTTATTCTCATAAGTAATATTCTTTACTTTTCTTAGGATATCCACAAACAAGCAATAATATGATTAAAAGCATGATGCTTCAAATCTTGATAAAAGACAACCTGATACACCTACCAGTCCATATCTCATATAGAGTCTTTTAAAACCATTTTAGATGGAATTATGTTCAGTATGAGCGCTATATTTTAAGAGTATAACCCCAAAAGAAATAGAAGATACGTTTATCTTATCATGATTGAACTATATCTAATAAACTTTGAAATATTTATCATGATCATCAAACATTTGGCTCTCGACTCCTCGATCTCATCGAAGAAATTTGATTTTTAAAGTCAAGTTTATTCTCTACTATATTATTTGAAAGTTTTGAACTTTTCAAAATTCGAAAGTATAGTTTCAACAAAGTGATGAAGTAGTTTTCCTCTAGCACCTTCACTCATTGGTCAACGTACATTACTTTGTATGAGAACCAATAGGTAACTTGATTTCACCTTACTTTGTGAAAGGCGTATATGTCATCTTGTCTAATAAATAAGTTACACATGTTTCAAATGATTCAAAATCAAATGAATTTGAAAATCCATCTTAATGGATTTAATAAATGTTCATCTTATTTAAGTATACCAAGCGACAATGCTAGATTAAATTCTTAATATTAATATTATAGATGGACTTATAATTATCTTGTTCGATATAACACATAAGATAATTTTCTACGCGAATATTTTCAAAGAAAAATGACTTTTCTGAATTGTTAAATTATTATTCTCAACAATAAATTAATGATCATTCATAGTTAAAATCGAACTATAGATAATACAAAATTATCGACATTAAATAACAATTATTTATGTCGGCGATAAGTCCAAAAAACCAACGTAAATATATGAGTTACTTGAGAAAATACAGTGACTTTTGCTACATTTGTCACTCATATGTTAACATCATATTTACTTAATAGCTACAACTTAGTCAGCACATTTTCATAAATGTGTGATTCACATCATGTATCTAATACACATGATGTGAAATAGACAAATTAATTTCTATAATAAGAATACATGGAGCGGTAGTCACACTACCATTCATTTCCTTTTTCATATCTTCTTGAGAAATTATGGTCTCTTTCAATGAACCAATTCATTGTGAAAGATACTAACTTCTTACTTAAGGTCGAAGCTCGGCAACATCTTGCCCCCCCCCTTTTTTTAAACCTCATTTCCATCTGATGGATCAATAAAACTTGGAACTCAATTTGAATAATATGCAAAGAACTATTATTCTTTAAATATTTCATATAATGGCTCCCACTATTTTTAATCAAATCAATATCCCTCAATCCCATTGATTCGGAAACTTTCAATCCTTGAAGTTTCATAGTGAGACAAGATCCGTATTTTAATTAAGTCCTAAGTGAGCTTTCTTTCATCGCCTAGAACTTAACTTATTTAGGTAGGAACAATTCATATTCTATCTAATACAACTCTTAAATAACATAGGATAAGCATAATATGCCCAACGTATATATCCTATCATATGCTCCGAGCCCAAGTCCGACTTGATAGCTCAGTTAAGTCGAACCATGTCTAATCATCGGCAAAATAGCACCCAATACACTCAACTTTGGCATGACCTATGTTGGCTCCAATTTCCCGCATTCTCTGCTCTTAAGATTGTCACTACATACCCAGCTTTGGCATGAGCTATGCAGGGTCGATCAGAGTATCGAGAGATTTAGACTTATGAAAGATACTTTATGACTAAATATTATTTTGAGAGATTTTATTTAATATTATATGTTATTATGTAATCTTCAAAGAACATCACATGTACTAATAGAATAAAGATAATAACGATGATATATCACGAGCTTGAACTTTACGAACAAACTTAAAGATATCCTAATATATATTCCATCTCCATGAAATTTCTCTTAGATTGTATATGGAAATCTTATCTCCATATATAGAAATCGATGAATTCTTTCATCGCCATGATGTGTGGTTGAAAATGAAATTATCATCTTAATGATGTATGAATGATGGACGATGAACTCCTTCATCTCCCTAATGAATATTGTTGGGAAACTTGTAGCCATGTACGTTACATACGCAACGGAACCTACGGGTTGAACCCTCCCTAGGATCATCGTTAAGTGAATAAAAATACGAGATTAGCTTTTAAAATTTATATCTCGGATCGTCCTGATCCGCGAGATAGAGAACAGGTGTAGGTCTGAATGATTCCGACTAGCAACCTTCTCCTTCCTGAAGCTCGACTCCGTGAACCTCCTTGCTCTACCTAGGGATGAAGAGCTTGATCGCTCGCTTATCTCCAAAGTAGGAGATCTCCACTCGTATCCACTCGAACTTCAGACACACGAAATTACCAGACTCAGTTCGATGACTCCGGAAATACTTTTCGAAATTACGTCTAAACTCTCTCTCTATCTCTCTATCTCTGTATTAGAGGCCTCTGAGGCTTGAGAAATATTTGTCAAATAGAGAGGGGCTGCCTCTCTATTTATACTAGAGAGGAAGGCGAACGATTGCTTAGTTACCATAACTAGAACCTTAATTCTGCGCCAATTCCATTTTCGAACGGAATAGGGGTCTCCATGTATAAAACCTTGGCACCCAAGGAAGCGCAATTACCATATCTATACCGTTCAGAATGGAACTGTTTCGTTCCGAATGGAATAGTGCTGTTTTTCACGATCAATTATTCAATAATTGATTATTTCGTTCACCAATTTATACATCACATGTATAACTGTTTTGAGGCCTTTCATCCCGTATGAATGGAGTTCATTGTGTGACCATGTAGGTTCTACTTAAACTGGCAATGATCTTCTAAAGATCGTAAGTCATGAGTAATCTCTAGACTGATGTCTTGACTACCCATATTAAATGAAATGATCAGCGATCATAAACCTATATGAAATAGATGTTTGCTTATTCCTTTTGTTCTCTGATATATGTCTGGATCACAAGGCATCGAAATATGTCATCATTGAGTTTAAACAAAGTCTCTTTCCTGATCGAGAATTAGACTGAGTAAATACAAAATGATATTAACAACACATATTAATCCATTTTGAGCATGGCCATGTATTTCCTTCAGTCGTAGTTCATCAGGGGCCCAGAGATATCTCCCTCTTGACGAGTGGAACAAATCCCGTCTTGGTCATTCACATTGCTCGTCATGATTCAGTGCATACCTAATGATGACGCTAATGATCATCCCATTATGGATGACGTAGAATTATATTAAAGTATGCAGTTCCACATACAGAAATCCATGGTGACCGCAGGTCGTAGGAACAATCATACTATTCATATGAGAATCACTAATGACATATACCATGCATATTCTCATAGTGTTGTCAGTCCAGTATGTATTCTCTAACACGTACCTACATTCCAAACTCGACATCCCTATGCCCATAATCAGCAGAATATGATCATCCAGTCTACGAATGCACTAGTGTGGATATGTAGCTTCTTATCTGAAGTATGGTTATCTCTATAAATATCCTACATATCATTAGGGATAGTTTAGAATATCATTCGTTAGTTCATAGTTCTACTATCAGAATCACGTATTCTGATGATGTGAAACTGAATTGTCATTCTTGGTTGATATAAGATATGTAAATGTACATTCACAACCCATACACACAGATATATAAGAAACAACCTTTATTGAATAAATAATAATGCCTTAATGCGTAATCCATTTCCTAGCACAAAATACGTTTGGCCTAGGGCATTAATCCTACAAATATGTGGTGTACGATGAACTCCTTCATCTTCTTAATGAATATGTGGTGGTGCGATGAACTCCTTCATGTACATGATATATGTGTTATGTCCGATGAACTCATTCATCATATCACAACATATCAACAAATACATCAAATATAAACATAATCATATTTTGTTTCGATTATTTAACCATTTATATATATATATATATATATATATATATATATATATATATAAGACTTACGAATGCGGAATTCGGGACGCGGTCATCATTGTCAACATTTGATTTAGTCAAGATTCGGCTCAGTCAACGATCAACATTTATCCAACTCAACGGTCAACTGTCAAAACAGTCAAGAGTCAAGACAATGGGTCAACAATTAGCACAGTTAATTGTCAACATAGTTAACTATCAATACAGTCAAAATAATCAAGAGTCAAGATAATGGGTCAACAGTTAACACACATTTTCTACACATTAATGCATCATATGCATTTGTTTCATGAATTCAATGCATCACTTGCATCCTTTCATGAAACAATGCATCACATGCACCATTTGAGGAAACAAATTAATTGCATAGACTATTTCATGAAGTCGCAAGTACTCAAGAGGTCGCAACTCTTGCGATTGCACCTTTTTCGGTCACACCTCTTGGTTGTGCATGTTGATTACACTCATTGGTCGCACCCCATAGTCGTATCTCTTGGTCACAGTCGTTCGTCGCAACCTTTTGGACGTGACATTTGAATCGCATCTCTTGATCACACTCTTTAGTCGCACCCTTTGATTACACCCATTAGTCGCACGTTTTAGTCGCATCTTTTAGTCGTACCCCCTGGTCATGACCTTTAGTCGCACCCATTGGTCGCAACTCTTTGGAGGCAACTCTTGACTCATGGATGAATAGACATAGATGCAACTCTTGAATCTCATTCATTGCTTGTAAGTTTTGATTACAACACTCGTAAAAGGCTAGTGGGATCATGTTGTTTGGATGTAGTTTGCAACTCTTGCATGAACCTTTTAAAGTTACATCATATGGGTGCACCTTTTGGATAACACATTTTAGTTGCAAATATTATATATATCTTTGATGGTCACACCTTTTAGTTATATACACGTGACTTTCTAATTTTCCAAATAACGTGACAATCAAATTATGTGAAAACTTAGACTAAAGATATCTCATATCTCAAGTTATGGTTCACGTATGTATATATATTTTTATTAGAACATTTCTAACACATATAAAATTGTAACATGTAAATACTTGTTAGGATTATTTAAATATTAAGTGTAAACCGAATATGTACATAATATGTAAACTTAATAACATCATATGTATTTATCAAATAATCCTTAGCCACACCTCTTCATCACAACTCTTGTTTGAATCTTTTTTATTACAACTATTACATGCACCTATTCATAACTTAATCATCATATGAATCCTTTTATAAATATGGTACATCACATACAACTTTTCATGAATATGTGCATCATATGCACTCTTTCATTAATCCCCAAACCATCGCATTCAACACTTGAATTAACACTTTCGATTTTAAAACTTTCGATTCACATATGCATCTTTTCACTTTAAAATATTTAGTGCTTGAATATTTAATATGCAAACCTTATAACTATAATTCGGAATTATAAATGGTATCTAAATGGTATATATCATATATATACACTTTCAATTTAACCGAACCACGCACGTCGCTCTGATACAAGTGTTGGGTTTAGGATGTGCATAACGCAGCGGAAAAAAAAAATTTTGTCCAAAACCAATCCGAGGTCCACATGTATCGGTTAAATTAAAGAAATAAAAGTTACATATACCTTTTGGATTATGCTTAATCCGTGATGTTCAAACCATGTGTGCCATCAAGCGCCTTTGAATCAGTTACCGTTCAAACCGATTGTTCGTCTGCCAAGATCGTCTCTGTCGGACCATTCAGAAGCCATCTATCGCACACACAATCGGTCTCCACCGAAACTCTCAACAATCTGTTCTCATCTTCTTTGGCCGAATAGAACACAAGCGCCGAGAGTACGAATGCGTTTACCGGTATCCACACGGACATTCTTAAAACGGAAAAAAGAACAATATATATGCTAGTAGCCTGTTCTCCTCTTGCATTAAAAACTATTTTTTTTTAATATTTTGTCTCACAAAAGATATATAAATCCTCTCATATATAATATCTTATCCTTTCATTTTCTCATACAAAAAGAGAAAACACGCTTTCATAATTTTGACAAAAGAAAAAAGATATTTTCTCTCTTTTGTCACACAAAAGAGAATGAGTAATTATGAGAGAGAGAGAATAATGTTGTACTCAATTTTGATGCCCTCTATATCCGTATATAGAGGTGAAGAATTGTCTCTCAACACATCAAGAGATGTGTATGACATCCTTCATTCTTATCCACATGTCATCATTTAGACTCTTCTAGATTATTTGATCTTTTGTGCTCATAGTCTTTATATACATATATATCACATCTTATCACATAAAATGATAATATTTCTTGTGACATTCCTATGCAACTCATCATATAAGTCGCAAGGATTTTCTACGCCCGTTTTAGTTTGTTCTTTGTGTGTGATCATGTACGTTCACTTAATATCAGCAATAGACTTGGCGGTCTATAAATCATGACCCGACTCTAGCAAGCCATCATGACTACCCAAGTTAAGTGAATATCGGTGATCCGATTTACCTAATCAACAATCACGTATTTATTCCCTTTGTCACACGATATGTATATCGATCATAAGGTACGTAATACGTCATCCTTATATTAATCGATTAATATTTCTTGATCCCGAATTAAACTGAACAAAATAAATGACATTAATACCTCTTATTAATTCATTTGACCATGACCATGGATTTCTTCAGTTCGATTCATTAAGAGGCCTAAAGTTATCTCTCTCGTTTATGAGAGGAACAAATCCCGTCTTGATTGCACTCATCACTCTAAATGATTCATTATATACCTAATCATAACCATTGTGACTACCTGAATAAAGGCAGTGTTAGATTATGTTAACGTATATAATTGCTCATGTTGGGAATCGAGACAACCTCAGGTCAAAGGACTATAAATATTTTATGTTACAATAATTGCTAATGAGGTAAAACATGTAGCATTCTTAGGGCGGGTTAGTCTATTGTATGGTATCTAATATATACCTACGTTAATGACTTGATAACTCTTTATCTATGATTAGTAAAACATGATCATCAGTTAACTAACATACTGGCGTACATTTATAGCTTGTCTAAAAATATATATTTATTTGTCTCCACAAATATTCTATAAATGACAAGGGACGATTTAGAAATAGCATTCATAAAACAGTGTAGTTTTACTATCAAAGTCACCAGGGATGATATAGAATAGCATTCATGGTCTATTTTAATTATATTGAAATAACCTGTATGCAGATATTATATGAATATTTTAGAATAAATATAATTTTCTTAATTCAATCCGTAAACCTAAGTCACAAACACTTTGGCCTAGGTCATGACACCATCACGATCCGCATGGAGGCCAAAGGTGGATTACTGGACTAGAGTTTGTCTTAGGCATTACTCTATTGTCTTAGGAATTACGTGTCGATCCGTATTGAGGCCAAAGGTTTCGAAGGAAGTTTGCTATGTTCGTGATCAGGTGGCCACAGGGTTGTGTTGTGTCCGCTATCGCTGTGTGATTGAAAGTATATCGCGATCATCTCATGCACATTCATCGGAACTAGTAGTCCTATAGCGCGTCCCAGAGCATTTGTAGCTCTCCGGCAGTGGGCATTGCTTCGCCCCTTCTTGGAAATGGAATCGATGTCACAGCTCACAGCATTACCTTGAATGTCAGGTTCCAGATCGTACTCAGTTTATGCGTGTTTATGATCCCCTGGTGATTGAAGATTCTTTCCCAAAAAGTTAGTCTGCTGTACCCAGAATGCATGTCCACCCCTCTCCTTTGTTGTGTAATGGAGAGTGCATTCCCAAATTCGCACAATGACATGTTTTAACGGTGCCAGTGCAAGCAGAAAGTCATGACCCTATCCTCCATGTTGTACACGAACATGGCCAGGAATTCCGCCACTGTGTCCTAGAAGGCGGATTCATTCGTATAGATGAGGTACTAGAGGCCCATTTTCTCAAAGAGTTATGTTGCCTCTTCTATTAATTCCAGTTGTTGTAGTGTTCCCAGGTCAAGGCAGCGAGGTGCCTGAACCCTTGTCTTAATCTCTGCTTCCATCTCCTATTCCTCCGGTGACATTGCAAACTCTGCACCTTTGTCGTGGAATCTCCGGGAATTCTTGAATGTTGAAGTCCTTCTTTGTCACTGCTCTTTCTCCTCCACATGCTACTCGTTTTCGTTCTAGGTATCCTCTGGGTGCTTGATCACCTCCTCTCAGCCGCAGCGGTGTTGTTGTCTCGTACACTGGACATTGTCAGAGTGGCAGAGTTATTGCTCTTGAGGTTTTGAGTTTTTGAAAGTGGAGAGAGGGTTTACGGTTTATGAGTTTTCGTTGGGGAGGAAGGGGTCTTTTATATAGGCACGATTGGACTGTTATCAGCAGGCGAAGGGTTTAGGTTTTATGGAATGAACTGCCATAAATGGTAGTTAGTGGGTGAAGGGGGCAGTTTCCTTTGAAGCGTGTTTCTGAGGCACGTCTTTTCATCTCCTTGATGATTGCACTCCTCGTGGTCATGACTGAAGCAGTTCCAGCGTGCGATAGTACACCCACCTGCGATGCACAAAAGAAAGAAATAAAAAGAACAATGAAAGGGAAAGAAATGAAAAAGTAAAACAAATAAACCCTTGGGCTGCCTCCCAAGAAGTGCTTATTTTAGGTCACAAATCTGATTACCTCAATTTTTGTTATTCAGAGGCCTGATGGCCCAGATTATGTTGGTCGCACTTTTTGACTTCTCCATCTTTGATATTACTGCCGTGCACGTCCGGGTCACTATCTAGGTCTTTCTTCATTTGTTGTTTAACTCGCTCTTCGAGGCTCTTCGAGGCTCTCAGGTTGGGGTCTTTCTTTTCGTCATTCTCGGCCCTCTGTCTATCTTTTTATAGACGTATTTTATCATCGCGTAATCAATGTATGTGGCAATCCTCGATCATAGCAGGTAAGGTTTGAATCTCATTAAGGTGTGCACTAGTGCAAAGATCTCCTTCTCAGCCATAGTGTAAGACTTCTATTCTCCTTTGAGGGCCTTGCTTCTATAGAGGACCGGGTAGGGGTGTTTATCCCTTCTCTCTCGAGAGTGATTCCTATTGCATCTTCCCCTATGCTGCTCATGAGGTCATAGGGCGTGAATACTAGTGCCGGGTTTAGGTCTCTCATCCCCCAAAATTGGTTCATCTCTAGGAAGTGTTTTTGATGATGGGATATTTCTCCAGACCCAAGTAGATGTACACGAGTCCGGGATGCAGTGGCATTTCGCAATTGGACTGTTCTCATTCCTTCTCATAATGGGGAATTATCGAATCACAGACGGGGTAAGGCATGTCCTGGTATGCTGGGTTGATCCTAGCGTCAGTCAGCTCTCCTCTAATCCTCCTACTTGTGACCTCAGGCCTTAGCTCTCGGTCTGGAGGTACTTTCGGCACTTCCGTCTCTTCATCCACGTTCTCTACTCCAATGTTGTAGCACGTCTCCATCTGAGGCCGTCCGAAGTTCTTTGTGAAGTTGAACTCCACCTTGTCGTCTCCTAGATTGAAAGATAGCTGCCCCTTCCTCACGTCTATGATTGCTCCGGCAATTGCCAAGAATGGTCTCTCTATATAATCAGGCAACAGCAGGCCACTTCCATCTCGACCACCATGAAATCTACCGGAATATGAGTTTTGCCCACTCGTACCGGCACATCTTCCACTACTCCCTCCAGGTATATTCCCGACTTATCCTCTATGGTCAGGGTCATCGTCGTCTCTTCCATTTCTCCTAACGTCAACTTCTTGTAGATGGACAGCGGCATCAGGCTACTGGTCACCCCCAAGTCGCACAATGCTCGATCGAATCTCTCCCAAACAATGTAGCATGGTATGAAGAAACTCCCCAGATGCTTCAACTGTTTTATTGGACAGGATCTTCTTCAAGAGTTTTGCATAGGCTAACATCTGGGTAACTAAGTCTATGAACGGTAGCGTGACATGGAGCTTCTTTTGTACTTCGGCGAATCTTGCGATCTGCTGATCCAGTTTGTGTCTGGCAACATTCGGGGGACAGATGGGGGTGATTTGTATGGCGGTGTAGGGTTGTAATCTGGTCCTGGTGGTGATGAAGGAAAGTCCCAGCCCAGCTCTTCGTTGGGCTTGGTGCTATAGGTTGCGGTGATGGCTTGATAGGTTCCTCCTCTGGATTTTCATGGTTCGCGGGGTTTGAATTTGTTGTGCATTCGGTTCATACCGCATCTCGTGGAGGTAAAACTTCAAGTTGCGGTGAAGAGATTGCTGGTTTAGGTACATTCGCCATAACTCTTTTCATGATCAAATCTTGGTATCCTCGCCCGCTCGTCAGCACCATCACAACATTGACTTGTTCACGTGGGTTCTCGGTTCTACTCGGGAACTTGCTTTCTTAGTGGAATGAGCTGCTCGCATGTTGTTCTATCTATGTCTCTAGCACCTTGTTGTGCAAGGCCAGTGAGTCTACTCTGCTTAATAACGTCTGCAATTGATTGTTCAATTCTTGGCCATGGGCCCAAATTTTGGCGGAAACTTTCGTTGTTTCCGCCATAAAATTTGTTAGCATAGAATAAAGTCATGGTCTTCGATTGTTGTACCCTTGATTTGGAGATGTTTTGGGGTTGACTCATTGGATTAGCCATGCATTCCTCCAGTTAGTATTGTTGTTGTATGCGGGTATATATTGAATTATGGCATTTATTTGTTCACTTTCATCTACTATCAAAGTACAATTATTAGGGATAATATCACCTATACCCTTCCGAAAACTCAAAATATCAAATTTACCCCTCCAAAACTGAAAAATATCAAATATACCCTTCCAAACATTAGTTTATATCAAATTTACCCAAAGTCTACTTCACCGTCTAAATTAAAAAAAACCAATAAAAATACCCTTATACCATTTCTCTCAAACTTTTCCTTATTTCAAATGGCCATTACTTCCCCATTTTTCATGGCAAAAATTTATATGCCTTCTCCCTAAATGCTCTTTTCTTTTTGTCTTTAGCCAATATCCCTCGCACACATATTCACTCTCTCTAAATTTGTGTAAATTAAGTATAAAAATAATGCTTTTGTTTTCAAAATTCATCAATCATCTCATAATTCTTGATAATCTTTAATAATGTGCTACAACATTAAAACTACGATAACAAAAATATCACAAGTATTTGAATTTTACTTTATTTTATATTGAGAGTGAAAAGAAAAAGAAAAGAAAAGATGTGGATTAGTAATGGAAGAGAGAGATAGAGAGAGTAAAGAAGGAAGAGGAGAAAGAAAGAAGGGAGAGGGGAGTTGGGCAGTATTTCCCACGAGGAGAAGAAAGAACAGGGGAGAGGGGGGAGCTGGGCAGTAATGTCCATAAATCAAAATAAGAGTAGAGCGTATTTAGTCAATTAAATTTGTATTTATTGATATGATTAGTTTTTAGAATATTAAAACATAGCTAATATGTAATTTGGATATATTTGATATTTTAGAAGTGTGAAATGGGTAAATTTGATATTTTTGAAGATCAGTAGGAGATTCGAACTCTACCCAGTTGCCGATCGCCACGTGTCAAAACGCGTATGAGAAAATGCGTTTTATCCAGAACCCAGTAATTCTTCTCTCCATTACCTGATCGCCTGGCCATCTCCGTTGCTTCACTAACGCTTGAGTAAGCTTGCACTGATCCGTCCAGTGAAAAGCAACGGAGGAAATCCTCACACATCTTCTGCAGGCCACTGACGATGCTCAGTACGAGGTTCCGCTATGCCAATCCAGTGAAGACATGTGTCGACTCGCATCAGAAAACACATTGAGAGAATTTCCGTCGTTCAGTACGAGATGTCATTTTACCCATTCAGAGTTTGACACGTGGCTTCACTAAAGCAGAAAACGCGTTCTGCAGTAGCGGTGAAATCATCCCTCAATTCATTTGTGAAATGGACACCTCAATTCTCCCAGTTACACATGAAAAGCAGGATAATGGATCCTCCATTATGACGAAATAGAGATGAATCCACGCGTTTTCTGAGGCGTCAGTACGAGGATCAGAATAGGTCAGTACGAGGATTCAATTCTAGCCAATGAGTAGATGACACGTGGCATGTCAGTTTCTTTCTGCCCCAATTCGAGCACGCCACGTGTACAGGCTGTTGGAAGTGGATGAGATAGGGAGAAATTGCTAAATACACCCAAAAAATTACACCCAAGCAGAATTTGAATAGAAAAGAAGGAAAAAGAGTGCTACACATCTCCTAAATTAGTACCCCATAACAAATCCGGATCAAGCTAAATTTTTAGTCCCACAACCCTATTTCTAAATCTTTTTTAGGTCAAATCTCTCTATAAAATGACCACTCTTTCTCTCTCTAAAATTCAACCATCATTACCACATCCATTCTTACACACCATTTCTACACTATCCACATTCTTCTTCTACTTCTTCTTCCACCATTAATCACCTAAGCTCAAAATCCTAATTTTAAAGAGTAGAAAGAGAGGTTGAATTTTTGCAAGGAGAAGGATGCTTGTTCTAGCTTGAACAATGATTGAAAGGGAGGGAGATCATTTCAAAGAAGGAGGGACTCTAGCTTGATTCTTCACTTTAGGGGTTTGATTTCATTCTCTTTAATTTTTTTCCTTATTTCTTCTTCTTCTTTTCTTGAATGAGTATCATGTTTAAGTCTTGTGTAAATATGGTTTTTATGAACATGAGTGAGTAGATCTTTAGTAGGGATGTGATGATTTGTTTAAGTTTGTTTGAAACCTTGTGTTAATTGATTTGATTTGGGGATTTGTGAAAGTTGTCATGAAACGTTTTATTGTTTGAATATTTGATTTAAATAATTGGCTAAGTTGTTTAGATTAAAATCTATAAATTACAAATATTTTGTGACCAATTAATTAAATATTTACTTGGCTAAGTTTGTTTAATTAATTGAAGTTTTGGTTGAATTTAGTATTTGAATATTGAATTGGCTGATTTGTGTTTAGATCTAAATTAAGTCATTAATTGGATGTTTTTAGCTTGAAGCACTTGAGTTTATTTTGCAAATCTTAAAATTGAAATATTTGATGGTTAATGATAACATGCTTAAATAAATTGTCGTACAAGTCCCTACCTTTAATTAAATATTTGAAAAATCAAAATCTTATTTCTTTCTTTTAATCCCTTTTATTATTTCATAAACAAACTCAGCTTAAATCTTTAAAACTAAAAATACTAGAACTAATATTTGAATAATTAGTTGAAATTTAAGGCCACACTCCCTAGTAGATCGACACCCTAAACTCACACACCACATATACACTTGTGACAGAAATAGGGAAAATATAAAAATCTTTGTTAAGAGTGTAAAATAGCAAACGACACGATATACACATTTCTTACACATGCCGTCTATGAGTGTGAATAATTTCATCGGAGTTTTTTTGCATTAGTTGCCCTCTAGCTATTGTATCCATGTATCCAGCTTGGGTGTTGACCCATAAGGAGGTCAAAGGTGGAGTACCGGACTAGAGTTTAGTAAGTAATCCAAACCGGATATATTAGGTTGGTTGGTTGTACAGATAAAGTAAAAGAAAGAGTAAATAATAAAGAAAAAAGGACCGCGCTAGCGTTGTCAGAGCTCGCACGGGGGGTGATGATCTAGTATTGTTCTTGTAGAAAGTACTATAGGACTTGGTGGTTTCATCTATCTCCTTAGCTTTCCCTTTGGTTGTCTCTCCTTTATTTCTTGCTGCTTGCCTGTGAGGGGGATCCATCCTAGTATCGCGAAGCTGTCTGTCGCAGTGAATCACTATGTCTGCGCCCCCGGGTAATTGCCTGACCAAGATGCAGTCCCTTTGAGATCTGTGTCAATCCTTGCTCCGCTCGGACTTCCCGACTACTGTCGTACCTCATCGGTCCAAGTCATGCTCGCGGATCTGGCTTTGGACTTCTGCTATATGTACTTCGCCTACTTGCCTAAGCATCAAGTGATGTGATGCGTTTCACACTTCAAGATAAGAATTAAATCACCCAAGTAAAATCACATCAAAAGCAATAGGTAAAGGAGAAAACAATTTAATGAAAAATGGCTTGACAGGACTAATAACACCACACCACAGGGGGCGGGTTAGTTACAATATATAGTACGTAAACTAAAATCAAGATACGTAGAGGTACAGAAAGCAATAGATCCTAATACTAATCTACAGTCACACGGTGTCACACCACGCTCCTAAAGATCTCTCTCTCTCTGTGTTTTCTCTCTCTGAACTGTCCCCCCTTGAGCCATCCCACGAATGGTCATTTTATAGGGAGGAGAACTATAGTGTTTCTAACGTCCTCAGATGGCAAGAGGCATCTTCGGAGATACTTACAAATCTTTGTGCAATAATACTTGATTGATCCTTTCCCGATCTACTCCTTCCTGATCGCACCAACCTAGCATTGCTAGACTTCACTTCTTAATTGACAATCAAATCTTCAATCAGTCCGTGATTCCAACATTGGCGTTTCCTCCTTGTTTGGACGCCATCGAACCGCTCCAATTGAGTTGCGATTCTTTGCGATCCATGCTGGTGGGTCAAATGATACCGCACCCATGGGTGGGACCGTGGTGGGATGCTTGCTCCAATCACGCTCCAGTTTCCTTGCGCTTCTTTTGTCGCCGTTTTTGGTAGTTTTGCTCCAATTTCTGCAATTACACATGATCTTGGCAGTAACTTGATTCTTTGACAAAAATCCTAAAATAACAAGTAAAAATACAGAAGTAATATACATATAGGCAGTAAACATCTATATGAAATGCGCCTATCAGACCCTTTACATCTTATATTTAAAGCCTCATATCGCGAGTCGAGTTATCAGCCTGATTTTCCTCTTTCTCCATGGCTGAGTTGAGTGACTCAAACTTTCACTTCCGCAATCCTCCTTTACAGGGCAAGTTGGTAACCTATCTTTCCACTTTATACCTGGCTAAATTGAGTAACTCGCCACTTCCTTCTGGATACTATCCAGACACATCTACGCTCGATGGTTTGTTGTCACAGGTGCAGTTGAGTCAGTTTTAGTGTGGCAGTAATAGCCATGAGTCTCAGATTCAATTCTTTCCTTCGGTTTGTGGCCCTCGTAAGTTTGTAAACGCACGCGATTCTCTCCCTCTTTGATAGTTCGAAGAGGTGATATTTGGATGGTGGATGGGTTTGGTATCATGTAAAGGTCAAAATAAGGGGTTAAGGGTTGGCATGTTAGGTAGGGCGCGGTCAATTTATTCTTCTGAGGATGCATCATGGACCTCATAATGTCTTAGTTGCTCTCGCGGGCATACTAACCCTCCTCATTTAAAGTCTCGATGGATGGTTTATATGAGGTACCTCCATGAGTACGATCGCGGGAATGTCTGTTCATGTTTAGGTGAGTATATTCTACACAAGATAAATGGCCCTGGTTTGGTCTACCACCTATGTTTTAGATTTTAGATTTTCTATTTTTTTTATGATGCGGGTTAAGTCCTAGAATGCAAATAAAATTGAAAAGAAGGAAAGAAAAAGATACAATGCAAAATGAGATGCATGCTGGTATAATACAAATGGTTACTCCCCCCAAGCTTGAATAGGGCACTCTCCCGGTGCACTTCACTAGCTAAACATTTTAAACTTAGAAGAAAGAGAGAAAGTTACCGTGACCTAGTTTCCGCCAGGAGGCAGTTGGTGTTGCTCATTATGATGTTACCAGTGGGCGTCGAACATGCCCCCGTAGTGTTCTACTCATTCTCTGACTTTGCTCACCTAATTCTCAACCCGATCAACTGAGGATCGGATTACATCTACTGATGTTCTTATCCCTTTGATTGACTCTCTCATCTGGTGGTTGCTTTGGTTGAGGTTGTCCATTAAAAGACATAGATGGTCTACTCGACTAATCCATTCTTGTTTGATACGGTCCACTTCATCTCGTGGTGTATTGTCACATTCCCTTCTAGTCGTCTGCCTTCTCCGTCCCAATAGTGTCGCAGTGTGAGGAATTTCCTGTGGGTTCGGGTCTTGCTCTTATGGTATCCAATTCGCTCTATCCCTTATTATTGTTCTAGTGGGGTTGGGTATGTTGGGAAATCCATAGCCATGTACATTACATGCGCAGCGGAACCTATGGATTCAACCCGCCCTAGGATCATCGTTAAGGGAATAAAAGTACGAGATTAGCTATTAAAATTTATACCTCGGATCTTTCTGATCCGCGAGACAAAGAACGGATGTAGGTTGCAACCTTCTCCTTCCTGAAGCTCGACTCCAGGAACCTTCTTGCTTCACCTAGGGATGAAGAATGATCACTCGCAAGTTCTCAAGTTAGAGGATCTCTACTCGTATCCCTAGACGAGTCCGGAAATATTTTCTGAAAATAACTCAAAACTCTATCTCTCTATATCTGTGTATGACGGCCCCTAAAGCTTGAGAATTGTCTGTATTATAGAGAGGCACAGACCTTTTATTTATACTAGAGAGAGAGGTGAACGATTGCTCAGTTACCATAACTAAAACCCTAATCTGCGCCAATTCCATTGCCCACAGAATAGGTATTTCCTTAACAGAATACTTGGCAGCTAAGGTTAATACAGTTTCCATATCTATTCCGTTGGGAACGGAACTATTCCGTTGCCAACGGAATGATGCTGTTTTGTTCAATCAATTATCCAATATTGATTATTTCATTCACCAATTTATACATCATATGTATAACTGTTTTTGAGGTATTTTCATCCCGTAAGAATGGAGTTCATTGTGTGACCGTGTAGATTCCATTTAACACTGGCAACGATCTTCTAAAGATCGTAAGTCATGAGTAACCTCTAGACTGATGCAATGACGACCCATGTTAAATGAAATGATCAGCGATCATAAACATATCTGAATAGACGTTTGCTTATTCCTTTTGTTCTACGATATATGTCTTGAGCGCAAGTCACGGTAATATGTCATCCTTGAGTTTGATCAAAGTCTTTTTCCTGATCGAGAATTAGACTGAATACAAAATGATATTAACAACACATGTTAATCCATTTTTTAGCATGACCATGCATTTCCTTCAGTCCTAGTTCATCAGGGGGCCCAGAGATATCTCCCTCTTGACGAGAGGAACAAATCCCATCTTGGTCACTCACAATCCTCGTCATGTTTCAGTGCATACCTAATGATGACCCTAATGATCATCCCATTACGGATGACATAGTATCATATTAAAGTATGCAGTTCCACATATAGGAATCCATGGTGACCTCATGTCGTAGGAACAAGCATACTATTCATATGAGAATCACTAACGACATATACCATGCATATCCTCATAGTGTTCTCTAACACGTACCTATATTCCAGATTTGACATCCCTATGTCCATGATCAGCAGAACATGATCATCCAGCCTACGAATATACTAGTGTGGATATGTAGCTTCTTACCTGAAGTATATTTATCTCTATAAACATCCTACATATCACTAGGGACGGTTTAGAATGTCATTCGTTGGTTCACAGTTCTACTATCAGAATCGAGTATTCTGATGACATGAACCCGACGTGTCATTCATGGTTGATATAAGATATGTAAATGCACATTCACAATGCGTATACACAGATATATAAGAAACAACCTTTATTAAATATATAATAATGTCTTAATACATAATCCATTTCCTAGCACAAATACATTTGGCCTAGGGCACTAATCCTACAGGGTAGGCTGAAGTTTGGCGGGCTTCCATCTATTCTGAATCACACAACCACCGCATGTTATCCCACCTCTCGTCGCCCCCTTAGATAGCTTGATTATGTGGTCAACTATTTGCTCCCCTATAGGATGATGCGAATCGTGTCGTTTTTAAATTCACAATCCTAGCAAAGATATTTATAAGTCCCATAATTCATGCACAAAGTGTATATGTGAAAATTGAATTTAGGGTGTCGAACACAAGGAGACTGACCTTAAGCAAAATAAGTTCACAAATCAATTCTCAGGTGCTTAGAGTTTAATGCAATTCCAAAGTTTAACAAATTAAGGCAAAAGAGTGTGTGATGATGTTGTTTAATAGGACATGAACAGGTATAAGGAAATTGAAGGAATTATGCCCTAGGTCAAAGTGTTGGACTAGAGATTAGATTATGAGAAACACATTTATTCACTTCATATATGAATGAGTGTACGGGTGACTAATATATTTACATATATTAGATCGACCATGAATGATACTTCAGGTTCACGTCATTAGAATATGTGACTCTGATAGTAGAACTGTGAACCAACGAATGACATTCTAAACCGTCCCTAGTGATATGTAGGATGTTTATAGAGATAAACATACTTCAAGTAAGAAAGTACATATCCACACTAGTATATTAGAAGACTGGATGATCATGTTCTGTTGATCATGGACATAGGGATGTCAAGTCTGGAATATAGGTACGTGTTAGAGAACACGCACTGGACTAACCACACTATGAGAATATGCATGGTACATGTCATTAGTGATTCTCATATGAATAGTGTGCTTGTTCCTACGACTTGAGGTCACCATGGATGATCCTATGTCATCCGTAACGGGATGATCATTAGTGTCATCATTAGGTATGCACTGAATCATGATGAGGAATGTGAGTGACCAAGATGGGATTTCTTCCTCTCGTCAAGAGGGAGATATCTCTGGGCCCCCTGATGAACTAGGACTGAAGGAAATGCATGGCCATGCTCAAAAATGGATTAACATGTGTTGTTAATATCATTTTGTATTTATTCAGTCTAATTCTCGATCAGGAAAGAGACTTTGATCAAACTCAAGGATGACATAATACCGTGCCTTGTGAGCAAGACATATATCATAGAACAAAAGGAATAAGCAACCGTCTATTCAGATAGGTTTATGATCGCTGATCATTTCATTTAACATGGGTGGACATGACATCAGTCTAGAGGTTACTCATGATTTATGTTCTTTAGAAGATCGTTGCCAGCGTTAAATGGAACGTACACAGTCATACAATGAACTTCATTCATACGGGATGAAAATACCTCAAAATAGTTATACATATGATGTATAAATTGGTGAACGAAATAATCAATTATTGTATAGTTGATTGAACAAAACAGCAGCATTTCATTGGCAACAGAATAGTTCCGTTCACAACGGAATAGATATGGAAACTGTGATAACCTTAGCTGCCAAGTTTTCTATTCAGGAAAATTTCTATTCCGTTGGCAACGGAATAGTTCCGTTCGGAACGGAATAGGCGCAGAATTAGGGTTCTAGTTATTGTAACTGAGCAATCGTTCGCCTTCCTCTCTAGTATAAATAGAGAGGCAACCCCTCTCTATTTAACAGACAATTCTCAAGCCTTAGACGCCGTCGTGATACAGAATTAGAGAGAGAGTATTCTGAGGTAATTTCAGAAAGTATTTTCGGATTCGTCTAGCCGAGTCCGGTAATTCCTTGTGTCTGAAGTTCGCATGGATACAAGTAGAGATCTCCTACTTTGGAGATAAGCGAGCGATCAAGTTCTTCATCCCTAGGAAGAGCAAGAAGGTTCGCAGAGTCGAGTTTCAGAAGCCAGGAAGGAGAAGGAAGCAAGAAGGAAGTTCGTTCAGACCAACATCCGCTTCTCTCTCCCAGATTAGGAAGATTCGAGGTATAAATTTTAATAGAATAATCGCGTACTTTTATTCCCTTAACGATGATCCTAGGGAGGGTTGAACCCGTAGGTTCCGCTGCACATGTAACGTACATGGCTACGGGTTTCCCAACACTGGCATCAGAGCGTTCGTCAAGGAAATAATCGTCGATTATAATTAAAATTTATGAAATTCTAGTAAAATAAATTTTAAGGTTTTGAAAATATTATTTGAAAACAACACGAAATAGTTTTTGGGAATATAATATTAGATATTATGATTTCCTAGAGTTTCGAGAAATAGTTTTTCGAAATCTGTTTTGGAAATGAAACTAAAACAAAAGAAAACGAATTTTCCAGCGATTTTTCGTTCCCAACAGAATAGTTCCATTGAGAACGGAATAACGCTGGAATCTGTCAGTTTTTCAGCGCATGTTCCGTTCAGAACGGAATAGTTCCGTTCCCAACAGAATAAGGCTGAATTTTATAAAAACCCTAATTTTTGTTATACATTTAATTTAAATATGTAAATATGGTATAAAGCTTGGATCTGTGATTGTTCTGTGATCTTGTGTGTAAATGCTTGTAAATCTATTTAATATCTATGGCAACCAGTGAGTTGTCCAAAATTGTAATTGATATATATGGCAACCAGTGAGTTTTTCAAAATTGTAAATTACTTTTTCTAGCAGTAGGATAGTTGTCAGGAATGATATTATGTCAAGACGAGACGAGGATCTTGACGCAATCTTCGGAAGATGGCATTGGATATTCGCACAACACAACGAAGGCCTATTTGAAGATTACAACTACAATATGGAGATAGATCTAGGATTAGGAACCTCATGATCGCTCGTGCGGAATAGGATCATACCATATTTAACTTAGTTTCTGTGAGGTTTATATTTATAAATCTAAAACAAAATCCTTCAGAATATTAAGTAATGAATTTCCTCCTATGTCACTGTAACCCTCAGTACTAAGACAGTTTTCCACATGGGTCATGCCGGAGCTAGGCATGTGGGGGACTGTCTTTGGAAAGGGGCACGCGGGAAGTAGTGACTAGCACAGGTCATGCTTAAGCTGAGTGTGCTGGAAACTGCTTTGCCGATACTCATGCATGGTTAAACTTAACCGAGCAAGCAAGTCGGACTTGGGCTCTGGGCATAAGATGGGATAATATACCGAGTATAAGATACTCATTCTATAAAAGGCAAGAGTTGCATATGATGCAATTGGAAAGTGTTCCTACCTAAATAGTTGAGCATTAAGGGTTGCGCCGGAGCACACTTACTGCTTAGTGAAATACGGATCTTGACTCACTATGAAACCTCATTTAATTGAAGTTTCCGAATCAATACTACTGAATATGTTTGATTTGAAGAAAATAGTGGGAGTATAATATATGAACCAAAATTAGGATAATTCTAATTTTAAATAATAAACTATACATTGCATATTAAACTTGTAGAATGAGTTCGAAATTTACGGACTTGCGATCTATCCTTGAGAAGGATAAGCTCGATGGAACAAACTTCCCTGAATAGTTCAGGACTTTGAGAATTGTTCTCAAGAGTGAAGGAAAGTTGTACGTCCTTGAGACGCCCATCCCAAATCCACCGCCAATGACCGTTTCTAGAGTCGTTCGAGACACTCATCAAAAGTGTATTGATGATTCTGATGAAGTAGTGTGGATAATGTTAGCAGAAATGAAACCTAAGCTTCGGAAGCAGATAGATTTTAGGGATTCCTATGATATGATCAAGGCGCTTAAGGAAATGTTCCGAAAGCAGGCTAATATTCAGCGCTACAAGGTCACCAAGTTATTAATCAAGAGCAAGACGGCTCAGGACTCCTCTGTGGATACTCATGTGTTCAAGATGAGAAGCCACATTGATTACTTAGAGAGACTTGATTCTCCTATTCTAAGGGAATTCGCGTTTGACATGATTCTTGGATCGCTTCCTCCGAGCTTTGATTTATTCATTACTGAATATCATAAGCGTCGGATGGAGACGACGATCACGGAATTGCATAAGATGCTTAAATAGGCAGAGAAGGACATAGAGGCAAAAGTTGTCATTGATGCCCTCAGGATTGAAAGGGAAAGGGAGTTGAATAGACAAGCCGCTAGGGAGAGCGGGATCAAGAGTGAAGGCAAGGTGTTGCCTAAACCTGAGAAATCCGAGGAAGTGATAGCATGTTCTATGCGTGATCACTGGATTGGAGGATGTAAGATATGTCAAGTAGAAGAATCAATGGCTATCATTTCAGGTATCCCTCTTCCTAATTCTCTATTTGGATATTGGATATCCATTGTAGTTTTCACATTTTGAATGTGTAGGATACTACTCAGAAGTAGAAGATTAGCTAGAGGAGAAGTCGATTTACGAGTAGGGAATGAAGCAAGAGTTGTTACATTAGCTCTAGAATTTTAATTGACTTAGCCATTGTGGACTTGTAATGAAATAAATGTTATTTCTATATTAGCGTTAAAATGGTTGTATTATTTGGAATAATAAAATTTCATTTGAAATGTTCACTTAGAAAATAATCATTATATGCTAAATAGTAAGTCCATTGATTCCATGACATATACTTTTAGCAGTGTCATCTTAGTTACAAAATGAGAATCGCATTTCTAAACTCCACCATATGTGGAACGGTAGACTCATTGGATCTAGGATCAATTGAGACGTGCGAATTTTATTTATCAAACAAAATGACAAGAATAAGCAACCATCACAAAGTTGATGGGTTAGTTTGTTGAAACTTGTATAGTTACACGAGAGACAACAAGCAAGCCAGCTAGAAATAAGAATATCAGTATTTCATATTAAAGTATTTTAAGTAAAATGTTTACTTAATGAAATACAAAATGTTTGAATATATCGACCAAAGGCATGGTACATCTCAACCTTTTGTTGGTTGATAAAATATCTTGATCCGGAATTTGATTGAACATGAAATGATATTAATAACTCTTTATTAATTTATTGGAACATGATCGTGCACTTCATCAACCAAATTCATCAAGAGGATCTAAGATATCTCTCTCACTATATGAGAGGAACAAATCCTATTTAATTAAACTCTTTCTTCCGCAAGATTTATTATAAACCTAATCATAATCTTTATGACCACCCGGTTAAAGATGATGTTAGATTATATTAAAGTATAAAATCCTCATGTAGGAAATTGAGAAAATCTTAAGTCAAAAGACTACGAATACTTTCTTTATTGATAATAACTAATGACATGAACCATGTAGTATTCTCATGGTAGGTCAATTTAGTATATGATCTCTAACATATACTTACGTTAAGGACTTAATAACACTTATTGATGATCAGTAAAACGTGATTATCAGTCAACTAACATACTCTTTGTACATTCATAGCTTCTCTAAAATATATTTGTCTCACAAGCATCCTATGAATGATCAGTGACAATTTAGAATAGAATTCATAACACTTTAATTAATAATAATAATGAAATGCTATCAAAGTCACATACATACTATCAAAGTCACATACTTCGATGACATAAAGTTTAAATGCTTATTCACGATTCCTTTTAATTAATAATAATAATGAAATAACCAATACGCACTTATTATATAAAATATCTCTAAATCAACATAATGTTTGTTCCACACAATCCATACATCTAGGTCTCAAATATATTGGCTTAGGACATACTACTAACAATTAGTTGTTCTTATACGAATAGTGTGCTTGTTCCTTTAACCTGAGGTCATCATAGATCCCTTTATGTGGATCTGCATATGTTGATATTATGCTACATAGTCCTTAAGTACCTCCTCGTAGATATGTTAGGGATCGTCGAGAGCCATAGAGATATGGTTATCTCGTGACTCATGATGATGACATGATGCTCATAGATGATGAGCCCACATCCTATCAAGAAGCTATGTCGAGTCCAGATTCTCACAAATGGGAAGAAGCAATGAAAGCTAAGATGCAATCCATGTACGATAATCAAGTTTGGAACTACTAGAAGGCTTGAAGACCATCGGGTGCAAATGGGTTTTCAAAAACAAAACTGACATGGACGGAAATGCGCATACTTATAAAGCACGGCTCGTGGCGAAGGGTTTCAGACCAATCCATGGTATTGACTATGATGAAACTTTCTCGCCAGTTGCCATGCTTAAATCAATCAGAATTTTACTTGCCATAGCTGCATATTATGACTATGAAATATGGCAAATGGATGTCAAAATAGCGTTTCTAAATGGAAACTTAACCGAGGATGTATACATGATAAAACCCGAGGGTTTTGTCGAACAAAATAATTCTGAAAAAGTTTGCAAGCTTAAGAAATCCATTTATGGATTAAAGTAAGCATCTCGTAGCTGGAATCTTCGTTTTGATGAAGTCATCAGAGATTTTGGTTTTATCAAAAGTGAAGAAGAACCTTGTGTTTACAAAAAGGTCAGTGGGAGCACGGTAGTTTTTCTTATGCTTTATGTTGATGACATCCTACTCATTGGAAATGATATTCCCATGCTTTTGAGTGTTAAGACGTATTTAGGGAATAGTTTCTCAATGAAAGACCTAGGAGAAGTATGGAAGATCCAAGAGAGGATTTCTTCCGATGTCACATAATGTCTCACTTAGTAAATCTCAATGTCTAGCAACACGAGATGAACGGAACCGGATGAGTAAGATTCCATATGCTTCGGCAATTGGATCTATCATGTATGCCATGGTAAGTACTCGACCGAAGGTGGCACAAGCATTAAGCTAACAAGTAGGTATCAGTTAGATTCCGGTGAAAGTCACTGGACGGCAGTTAAGAATATTCTCAAGTATTTGAGAAGGACAAATGATTTATTCTTGGTCTATGGGGGATTGAATAGTGAGCTGGCTATACCAGGTTACACCGATGCGAGCTTCCAAACAAACGTAGATAATTATAGTTCGCAAAGTGGCAATGTGTTTTGTCTAAATGGAGGAGCGGTAGTTTGGAAAAGTTCTAAACAGAAAACTGTGGTGGATTCTAGCACAGAGGCGGAGTACATAGCAGCTAAGGAAGCTGTTTGGATAAAGAAGTTCGTGACGGAACTAGGGGTAGTCCCGAGTATCTTGAACCCTATGGTTATCTATTTTGACAGTAATGGAGCAATCGCACAATCAAAGGAACCAAAACCACATCACAAAACCAAGCATATACTTCGACGTTTTCATTTGATCCCAGAGATCGTTGAGAGAGGAGACGTGAAAGTGTGTAAAATACCTGGTGATGATAATATGGCTGATCCGTTTACTAAGCCACTTCCTTAAGTGAAACATGAGGGTCATGTTAGGTCAATGGGTCTGAGGTACCTAAAGGAACAATGAGTATGTATTACTTAGTTCGGCCTAGTGCAAGTGGGAGACTCAAAGTAATAATGCCCTAGGCCAAACTGTTTTGCCGTGTGGGAAACGGATTATGTATTAGACATTATATTTTTTTGTATTAGATATTTTATCTCATAAATTTTTTCATATAATAATTGTGCGTAAAAGTTTTTAGATTATGAATTAACCATGAATATGTATGTCTGTTATACGTCATCAGAATATGTGATTCTGATAGTAAAACCGTGAAGCAAAGTGAATACAATTCTAAATTATCCCTAGTTATATATGAGATGTTTGTAAGACAAACATATTTGAATGTGACGGGAATACAATTATATTCCCCATGTGTCCCTTTCTCCATCAGCTCCATCAAGTATAAGTGAAATGACTCATGAGGTGAGATCTTATTTTCCTTTCTCATCATACCCACCTAAAAATATATCGAGTTGAATTCTCCTCGCAGGATAGACATTAAAATCAATGATAGTATTAAGGAAATCAGGAATGGGGAGTTGGGAGTTGATGAGATGATAAATGCCAAAGTGAATGCTTGTTCCCTTGATGGAACAAGGAACAAGTGCTCAGCAAGGCAATGTATCAAACCCGAGCAAATGTCATATAGTGAACATAAAATTAATAAACAATTTAGAAACAAGATTTGGTAATATTTAGTGATTTAGTTTCAAGAATAGAAATTCATTAATATAAATATATATTGGAGAACATATATTGGATCGACCCACTATGAGAATATACATGGTATATGTCATTAGTGTTTTCTCATCATCTAATGTATGAGTAGTCCATTGACTTGAGGTCATCATAGATTCCTGCATGTATATCTTTATACTTTGACATAGTCAAGCGTTATCTTTAACCGGATAATTATAAAAGCTATGATCGGGTATTTAGTAAACCATGAGCTGAAATGTGTAGATAGAATTTGTTACTCTCGGATACGAGAGAGATATCTCAGGGTCCCCTGATAAATTGAGACTGAAGGAAAACACACGGCCGTGTACGAAAGAATTAGCATGTATTGTTAATATCTTTTAATTTATTCAGTCTGATTATAATTCAGGAAAGAGAATTGATTATAATAGGGATGACATAAAACCATGCCTTATGATCCATATAAATATTGTTTAACAAAGGGATTAAATACATAATTGATGTATAGGTTATGATCACGTATCATTCATTTAATTTGGGTAATCATAACATTGTACTAGAAGCTACTTATGATTTATAAACATGAAATTTATTGCCAATATTAAATGAACCTACAGGGTCGCACACAAACAGAACTAACTCGGTTGGACATAGAAAATCAAAACGAATGTGAAGAGGTGTGAGCATTAGATGCTATAAATAGATGAAGAGTTTATCTGATTAGGTTAGAAGATTCAGACCATACCCTAGCCGCCTATTGACAGAGAGAGAGAAAGAGAAATCGGATCTAGTAATCTCGGTTTCTCATCCAACGAGTTAGTCGCGTGTGGATACGTGCAGAGGGCGGTGCCGGAGTCGTAGCGCCTTTCGTGATCAGAACCGCAAGAGACGCAGGGAGATCGTTTGGAGACGAATCGCGAAGCCCTACAAACCGGATCAGCCGAATCCGAGGTATAAATAAGATTTATTTTTATAATTTGATTGATAATACACGGATGCTCGGTTAGGAAACGGGTAAAACTTTAATTCCGCTGTGCATATCAGATTGCGTGTTTCCTTTCACTAATTGGATCCTTCTATGAGAATTCTCTCGACCTTTGGCATCTAAATAGAGCGACGATAACGCTCATCTCAAAGTGGATGTGCCGGAAAAAATCAAAGACTACAGGCCCATTAGTATCATCTCGGCTCCTATCAAGATTATCTCTAAGCTATTGGCAACTCGGTTGCAAAAAGTGATGCTTGACTTGATACATGCTAACCAATCTGCATTTCTCAAGAAGAGATGCATCACGGAGAATATCCTAGTATCAAGAGAGGTACTAAATTTCTTTCGTAAGAGGAAAATTCCTTCGGTCATGTTGAAGCTGGACATATCAAAGGCATTTGACAACATTTCATGGAAATTCCTAATTCCATTTATGCAAGCCAAGGGCTTCCCGGATAAACGGCTTCTTTGGATTCAAAGCTTACTAGCCTCCTCCTCCTCCGAAGTGATGACAAACGGGATAAACTCGGAATTCTTCTTCCATCAAAGAGGGGTGAGACAAGGAGACCCCCTCTCCCCCCTTCTTTTCAATTTAGCGATAGATATCATTCAGGCTGTTTTTTTTTTGAAGGAAACATGGGATCCAATACGAACCCCTGAGTCAATTGATTAAACCATCAAAACGTTACAACAGTTTGAGTTACAGACTCCGACTCTCATATGTACATATTACAAATTTACAAGATTAGAAATAAAGAGAACTCACCAAAAGAAAAAAGAAAAAGAAATACATTCAGGGTATTTTTAAGAAAATCAATCATCTATTCATCACGGTCTCGGGTGTAGACCCTCAGATACTTCAGTATGCGGATGACACACTTCTATTTGTAGAAACTCATCCCGAGAACCTAAAATTGGTGGCTTATGGCCTGGACTTATTTATGGAAATTATGGGATTACATATCAATTGGGATAAGAGTGCCTTCTTTTCAATATCCATCCCGCAACAGCTACACAACGTAGTTGCATCCATCCTCCGGTGCTCTAAAATGACCCTGTCGGTGTCATATTTAGGAATACCCTTATCCCTAAAAAAGCCTAAAAATGTAACATATCTTCGTCTCATCAAGAAATGTCAAGATAGAATTGCGGCTTGGAAGGTCGCCCACTATCCGCGGGAGGGAGATTAACACTAATCAAGGCTATGTTAAGTGCGATCCCGGTCTACCTCATGCAGGCCTTAAAAATTCCGAAATGGACATTCGCCAACTTGAGAAAACAATGCGTGCGTTCCTTTGGAAAGGAAATGATAAATGTAATCCGGGCAATTGTCTCTTGAGTTGGAAGAGACTAGCGTTACCTAAGCAATTTGGAGGGTTGGGAATTTTGAGCTTGGGCACATAGAACGAAGCCCTATTACTTAAGTGGTTGTGGAAAATAGACCGTAATGAAAACGGTCCGTGAAAATATTTCCTACACTTGTTATATGGGATAACAAATACCAAGGATATGCTAGAAATAAATAAAAGCAATATTTTCTTCTTCTTGAAAGACCTAAAGCAATCAATGCCCGCCTATTCCACAAGTGTGGTTAAGGGACAATCAAATGATAATACCATATGGAGATGGGAGAATGATGGACTCTTCTCATCAAAATCGGCTTATAACGTCATGATCGATCCCGTGAGGAAGTGCGAATGGAAAAAATTGGTTTGGCGCATAAAGACACCGCCTAAAGTAAAATTCTTTATATGTCTCGCATGCCACAACAGAATAAACACGACGGATAACCTACAGAAAAAAGGTTGGCCACACAACAATGTCTTCTCTTTCTGTAACGCTTCGTTTGAAACAAGAGACCATCTACTAGGCGAAAAGGCTTACAAGGAGACTTTTTCAAGACGTGGCTTACTGTATGAGAGAGGCTAAGTAAGCACCATAGAAGTGAATGGGAATCCATCTGGGCATCCCTAGCATGGAATATTTGAAAAGAGTGAAACAATAGAATTTTTAACAACAAAAAAGCGACAACACTCATCATAGCAAGGAATGCAGTGAAAGAGACCAGATCGTGGCTAGTGAATTTCTAGACAACTAACCATTGTAATAGTTAGTAGCCAGGAAATAAAACAAGATAATATCTAGGCTAAAAATTATAAAATTTAACAACCTTATCCGTATAATAAAAATTGAGCTGTTGCTACTTGCAACAGTTCGTTCAAAAAAAAATATAGCTCTTTTTTTTTTCTTTTTTGGAAGGAAAAAAGGGATCCAAAAAAATGGATGCCCTTGAATCAGATTAATCAGAACTCATCTTACAACATTTAGCATTACAAATACATTACACCACTAAACAAAAAGAAAGCTAAACACCAACTACATACAAATTACAACCACACACACCACTAAACACAAATCATCTATCAGCCAACTGAAAACTAGTTCTATTACAACCCAACCAAAGAGTCCTATCCGAATTAATACGCCATAAGCATTCTTCTATGTGAGTAGCCGCTCCTTGAAAAACTGTTTTGTTATGAGAAATCCAAATGTGCCAACACGCCTACCCTCGCCAAGCGTACCATTGTTTGAGTTGGTACTTGTCCAAATTCCTTGGGCTCGTTTCCCATTCATCTAATGCAGATTTAGGGAGATGGCCTTGATAGTTCCAAAGCTCGAAAACTCGCTTCCACACCTTTTTTGCGAATCTGCAAGCAAAGAATAGGTGGTCTCGCATTTCCTGAACTCCATCTGTACAACATGAGCACACCCCTGAAGACGTACCTCCTTTCTTCATAAAGTTATCCTTCGTTAACAGCTTGTTTTGAAGCAATAACCACAGAAACATTTTTATTTTAGCCGTTATTTGCGACGCCAAATCTTTTCTATTGAAATGCATTTAATCCCCGGATTAGCAAAGAGCTTGAAGATCTTAGTACCGGGAATTTTCATCCGTAGATCCCTACTATCCCCAGAACATCTTTTACTTCTGATTGAAGATTAATCGCCTGAAGTAGTAACTCTAACTCCCACAATTCTAATTGAGCCTGGGTAGTTAAGTTTGATCCAATCCCTAATTCCCATCCCTCTTAAGTGAGTCCTTCGTGGACTGTGATTTTTTACTTTTCGGAAAAAGAGAATAGAATCGGGAACTCATCTCTTAAAGTTATTTGAAGCAAGCTTGATTGTCGCCAAAAACTCGTTCGTTGGCCATTGCCGAGCTTTAAGTTTGACAATTTGCAAAATAGGTCGAGCAATGGAGTAATATCTCTCCAAAATAAAGAGCACTTAAGTATGTTAAATCTCAACAGAGGGAAAGATGGATGCCCATATTTAGTAGAGGTTATAACTTTCCAAATAGAGTCGGTCTTGTAAAAAATATCTACTACCATTTCATTAATAGGCAAATGTTGAAGGTTTTGAGGTCCCGTAACCCCATACCTCCATTAGCTTTTGGAGTGCACATTAAGTGCCAATTCGCTAAATACATACCCGTTGTTCCATCCCCTTTCCAAATAAAACATCGCTCTATCTTTTCTATCTCTGTAATCACCCATGATGGCAATTGAAGACGGGCATGAAATATCTAGGTAATGCTGCAAGCACCGATTTGACAAGCTGGAGTCATCCCGCCAGTGAAAGATGCATTCCTTTCCAACCCGACAACCTTTTGGAGAATTTAGAAATTAGAGGAAGGTAAGCGGTCTTAGGCGATTTTTTCACGGACAAGGACAGACCTAAATATGTGATTGGTAGGTCCGATACCTCACAGCGAAGTTGGGATTAAATCTGGGTGATTTGTTGAGGGGGTTTAGATTGAGAGGAACCACTGCCAATTTGCTCCGATTAATAGATAAATCCGAAATTAAGGAGAATGTATTAATTAAGATTTTGAATCGGGTTACATCGAGATTTTGTAGCTTCATTAAAAATATCATATCATCGGCATATTGAAACGTTAGTGCGTTTGCGGCGATTAAGTTTTCTCCAGATGGGAATAACTGATTCATCATCTTTTGAAGCACGTCCACGGACAGAACAAAAATTAGTGGTGACAATGGATCCCCTTGACATACCTTCCTTTTGTGTTTGAATACTCGAGATCTAATGCCATTAATTAAGAACGCTGATTTTGATGTATTGAAAATAGTGTTTAACCATGAAAGCCAACTTAACGAAAAACCACGTGCAACCGACATCTTATGGATAAATTTCCAACTAAGCGTGTCGAATGCTTTCGAGAAATCCGCTTTGAAAAGAAAGGATGGAGCTCGAGAAGAAGGTAAGTGAGTAAGCACCTCACGTACTGCCACAAACGATTCTGAAATAGAGCGGCTCTGGATGAAACCGGATTGGAATGGAGAGATCAATGATGGAAGGATAGAGCCTAGCCGGTTTGCCAAAATTTTTGTGAATTTTAATCGGGCTCGAGATAATGCTAATCGGCCGATAGTCATTAGGGCCTAACAGAGTATTTTTTTTAGGTAAGAGAACGATATCCGTCTTGTTTACCAAGCTTAAATCCACTTTCTTTTCATTGAAGGCATTGATGAAGGTCATCAAATCCTGTTTGATTGTATCCCAAAACGTCGACCAGAACTCGGACGGAAGTTCATCTGGTCCTACTGCTTTCCATTTTGGCATTGAGAAAACCACCTCTTGAACTTCTTTCTCTGTAATATCTCCTTCTAACTTATTTAATTCATGAGAAGGTCCAATAAGATTATTAAAATTAAAGCGAAAAGAGGATCAGCTGGGAGCACCTGTGTATTTTAAAAAATGCGTGTGAAACTCCTCTCTAATCCGATCTTCATCCGCCACCATTTCGTTATCTATTTGAAGCTCGACAATTTTATTTTTTCTACGTCTATTTGAGGCAAGCGCGTGAAAATAGTGAGTGTTCGAGTCACCTTCTTTCAGCAATTGGCAATGACTTCGCTGCTTCCATTTGGCCTCTTCAGCCCACACAAACTCATGCAGTCCCTCTTTGCAAGCTATGCGGACTTTCCTTTCAAGAAAACTTAGTTTTCGCTCTTCTTCGGCTTTGTCTAGCAAAACTATTACTGCCTTACATTTACGAAAACGCTCTTTATTATTTGAAATACGCCAGTGGTTAGAGAACCAATTGTGTAATTGTTTAATCGTCGATCTCGCTTTAAACATTAGGTTAAGTCCTGGTTCATCACTCAGCGGCGTGTCGGCCCAAAATTCTTTAACCAAATCTTTCGTTTCCCCGAACTGGAGCCATTTCAGTTCCATGATCCGAGGTAGAGTTGCAAAGAGGCCATAGAGAGATTTTGGGGTAATCTTGCAGCCAAGTCGGGTCGATAAACGTGCGATCAATTTTTGACAAGAAAGGTTCGGGTCTACCATTACATCACGTGAATCTCCTTCCAACTAATGGAATCTCGGTTACATTAAGCTCATTCAGCGCCTCGTTGAATGCTAAACAAAGCTGATGATTACCAGGCCCCATTGAGCGTTCATTTAGAGCTCTTACTAAATTAAAATCTCCAATTAATACCCAATGGGAATTATCTTCCATTTGGAGACTTGTCAACTCTTCACTGAACTGCAATTTATTTGCGTCAACTGCAGGTCCATAAACATTCGTGACTCGAACAATAGAGAGGTCCGTCAGATTCTGAAGGGTGACAGTAAGAGTATGGGTGGTTGAGCTAGAATCAATTTTGGTGAAGGGTTGTTCCAAGCAGTTAACAGCCCTCCTCGAGAGCCCAACGCATCTTTAAATTCCGCATTTTGAAAAGAGGGTGGGCAAATCTTGTGTAAATTGTAGAACGATTCTGACACCCACCTAGTCTCCTGCAAACAAATTATGTCACAATTCGCATCTTTAATACCATCTTTTACTAAAGTATATTTTCTCTCCTCCCCTGAACCCCTTATATTCCAACTTAAAATTGCTAAGTTAAAAGAGTACATATTTGACATTATTGATAAAATACTCTAATTAAAGACACCATACACTCCCCTGAGTTTTCTCATGTTTCTGCTCCCGCCTCTTCAGACGGGTTTTTTGCGAGTCAGAGTGCAGGTGCAGTTCTTGCTCCAGAGCGATAATGCCTTGTTCGTCCAAAGAGACCATACAATCGTCTATCACTCCACGAATCATATTATCTGTCATGGGTTTCCGCTTGATCGAATCGAGAGTAATAGAGTCAACTACACTTTTTTTTCCTTCCATTGGTGCCGGAATTTCTAGCTTCTTCTTTTTCAATGTCGAGGCTTTGGTGATAGTATCAACATGGGCTGCGCTAGAGTTCATTATATTTTTCTTCTAGGCTGAGAAGGCTTATATACCAACCAATGTCATCTCTATTACAGATGGACAAATCTGTTTGGAAACAGAGCTCTTTTATCGGGGAATTCGACCAGCTATTAACGTTGGATTATCTGTGAGTCGCGTCGGGTCTGCCGCTCAGTTGAAAACTATGAAACAGGTCTGCGGTAGTTTAAAACTCGAATTAGCACAATATAGGGAAGTAGCTGCCTTAGCTCAATTTGGGTCAGACCTTGATGCTGCCACTCAGGCATTACTGAATGGAGGTGCAAGGCTGACAGAAGTGCTCAAACAACCACAATATGAACCACTCCCAATTGACAAACAAATTGCAGTCATTTATGCAGCTGTCAACGGGTTCTGTGATCGAATGCCACAAGATAAAATTGCTCAATATGAAGAAGCTATTCTAAGTAGTATCAATCCAGAATTACTGAAATCATTCTTAGAAAAAGGAGGATTAACTAACGAAATAAAAAGGGAACTAGATGCTTTTTTAAAAGAAAGTGGTTTGCCTTACCTATAAAAGAAAAAGAAGATCGAGTTGAGCTCTTTCTTTTTTCATCAAAAAAATGATCTCGTCTTTTTTCTTTTTCTCGCAAATCAATATATATGGAAGCTTCTTCTCGCAAATAGATAGAGAATTTATCATTTTGGGTCAAGATGGGCTTAAAGATTGTAGTCTTCATATTTGGGCCTTCTTTTGTATTTGCTTGAGAAATAATTCCTTGGCCGACAGCAACTGGTGAGGCGCTGACAATGGTGTTACTTTCTGCCTCTGATTGTTTCAAGCCATGTTGTCCCTCTTCTCTTTTTTCTTTTCTTTTTAAGTAACCAAATTTGGATGTACTTGAATGAATTGAAGTGAGACCTAAAATTTGGTATGTGCAATATAATTTAAGAATTAGGAATTGATGGTATGAGTAGTTATTATTAATCTTGGAATTAAATGAGTCATTTTTATGCTTCTTTGGAGGCCCTTATTTAGAAAACAAATTCTAAAGTTGTTGATACCTTCTTTTCAGGTTGCACCCAAAAAATAAAATTTCATCAATTCATAGCACAACACATTAATATGTGATAATTTGCTAATTTGCTGTTTTGTATTACAATTATGAATCACATCGAACTTATTTAAAAAAAATGTGCTAATTCGCTAGTTTGAAGTGATTCAGCCAATGAACAAATTGATATTGATTTGTTCAAAAAAGGAAATAATATTTATTCATCAATGAAAAGAATACATCAGATAGGTAACACTGCTAGCGCAGCTGGTAAGATGCCTGCTCAAAGGAACGGACAAGATCACGTCCCGAGTTCGAGTCCCGGCTGCCCAAGATCACGGGCTACACCGGGGTTTTTTCGAGAAACTGTCCAGGAGGACTTTGAGCCTTCTGTCAGAATTCAAAAAAACAAAAAAATTCATCAGATATTTGCCTATTTGAAAAAACTCCAGGCAATGTATGTTTCACCTAAGATGCAAAAATTCAAAAAGTAACTCTATTTTGTCACATTCGGATGTAATGCAGTGCAGTTCCTTTCAATCTTGAGCTAAGAAAAATGTTGGGTATAATTAGCTCTCCTAAATTTTGATTAGCATGAAAGCTAAAAATCGATTTACCCAATTGTTCAACTAATCACAAAATATGCACGAAAAAAATAGTATAATTGCTGCCTCCTACATATCTGCATGATGACAACGAAACTAATTATCATTTTTGGAATTGTTTTCTAGAATATACTAAAGAGGTTCAGCAATAAAAAAGGAGACTATCAGATGTGAAATTTGGAATAACAGCTTTAGCTTTGGATCAAACTGACTATAGATGAAATTAGAAGATTTCCAATCTGATTTTGAGCATCACAGCACAAAAGGAAATAACCCAAGAAGATACAAGTGAATAGGTATTGAGTGTAATGAAAAAGATGAGAAAAAACCGGGTTGTTTTGGTGGTTTGGGTTATTTTTTATTTAAGAAACCGAATGATTTAGCCGGTTTTACCCGGTTCAATAGCAAAGAGGGCACATAAATCGGACTGAACCGGATTGTAGTCTGAGTCTGGTTTGTTTCGGTCCAACCACCGGTTTAATCCGGTTCTAATCCAATTCAATTCTAAATCTAATATTGCTTAAGCAAAAAAAAAAAAAAAAAAATCTAATATTGCCAATTTATTCATGAATGGACCGGGATCACATCAACTTTAATTTTGGAAGTCTTATGGTGTGCGTGAACCAAGTCTATCCATTTTCACGCATTGTCTTAAGTGATAATTTCAGTGTGAACTCGGTTCACACGAACCGTTATTATATGGCTTAGTTGGTGTATATGAATCTTGTGTGGGAGATATTTTTAAGTGGCTTTGGATGATATACATTTGTTGCATTATAATTTGCTGCAGCTTGGACCCAGCCACATGTCAGTTACTTAGTGGTTATGGATCAACACAGCAGCTCAAAACTTCCCTTTTAAGATATAGTAATATAGATTTCAAATTTAGTCAATTACACTTCCATATAAAAGTTGGTATGATAGTTAAGTACCAAAGTGATAGTTACTGAGCCTCAAAAGAAAAAACAAAATGAATTATACATTTATACTCACACAGATCAGATGAACTATGTGCCATCTGATATGAAGTTAGAGAAAATATTAATAAATGTTTTGGAAATATTTTATGGACGAGTGAACGCGAATGCTTGTAGGTAGAACTAGAACGGATGTCAGGTCAGAGGGTTAAGGTTGTGAGCAACCAATAGATTCAATACATGGATGCATGCTACCCGTTGGAACTTGCATAAATACCTTTATTTTCTTCAAATTAAATACCCTCCTTTTATCTTATCTCAAAAGAAGGCACTATAAGATTAAGGGAGGTAAGAAATGAGAAAATATAATTAAAAAAATTAGTAGTTGAAATAGCTTTTTGCCCGTGACAGCATATAAAAATACATGGTTAGGACCTTGGGATCCCTTTTGGGCCCAGATATCTATTAGAATTTAGATAGGTAAGGCATACGAGTAAAGAGAGATTAAAAGAAATGATTTCATTATATTGCTTAATTAAAGTTAGAAGTGTTATGAAATTAACCGACCCCTTCATTTAATTTCACCTCTCTTTGAGCATTTTAAAGTGTTTACATCACTTCAATTATTCAACCGCTATATATATTATATGATATGCTTAAATCCGAATCGTTGGGTTGAAGTAATCAAAGATTTTTTGGAATATTTGGATAGGAATCTTATTCCAGAGCGGTCCAATATATCTCTCTCTAAGAAAGGAAAAAAGGACGATTGGCGGCTCCAATCTGGGTGGTGGGCATAAAGAAATTATATTCTAGGTCAAAGTACTAGACTATAAATTAGATTATTAGAAATGCATTTATTAACTTTATATATGAATGAGTGTATGAAATGACTAATATATTCACATATATTAAATCGACCATTAATGACACTTCGGGGTTCACATCATCAGAATACATGATTCTGATAGTAGAACCGTGAACTAACGAATGACATTCTAAACTGTCCATAATGATATGTAGGATGTTTATAGAGAAAAACATAATTCAAATAAGAAACTACATATCCACTCTAGTATATTCGTAGACTCGATGATTATGTTCTGCTGATCATGGACATAGGGATGTCAAGTCTGGAATATAGGTACGTGTTAGAGAATACGTAATGGACTAACCATACTATGAGAATATGCATGATTCATGTCATTAGTGATTTTCATATGAATAGTGTGCTTGTTCCTACGACCTGAAGTCACCATGAATTTTAATATGATCGTACGACATCCATAACGGGATGATCATTATGGTCATCATTAGGTATACACTGAATCATGACGAGAAATGTGAGTGACGAAGATGAGATTTGTTCCCGTCGTCATGATTGAGATATCTCTGGGCCCCCTGATAAACTAGGACTAAAGAAAATACATGGACATGCTCAAAATGGAATAAACATGTGTTGTTAATATCATTTTGTATTTATTCAGTCTAATTATCGATCATGAAAGAGATGTTGATCAAACTGAAGAATGACATTATCTATGCCTTGTGATCGACACGTATATCGTAGAACAAAAGGAATAAGTCTTTATCTATTTGGTTAGGTTATGATAGTAGATCATTTATTTAATTTGGGTAATCATAATGTTTTGGTAGAGACCGCTTATGATTTACAGACTTAATGTTTGTTGTCAACATTAAGTAAACCTATAAGGTCACACACAAAGAACAAATAAAATGATGTAGAAAATCAAAATATGTTGATTTTAATTATCTTCTTTTAAGGATTATATGTAAATATAATTGTTATATTTATTATATATCAGTTGTAAAATTATTTGGCTGCCATATATCGTTATCACCATGAGATGGTGTATGACAAGTCTATGGCTTGGCTTGATTGCTTGGCCATTAAGTCATGAATATAAGGAATTATTTGTATTAACGTGTATATGATTGTGTGCATGGCATGCATATTCCTTGTACAAGAAATTAGTAACTTGCCTTATTAATTGGCTGTACATGAATATAAGGAAATAAGTAACACGTTAATGGGTAGATATGATTTACCAAATCTCCATGTATGGCACGTGGATGAATACATGGAAATATTTCATTTCCTATATATATATGTGTGTTTGTATCAAATAATATATGAAAATAATGTATTTTCATGTATTATGTTAGCACGCATGACAGATGAATGTTTCCATGTATATGGTCGGCCAACACTATATATATAGATGTATAGGTAGGTCTGGGGAACATATAACAATCTCTGGCGAATATTATTTTGCAACAAAAGAAGTAAAGAGAGAAATTAGGTTTCTGGAAATCGTTCAGAAACCGTACTAGCATATAGTTTCCTTTTGGCCCTTTGATCTATTTGTTCGTGTGAATATGAGTAGAAGTCTTCTGCTTTGGAGATTCGCAAGCGATCTACACCTATCCTAGGAAACTCAACGAAGATCGAGGAGTCGAGCTTCGCGTTGGAAGGAGAAGAAAGAAAGGCGGAAATTCATTCAGTCTTACATCCGTTTCTCTCTCGTGGATCAGGAAGATCCGAGATATAAATTTTAATTACATAATATCGTACCTTTATTTCCTTTACGATGATCCTACGGAAGATTGAACTCGTAGGTTCCGCTGTGCATGTATCGTATATGGCTACGGGTTCCCTAACAGGACCAACCCTAGCGGCGCTCACCCCCCTTGGTCTCTCTCTCTCTCTCTCTCTCTCTCTAGCAGTGCTGACTCATGCAAACGGTGGCGAACTCTAGATCTTGTTTCATGGCAACAATGATGACCTCTCTTCTCATATGTTTCTCTCACTGGCGATGTCCTCTTTTCTCTTATGGCAGCGGTAACGACCCGCCTTCTCTCATGGCAACGGCGGCGAACCCCTCACTGGTTGTGATCTTGGTGGTTTCAACCAAACCTCTTTCTCAAGGGTACGAAAACCTAGTCACTCCATAGAACCCTCTTTCTCTATAGATAGCGAGTGAATGGTGCCCTCCTTGGTGGTTGGAGACTGAAACCTTATCGCCACAACGTCAGGCCACAATGACATGGATGATGTCCCTTTCTGTACCTTCTGCTCTTTCCTCTCTTCGTTGGACTTCTTCATCACCAGTTTTGAGCGTGCACCCGTGAATTCTGTTTCAGGAACGAAATCTTTGTACCGGCCCCTTGTGTCATTTCCGTCTAACCTGATATCGGCACATTGTGATGGACATTTCTGAGCTCGTATCGACCCTTTTGTGGCAATGAATTTTGATCTGGTCCTTGCCGCAGCTATTTTTTTTATGGTATCAGCCTCTGTTCCTTATTTGGTATCGGCCCTTTGTGGCGGTGGTCTCCAATATTGTATGGGCCTCTTTTGATAGCTATTTCTGATATCGTGCTGGGTTTGAGGCGGTTGTTTATGTATTGGTACTGGTGCGTTGTGGAGCTTCCCCTCTCATGGTGAGGGAACGGCTTGTTGCTCTTCACGGGAGTGTATTTTATGGCGAGCAGCTGCCAAGGCGACCTTCTTCTGAGCTTCCTCTCAAAGTATTGTGCTTATTACCTTCAAAAAGACAATACCTACTCTAGTACTATAGACAACCACCTCAGAAGCAAAAGAATGGCTCTAGGCGCTTTCAAGACTTTAGGAATATTTCGATAGATTGGATCTTCCTTCTATGTGTTCTTTATTTCAAACCTGGTGGATTCAATGTAGTAGATCGTCGTGCTATGTATTTTAATTTGTTTTTAACCTTTTACCTCGTTAGGGAATTTCTGTACTTAATTTGTATTTGGATTTTTAATTATTTAATGGTATTTCAGCCGGCAATTCGCCTGCTGGAGCTTAAAAAAAAATTAATCTTACTCCATAGAATATAATTGTAAGACACGTTAAATTACTATATTTTGTTTGGTACATTCATGCTTTCCACGAGTTAAATAAATAAAATATCATGATTTAGTTGACATTTTATATTTGTAAAATCAATTTAATCCAACTTATTAGTGAGAGTGTTATGATTTCTTGTCGGAAGCGTGAATTTTGACGTGTATTCGAGATACCTTTTGGTGTCTTTAATGGTGGCCAAGAGAGAGAGAGAGAGAGAGAGAGGAGAGAGAGAGAAAAATGAAGAGATGCAAAAATGAACCCTTGTCTTATCCTTTATGTCAAAGGTCTTAAATACATACTAAAAATAAAAGCCCAAATGAGCCCAAATATGCAATTAGGGGGTCCATTCAACAATCTCCACCTTGGACCCGAATTGCATCATAACTAAACATAACAAATGCAAAAATAAAAACATACATAATATACTAACAACATGCTAGTTACAAACTGAAATTAAATCGGAACACAATTTAAACTTAGCAATCGGAAGATGCTTCGTGAGCATATCTGCCGGATTCGATTTGGTACCAATCTTCTTCACCACAATGTTTCCTTCCGCCGTCACGTCTCGCACAAAATGGTACATCACGTCAATATGCTTCGTCTTGTCGTGGTACATGCGATCCTTCGTCAAATGAATGGCGCTTTGATTGTCACAATACACCGTGACCGGATTCTGAATGGACAATATCTCGCCAACAAAACCCCTTAGCCAAATACCTTCTTTTATCGCTTCGGTTAACGCCATGTACTCGGCCTCGGTAGTCGAAAGAGCAACGGTTGATTGAAGTGTAGCTTTCCAATTAATCGCACACTTCCCAAACGTAAACACGTACCCGGTTAGCGAACGCCTTTTATCGAGATCGCCCGCAAAATCCGAGTCAACATAACCCGTTAACTCACCATTCGGATCGGATCCGAATTCTAAATATGCATTTATTGTACCTTTCAAATAACGGAAAATCCATTTTACCGCTTCCCAATCTCCCTTTCCGAGACATGATAAATACCGGCTCACGACACTAACCGCTTGCGCCAAATCTGGTCGGGTACACACCATCAAATACATCAAACTCCCGACCGCACTCGAATATGGAATCTTCTCCATATATTTATGCTCTGAATCGGTTTTCGGAGATAAATCCGCAGACAATTTAAAATGTGCCGCAAGAGGGGTAGAAACTACCTTCGATTTATCCATATCAAAACGGCGTAAAACCTTTTCGGCGAAACCCGCTTGCGAAAGAGTCAACTTCCGCTCGGGTCGGTTCCTCGAAATCTCCATTCCGAGAATTTTCTTAGCGGGTCCCAAATCCTTCATCTCAAAAACGGAATTCAAATCCGCTTTTAACCGCTTAATTTCCCCCAAATTGGACGACGCAATAAGAATGTCATCCACATAAAGAAGTAGATGCACAAAACTCCCGTCATCTAATTTCTTTAAATAGACGCAACTATCGTAATTAGATCGAGAAAAATTAACGCTTACCATAAAAGCGTCAAAGTTCTTGTACCATTGTCGGAGCGATTGCTTGAGACCATAAAGCGATTTATTTAATCGACATACACGAGTCGGTTTCGGTTTGGGGTTCGGTTAGGTCTTCAAAATCCGGAAGTCCTTCCGGTTGGCTCATAAAAATTTCCTCCTCCAAATCGCCATGAAGAAAAGCCGTTTTTACGTCCATTTGTTCGAGTTTCAAATTTTTCGACGCGACAATCCCGAGCAATAATCGAATAGACGTGTGTTTCACGACCGGAGAAAACACATCATTAAAGTCCACACCTTGGACTTGGCTATACCCTTTCGCGACTAGCCTTGCTTTCTAGCGCACATTCGAGCCATCGGTTTTGCGCTTAAACACCCATTTGCACCCGACAACTTTCTTATTTTTCGGAGGGTTCACAAGAGACCATGTCTCATTTCGCTTAAATGAATCTAACTCCTCCTTCCTAGCGGAAATCCAATTTTTCGCTTCTTTTGAATTAACCGCTTCCTTATACGTGGACGGTTCGCAACTATCCACGTCTTCTGCAATAGCCAAGCAATACGCAAAATCAGAATATCCATATCTCGAAGGTGGTCGAATGGTCCTTCTGACACGATCGCGGGTTAGTTCGTACGTTAGCGGATCGAATTGGCTTTCTTCTTCATCAACTCGGGTCGGGTTTGATGAATCGGGTTCGGATCGGTTTTGGTCGACTTGGGCTAACTGGTCTCGGGTTTGACCTTCAAAATCGCTTGCACTTAGTGGTATTTCATTCCCAATATTTTTCGACTCATGCTCCATCTCGGAGTGAACCATGTCATTTATTCTCAACTCATGCGCATTTTTTCCTCGAATCATTTCCGCTTCGTTAAAAATAACGTCTCTTGAAATGATAAATTTGCCCGACTTCGGACACCATAATTTATACCCCTTAACATTCTCGGGATATCCAACAAATACGCATTTCTTCGACCTCGGTTCCAACTTGCCGTCATTGACATGCACATATCCGGGACACCCGAATATTCTCAACATCGAATAATCAGCCGGTTTTCCCGACCAAACTTCTTCCGGCGTTTTCAATTCAATCGAGGTAGTCGGAGATCGATTAATCAAATAGCACGCCGTGCTAATCGCTTCTGTCCAAAATTCTTTTCCCAAACCCGCATTTGAAATCATACTTCTCGCACGCTCAAGAAGTGATCTATTCATTCTTTCGGCCACACCATTTTGTTGTGGGGTATGCACAACGGTTTTGTGTCGCAAAATACCTTCGGCCGCACAAAAATCATCAAACTGATGATTACAAAATTTCAACCCATTATCGGTTCGCAACCGCTTGACCCGTTTACCCGTTTGAGTTTCTAGAAGTTTCTTCCAAATTTTGAAATAATCGAATACTTCACTTTTTTCTCTCAAGAAAAATACCCAAACTTTCCTCGAAAAATCATCAATAAAAGTGAGCATATACCTTGAACCTTTTCCTTTGGACGGTTCGCGAGAAGGCCCCCAAAGGTCGGAGTGAATGTATTCCAATTTCTCCTTTGTCGTATGAATGGCGGTTGAAAAACTCACTCGCTTATACTTCCCGAAAACGCAGTGCTCGCAAAATTCCAGATTTCCGATACTTTGACCGCCCAACAAATTTTGCTTGCTTAAAATCGTCATACCACGCTCTCTCATGTGACCCAATCTCATATGCCACAACTTCGTAATTTACTCATCCGTAATCGAACTTGAACGGACAACAGCGGCATAATTGAACGAGACGGGTTTTGTTTCGGGTTTGGTTGTTGGAATCCAAACCGGTTTGGTTTGAACCGGGTTCGGTTTTGGGTTGGACTTGGGTTGAACCGGATTTTCTTGAACCGGGTTGAACCGAGCCGGTTTTTCTTGAACCGACGTGAACCGGGCCGGTTTTTCCTGAACGGGCGCGAACCGGGCCGGTTTTTCCTGAACCGGTGTGAACCGGACCGGTTTTTGCTGAACCGGCGCGAACCGGACCAGTTTTTGCTGAACCGGCGGGTTTTCTTGAACCGGGTTTGAACCCGATTTCTCCAAAATAACTGTACCGGCCTTTCCGGTAACCGTCGAGGCTTGCAATAAAGTGTACCAATGCGTTTCGCCTTCATGATTGTGAGGCCACTGATTGAAACGCGCGTAACTCCACCTTCACTTCGGAACTTGCAACCTCTTTCTTCAAGCGATCCCAACGAGATAAGATTTTTCTTCAAATCGGGTATGTGTTTCACACCCGTTAACGTCCGAATTCGCCCATCATGAAACTTGAGCGATATTATACCGGCACCGGCAACCTTGCAAGAATTATTATTTCCCATAATTACTCTCCCGTCCGTAGGCTCGTACTTTACAAACCAACTTCGATTCGGAGTCATATGTTGAGATGCCCCCGAATCCATAATCCAACAATTCTCATCCTCTAAGCAATTATCGACAACGGAAAGCGAATCAAAATTGTCGATATTTGCCGAATTAGCCGATTCGGAACCTTTGCCACGATTATCCGCCGATTGCTTATTCTTCAATTTGTAGCACTCGACCTTGATGTGGTCCTTTTTCTTACAATAATTGCAATTACCCTTGGATTTCGACCGGCTTCTCCAATTTTTCGACGACCGATCCGACGACCGACCGCGATCCACAAACAAACCGGAACCCGTACCGGTTTTCTCGTTGGTTATCTCACCATCGATGTGAGATTTCGCTTGCAAATTCGATTTAACATCCTCAAGAGAGATTTTCTCCCTTCCATAAATCATCATATCTCTAAACTCCTTATATGAAGCGGGTAAAGAGCACAAAAGCAAAAGGGCTTGATCTTCATCATCCACCTTTGCGTCAATTTTGGCCAAATCATTAATAATCGACGCAAACTCCGAAATATGTTCGGACACGGAACCTCCCTCTGACATCCGGAGCGTATAAAGACGCGACTTTAACCGCAATTGATTCGTGAGCGACTTTTTCATATAAGTATTTTGTAATTTTTCCCACAAATCTTTCGCCGTCTTTTCCTCCATAATCTCTTGCAATGTCCCATTGCTAAGGCATAATTGGACAATGGAGAGAGCCTTATCATCCATATCTCTCCATTTCTTGTCCGTTATCGCATCCGGCAAATTGTCTCTCCCAAAAACCGCATCTTTTACCCCATGACTGGATAAAATTGCCAACATACGAACTTGCCATAAGACAAAGCTCGTCTTACCGTCAAACTTCTCAATATCAAATCGTCCCGACATTTCCATTAACCCAAAAACTAAAGTTCCTCCTTCGGTTTTGAACCAGTTTGTACCAGTTTAGTCAAAGCGTGAAATCCGGTAGAGATTTACACGTAGAACCTCGCTCTGATACCAGATTGTTAGGATTTCTTGTCGGAAGCGTGAATTTTGACGTGGATTCGAGGTACCTTTTGGTGTCTTTAATGGTGGCCAAAAGAGAGAGAGAGGAGAGAGAGAGAAAAATGAACCCTTGTCTTATCCTTTATGTCAAAGGTCTTAAATACATACTAAAAATAAAAGCCCAAATGAGCCCAAATATGCAATTAGGGGGTCCATTCAACAGAGAGAAAAATATTTTTTTATAGAAGCTTACTTTTTCTTATGATTTGGTAAGAAGCAAAAATTGTATTCTCTCGTGGTTCCACCAATTTTGATGGTAATCTCATTTACACCAAATACCTAACCAATTAGCACTGACAAACTCTATATTAACTAGTCAACAAGTTAATCACAATCATACAAACTATAGTTATTAGAAGATTGATTTTGACACTAAGAAAACCGAACCTAATAAATTTGTAAAATATAACTACAAGAAGGTTGTAGTGTTGGTTCAACCAATGGATGTGGTCATGTGGAAGCAGCTACCATGTTCGAATCCCATGAAAAAAGAAACTTCAAGAAGCTTAAATTCCAAATGCTGAGTGTTTGATCAATTTTAGAGATTTTAAACGATTTAGATTTTTTCTTCTTTTTGTCCAAATCTATGAACAAATGCAAATTTCACTAGTAACCAAATTATTGGGCATATTGCCCTATTAGTAATTTGTTCTGTTTGTTTATTGGCTAAAACATAATATATGGAACACTGACAGATGTTAGCATGGGAACTCTACTAAAGCATTCTGCAGGGAGTAAATCCATTGGCTGGAGTATCAGTTTAGCTGCTCAAAGTTTACACTTTTCTTTTTCTTTTCCCTTTTTTTTCCTTAAAGTGGCCCTTTTCTATTTCCTAAAAGAGGGCAGCACCAGGGTCCTGTCTTGAAGGACCACAATCTTTTATACTCTTTTCCTTGTATCTTTCTTTCTTTTTCATTCTTTTTGGAGAGGTGGAATGCACTACACTTGCGTAGATTCATTGAATAAATTAATCGTAGCCAATAGCAATATACACTTGTGTAGTATAATACCACTATAATCCAGTCATTAACTCAGTACACTCAATAGTTCAAACCAGTTAAGGCCCAGGATAATAACGACTTTAAGAATGATTAAAGAGGATTCGAGGAAGTTAATTTCCTCACCTTTTTATTTTTCAAAGCATTTTGAGATTTTTCATGGGACCACATCATCTCAATTATTTCTTCTCTTAGATTAAATAATGTGATTACATCTACACCATTAAATTATTTTACTTATTCTGATTTCTTGTAACATCATTTATATATCATATTAATATGTACAACAATGATTGATGATTTTGGTGTTTGCTATTCTATTTCCGATTAGGTGAGAACGAATAAAGTTATTTTTTGATCGTTAGATTTGAATCAAATGGTTCTAATGAATCATGTTATATATTTATGTTCAAATATTAATGAAAAGAGAAATGAAAAGTTTATTTATTAAAATATATTTAATTTTTTTTCTTCTTAAAAAAATAGTGATTCATAATAAAATATTGTATTTCTAACGTTAAAATCTTCAAAATTAAATCTGTTTGAATTTTCTCTTTATTTTGAATTCCATATTTCTATGATTTCAATTAAAAAAAATTTCTCATCGATTTAAACAATTAAAAGTTTAAAATAGAATGTAATAACTTATTCTTTTTGTGTTATCAAGAAATTATAAATTCAAACATTTAGATAAATTAACCCCACCCCATTATTTTTCAGCTCCTTTTGAATCTTCTCATTGAAAGATGTCATCAATTTTTCCTCAGTCGTCCGATCAAAATTCTCAAATTTTATTATTTTATTATTTTAAAATTTTTATTATTTAATTTCTCAAGTTTTTTGATATTTTATGGTAATACGTGTATTGTCATTAATACATAATCATATAATTTATTAGATTACTATTTTTTGTATCACATTTCCAATTTGGTAAGACCATCAAGTTCTTGGGTTCTCACTACAACAAAAATAATATATTAAGAAATACATTACATTAAGTAATATATTACATGTTTCAATGATACCTATATGATTCATTTATTCATAAAGTATATAGCTATTGCAGGATATTTTGAGAGTTGAATAAAATCAACAATGTGAAAATTAATAGTGATATCATTTGAAGAAAATACTTCATGTTATATTTTCTTATATTAGTACACAACATTTTTTTCTTTATATATAACATTATATTTTTTCTTCAAACATAATGTTACATATAAGTTTTTTTTTCTCTTTTCGTCAAAAAAAATGAAACATCTTTGACTAGTTCTGTTGGTGCTACAACTAAAATCTTCGAAATATATTGTATTAGTTTTTCTTTATTCAAGCTCCATCTAAGGGTGATATAACTTATCTATTTTCTAAATATAATATATCAAAAGACAATAACATAACTTCAGAAAACAACTGAAGTATGAAAATAAACTTAAATTGAGATTATAAAGATTAATTCATAGTGCCTTATTAAAAAATTAATTTATTCTTTCCATTAAGTTGGTATTTATATAATTAATTTATAATACCATAATTTATTATATATAGTTATCCATCATTACAAAATTAGATAAAATGTCTTATAATGTAATAAAAAATTATAACTAAAAAAATACTAAACTTACTCTAAATAAAATTTCTAGATTGTTTATGTGTGATGAATCAATTTAAATGTTATTTTAATTTTTATATATTTTTTTTCAAAGTTAGGGAGAGCTTATGTAATTTTTATAATTATAAGTTCATCTATTATATATCGAAATAAATAAAAAAATGAAAACATTTGCAACGTAACATGAGTATGCAGTTACTTTACTTATTCTCTTAACTTTTCTTATATTATCATCACCTTACAACATAATAAAAGAAAAATGAAAAAAAATAGAGATGAAGCAGAAATTAATGATACTAACATTACGTTTGTAGAAGATAATAAACTATATAAGAAAAATAAACAATGTGATACGTAAGAAAAACTAATATGACCAATTTTCCTAAAATATTAATTCATATTCATATAGTTGATTTTTTTAGTTTTCAAAATTATATACAATATACACCACGTGAATAAAAAAAATGTTATTAATGAAACTCAGTACATAAATTAATATAATATGGTTCTCAACAACTTAAAAATATTTTGATGTAATTGTTTCACGAAATCGAGGATATAGCATGAAATACTAATCTAATTGTAGATTAAAATGAAAATATTCGCAGCGTAGCGTGAACATTGTCCTAGTTATGTATTATTGCTTGATTGATTTACAGTACAAAGTGTTGTAAACATGAGGCCTATAGGGAGGGTTAAACTGGCCTAATTTCGTGCGGAAGTGTGGATTTGATGAACACCAGATCTGTTGACGAAGTTCGGCTAGGTGGTTGCTTTTGCTGTAACCACCCGTTCTCACTAGCGGCCCTTACCGCGTTTGCGAGCGCCTACTCTCCGGGTATGCCTTTCGGCTCCTTGTTTGCACTAATCCAGATAGTGTTTTCTTTTATAAGACCACGATTCACCGTTCACTTTACAACAATTTACAATAATTTCTTTCAATCAAATAACAACTAACTCGCTCACTAATTTCTCTCCAATAGCACTAAGGAATTATTAAGAAAATTTTCTTGAACACAAGAGAGGGAGGATTCTGAATTTTTCTTGAATTTTTGTTTTCCAAATTTCACTATAATTACCAAATATTCAACTACCAAATCTGTCCAGATTTGTCTGCTGTAAAGATCTCCTTTTCTGACCGACTTAGAAGCTGAATTTGAAATTTTGAAAGAGGAAAAGTTTTAGACCGTTATGTTATCTTCCCATAGCCGTATCACACACCTTCATATGATCTACGGTACGAGAGCTATGGCCCAAATACTGAAGACATGTCAGCAGATTAAGGGATGATTCGGCCCATCTTTGTCGCTTTGCTCCATTTTTTACGTTTTGATCCAAAAAAATAAACAAAAGCATAAAGAGCTCCAAACAAGAACTCCATGACTCCCGGCTCCTTTGAACAAAAGGACTGTCTTGATGAGTACTCTTAGAATATTTTTCTTGAACTTACGATTTATCTATACGAATTCATGATACTCAAAATATTATTAGTAACTCAGAATTATTTTAAACATCATCAAACCGAGAACAACACAAAGTATGAGCTATTTATAGCTTGTTACATTGCGGATCCTATAAGTGAATGGCTCGGATTGCTCAAAGTTTATGATAAGCGACTGAGATCATTCTTCATTAAAACTAATTGACTGAGATGAAGTGCACACGAGAGACCATTGGCTTCTCGTGTCACATGGGATCTAGTGTGAACCCAACGGCGAGTTTAGCCATGAATATTAAAGACCGCAAGTCTGTTTACAGCCCCCCTTCAAGCTAAAGGTCTCTCAGACATTGCAAGCTTGTCACGAAGAAAGGTGATGCGAGGAGAAGGGACAGATTTGGTGAGAGTGTCTGTCAGCTGATCAAGAGAGCAAATGAAGTGAACGAGCACTTCCCGATTGGATATCTTTTTGTGTACGAAGTTTGTTATAACCCAATTTTTCTTTAAATAGAAAAAAATATATATATATATATATAAATACATACATAATTTTTACTTCTAGTTTTATTATTACATAGGTCATCTTTTAATTTTCCAGTTAATATCTAAAAGAAAAAAAAAATGATTTCAAGTTTCATGATATATTTTTTTTGGTGTGCACAAGTATTTTTCGGAATAATAGCATGACTTGTTACTTTTGTCCTTTCATTAACCGAGTAAGGTTTCAGTTGATTTTCATATAGAGAATAATACAATTAATACATTAAATTGCTTTAATTCCCTGATTAATGGTGAGTCATGTGTTGACCTGGTCAAGAAGAAGAGGTTTGTATATAACATTAAATTCGGTTAGTAACTCCTGAATGGACGGCTTGTCATTCTAATAAAGTCCATGCATGCCAACCGAAATAAATCTTTATTACGGGTAAACTTGAGAATTAAGTATTTCACTTTATAAATAAGTCATCTTTTCTTGAGTCAGAGACATTCATTCTTCCATATTCTTGTCATGCATAAACTTTTGCCAAAGGAAAACAATTTTGTTTTACATCTATTGTGGGCGGTGCAAGTTGTTAGGTTCAAATTTCCGAAAACCATCAATAAGTCGTTCTTCCTATCAAGGTAAGGGATTTTTGCTCTCTTATACATTTACTGTTTTTAAATTATTTTGGTAATACTAAATATTTAGGTACTTGGTAGAGCGAAACCAAGGCCGCTGATTTACGAATGGTGTTAGGCCGTACTTAGTAGAGCGAAACTAAGGCCGCCAAATCACCCAATAACGAGCTTGAAAAGACTTGTATCTGTGCGCGTACTCGATGCCACGGAGCATGATCTAATGTGTGTGCGTGGAAGTGGAATGAGAAATCGATATCCCAATATAAAAGAATTTTAACTATATTTATATTTATTATGATTTATTGAAATAGTTATTTACTAAAATTAATATTATTTTTAATGTATGCGGAGCATACCCTTACTGAGTTTTGTGCTCACCCCCCTTTTTCCCTTCTCTCAGATTTCAGGTTCAGTTATTAGGCGGATGCATTAGGTTGAGCGTCGTCAAATATCAAGAAAATAAAATAAATATAAAAATAATTAAATGTAATTAAAATATTAGATACTTGATTTTGTTAATCCTTGTATTTTTCCGCTGTGTAGTACGATTTTAGCGTCGTTTATCCTTAAGGGTATACGACCCTCGGGTCGAAATTGGAGTTGGGGTGTAACAAAGTTATAGTCCATCTCAATGTGTTTCGTGCGAGAATGGAATATAGGATTCGCATCGAGGTAAGTAGTGACAATGTTGTCGCTCCAGAGGATGAGAAAGGAAGATGGGGTAATAGCTAATTCATGTAGAAGATATTGGGGCCAAACTACTTCACCAGTGGCACATTACAAGACTTTTTATTCAGTCTAAGTGCTAGAGCGAGAGACAGTGGGTTGTATTTTGCAGGACCAAGAAAAAGATCTAAAAGAGGCAAAAGTAATCTGGAGTGCGATTGGAGCAAGTTGCGCACTGCTGAAGGAATTATTCCGTAGGCCAAATTGTTGGACTAGAGATTAGATTATGAGAAATACGTTTATTCAGTTCATATATGAATGAGTGTATTGGTGACTAATATATTTACATATATTAGATCAACTATGAATGACACTTCGGGTTCAAGTCATAAGAATACGTGATTCTGATAGTAGAACTATGAACCAACGAATGACATTCTAAATCGTCCCTAGTAATATATAGGATGTTTATAGAGATAAACATACTTCAAGTAAGAAGCTACATATCCACACTAGTATATTCACAGATTGGATGATCAGTATGAAGCTACATATCCATGTACTGCTGATCATGGATTGCTTGTTCCTACGACCTGAGGTCATCATGGATTTCTGTATGAGGAACTGTATACTTTAATATGATCTTACGTCATCCGTAACAGGATGATCATTAGGGTCATCATTAGGTATTCACTGAATCATGACGAGGAATGTTCGTGACTAAGATGGGATTTGTTCCTCTCATTAAGAGGGAGATATCGTTGGGCCCCCTGATGAACTAGGACTGAAGGAAATGCATGGCCATGCTCAAAATGGATTAACATGTGTTGTTAATATCATTTTGTATTTGTTCAGTCCAATTCTCGATCAGGAAAGAGACTTTGGTCAAACTCAAGGATGATATACCTCCATGCCTTGTGATCAAGACGTATATCATAGAACAAAAGGAATAATCAAATGTCTATTCAGATAGGTTTATGATCGCTGATCATTTCATTTAACATGGGGTAGTCATGACATCAGTCTAGAGGTTACTCACGACTTACGATCTTTGGAAGATCGTTGCCAGCGTTAAATGGTTATACATATGATGTATAAATAAGTGAAGGAAATAATCGATCATTGGATGATTGATATGAATGATTGTGCAAAAATCAGCATAGTTCCGTTGGCAACATAAGAGCTCCGTTGGCAACGGAAGTTCCGTTGGCAACAGAACTCAGTCAATTCCTCGGCAGCCAAGGTTTCTGAATAGGAAACCATATCCCGTTGGGAACGGAATAGGTCCGTTGGGAAAGGAATAAGCGTTTGAATTAGGATTTTAGTTATGGTAAATGAGCAATCCTGGTCAATCCTGGTCCTCCCTCTCTAGTATAAACAGAGGGGCAGTCCCCCTCTATTAGACACACATTACAGAGCCTCCAGGCTGCCGTAATATAGAGAGAAAGAGAGAGAGCCTCCTGAAAGTATTTCCGGACTCGTCTAGCCGAGTTCGGTTATTCTGACGAGTCGAAATTCGACGTGGATACGAGTAGAGGTCTTCTGCTTTGAAGACTAGCTAGCGATCGGTTTTTTTTCCCTAGGAGAAATAAGAAGTACATTCGATTCGAGCTTTAGGAGCACGAAGGAGAAGGAAGCAAGACGGAAGTTCGTTCTGACCTACATCCGCTTCTCTCTCCCGAATCAGGAAGATCCGAGGTTTAAATTTTAATAGCATAATCTTGTACTTTTATTTCCTTAATGATGATCTTAGGGAGGGTTAAATCCGTAGGTTCCGCTGCGCATGTAACGTACATGGCTACAGGTTCCCTAACAGTGGTATCAGAGCGTTCATTAAGGAAATAATCGTCGATTATATTTAGAATTTAGTAAAATTCTAGTATAATAAATTTTAGGATTTTAAAAATATTATTTCAAAACATCACGGAAATAGTTTTTGGGAATATAATATTAGATATTATAATTACCTAGAGTTTCGAAAAATAGTTTTTCGAAATCTATTTTGGAAACAGAACTAAAACAAAAGAAAAACGAACTTCCATCATTATTCCGTTCCCAACAGAATAGTTCCCTTGAGAATGGAATAAAATTTTCCTAGGGATGAAGAACTTGATCGCTCGCTTATCTCCAAAGTAGGAGATCTCTACTTGTATCCACGTCGAACTTCGAATAGTCGGAATTACCGGACTCGGCTAGACTAGCCGAGTCCGAAAATACTGTCAGGAGGCTCTCACAAACTCTCTCTCTCTTTCTGTATTACGGCAGCCTAGAGTCCCTATAATGTGTGTCTAATAGAGGGAGTATGCCCCTCTATTTATACTAGAGAGGTAAGTGAAGGATTGGCCAGTTACCATAACTAAAAACCTAATTCCAGTCCCATTCCGTTGTCGACGGGGTCATTCCATATGTCAAACCTTGATTGCCAAGGAATCACTTATTCCGTTCCCAACGAAACTATTCCGTTGGCAACAGAATAAGGCTGATTTTGCACAATCAAACATCTAATGTTTGATTATTTCCTTCACCAATTTATACATCATATGTATAGCTATTTTGAAAGCATTTCCTTTCTGACTAGACGTTGTTCTATGTGTGACCGTGTAGGTTCCATTTAACGCTGGCAACGATATTCTAAAGATCGTAAGTCATTAGTAACTTCTAGACTGATGTCATGACTACCCATGTTAAATGAAATGATCAGCGGTCATAAACCTATCTGAATAGACGTCTGTTGATTCCTTTTGTTCTACGATATACGTCTTGATCACAAGGCATGGTAATATGTCATTCTTGAGTTTGATCAAAATCTTTTTCCTGATCAAGAATTAGACTGAGTAAATACAAAATGATTTAACAACACATGTTAATCCATTTTGAGCATGGCCATGCATTTTCTTTAGTCCTAGTTCATCAGGGGCCAGAGATATCTCCCTCTTGACGAGAGGAACAAATCCCATCTTGTTACTCACATTCCTCATCATGATTCAGTTCATATCTAATGATGACCTTAATGATCATCCCGTTACGGATGACGTAGGATCATATTAAAGTATGGAGTTCCTCATACAGGAATCCATGATAATCTCAAGTCGTAGGAACAAACACACTATTCATATAAGAATCACTAATGACATATACCATGCATATTCTCATAGTTTAGTCAGTCCAGTACGTGTTCTCTAACACGCACCTATATTTCAGACTTGACATCCCTATGTCCATGATCAGCATGACATGATCATTCAGTCTGCGAGTATACTAGTGTGGTTATGTAGCTTCTTACTTAAAATATGTTTATCTCTGTAAACATCCTACATATGACTAGGGACGGTTTAGAATTTCATTCGTTGGTTTACAGTTCTACTATTAGAATCACGTATCCTGATGACGTGAACCCGAAGTGTCATTCATGATCGATCTAATATATGTAAATATATTAGTCACCCATACACACATTCATATATGAACTGAATAAACATGTTTCTCATAATCTAATCTCTAGTCCAATAGTTTGGCCTAGGGCTTGATTCGTTCAAGAGAGAGAGAGAGAGAGAGAGAGAGAATTATGTTCAGGGGCGTGGTGGGACCATGCACAACCACGAAAATAGAATTAGGGAGTTTTCTGATCCATTCCTTTATGTATCTTGATTTTAGTTATAGTATTATGTATTGTAACTAAACCCACCCCTAGATGCGGTGTTAGTATTTTATCAATCTAGTTATTTTATTAAGTTATTTCTCTTTACCAATTGTACATTTGATGTGATCGTGTCTATGTACTCTAACCCTTATCTTGAAGTATATGACACGCCACAATTCTCGATACCTAGGCAAGTAGGCGAAATAGCCGGGACGTCCGAGGGGAGCCAAGAACGCCACATAACACAAAAGGTTTGCACCTTGGTCAGCAATTATCCAGGGGTGCGGAAACTGCGATGGCCGGCTGTGCTACACCACGTTCGATCCTCCTCACAAGCAGCAACAGAAGTAAAGGAGAATTTACCCAAAGAAGTAACTAAGGAGACAGACGAAAGTACTAAGCCCTAGACTACTCTCTATCAGGAAAATACATGATACCCCCCGCACGAGCACTGACAACGTGAGCGTAGAGTTCTTTTATCTTCATTTTAATTACTTTTCCTACACAACCCAACCAACAATTAGATCGGTTTGAATTACTCAGCAAACTCTAGCATGGTACTCCACCTTTGGCATCCATGTGGATCGACACCCCAACTTACTACAACGCGAGATTATGAAAGCGACCATGCAAGTAATTGTGGTCTACAACTTCTAATAGAGATTTGTTTTTATCTTTATACCAGAGATCATCAGTATCATATGCAATTTTTTTTGTTTATGCCTATGTTACATAAGTTAAGATAATGTGTATCATTTTATTATGGTTTTTTTTCCGAAACGTCATTTTATTATGCTTATATACTATAGTATTACGGGTTGTCAGAGCTCTAACACACGAATCTAAATAGGTATGGTTGTAGACGCACATGGAGCGTGTACAGCCATGCTCCATATTCCTCTGAACCTTAACAAATCACAAACACTATCTTTATTAGATGGTGCCAACATGATGTATGGTGCTTGGGTGGCTTTGAACAAACATAATATAGATTGTTCTTAGCCAGATTGGATACTGTACCACTACAGCTAAGATTTGAAAAACCCTAAACCAGCTTTACAATTCTATAACATAGCGAAATTGCTCGAATTGTCCCTCAAATTAAGCACCGCAAAGAAACGGTCAGTCTTGGAGTGAGTATCTTCACAAATGAAGAATTTTGCAGATCATCTCGCTCTCATCGGGCAAAAGATTGACGAGACATTACTAGTTCTGTTCGTTCTTGGCGGGCTTGGGTCAGAATAAAATGGCTTTGTGGCAGCTATCACCGCTCGAACAGAGCCTCTCTCCCTCTCTCAACTTCATAGATTTCTCCTAGGTCACGAGCAGAGACTAGAGCAATAGGCGAGCTCTGAGTCGAGTGTTGTTGTGGTAGCTTCCAAAGCTTCATCAATTGGAACGATGAATACGCCTCCTCTCTCCATTTCTTCCTTTAATTCCTCCTCTCCAATTCTGCCTTTTCAAGCCTAACAATTCCCAGCAGCTTGCCCATCTCATAATCCCCAAATAATATCTCACTTGGGCCAGCCCAATAACCATTAATAGCATCTTCATAGAGTGGGCCAACAGGGTTTTTTCAGCCCAATTCTCCGCTGGGCTCGGTTTTAGGACTCGGGCCCGTTCCGGACAACCTTTTAAAGTCGCTTTGAGAAGCTTTTCTGGCACAAATTTGTGAGATCAAATAATTTTTGTGGGCGCGGTAAACGAGGATGGAGTGACCGTAATAATAATAATAATAATAATAACTACAACAACAACAAAAACAACAACAACAACAACAACAATAACAATTATAATAATAATAATAAAATTAAAAATAAAGGTATGCGATGCCAAATTTTTTCGAATCCACATCATGATGCTTTTAATTGCCGCGAAAGTTTCACTCGCAACCCTCCGTTTGTTCTTCTCACCGAGCCATTTACCAGACCATCCGATGGATGGTTCCTTGACTCTTGAGCGCCAAATCATATAACGGTCAACCTCAACTTCTTCACTTCACATCTTTCTTATTCAAGTAACGATCTCATAAGAGTCGGCAATGGTGCTATAGGCCAATAACGATAATTTCTCATACCGACGGGCTGTCCTTGAAGAGCAATAGCGATGGTCCGAACTGTCTCTATATGTAGCTTTGCCGTCGGCTTTTGATGGGACTCAATTCACAGGATCTCAAATACATATACTTCAAGGAGCTTGTTTTATTAGGAATAAAGTAACAAGGGATTAATATTAATTAATAGCCGCAACTTTAGACTAATAACTCATGTCAACATCGTAATTAGATGAGCCTAGGGCTAAAATCATGAATTTATTTGTCAAGTATTAGGGGGATAGAGGGGTCCCACCTCATTTAATTCAAGGTTAAACCCTCGTCTGTTCAAATGTAGGAACTAAAAAAATGTTTAAGAATAATTAGTTTACATGACAAACAAAATTTCATGCATTTGACATTGCCAATACAACCTTAAATTTAAGTTCACTTAGTTCACAAAATCACCTCTTGCAAAGTGAACGCGTGCAACACACAATAAATCATAGGTTGTCAGTTAAACATCCATTAGCACCAAGAAATGAAAGTGGGACAAAAGAGTTATTTTCATTCAATAAAAAAAAATCCCCTCTTGCAATAAAATAGTTATTGCAAGATAATATATCTTATGGAAAAGTTAATTTGCTCTCGTACAATATTCTTATTTGTTCTTTGTGTCTATGGGAAAGTATTAAATGAGACACATGATAAATAAAACATATCGTAAATGAGATCGTACAAGGGACAAGTAGGAATTTTTTTTATCGGAATCATTGTACCGACAAAAATTTAAATTAACTTTGATATCAACTGTTACAATCTGATGAGGAGAGAGGAATAAGTAGAGTTAGATGGACTGAGTTAAACATACTAGAATTATATAAATTAAGTAAATAGTTTTTTTTTTTTTTTTTGTTGAAGAATGCTTTTATCTAATTATAATGAGGGCATTAGGCAATATTAGTTTCATGTCCTCAACCGTACACTACATATAAATGTTCAATATAGCATCTGCTGGCTGCTGCACAATTCTTAACCGAACACATCTAGCAATAAATGCAACTATCCACATAAAGCCCTGCATAATTGTCTCATTATTCTCTACTCTCATTACCCTAAAAATCCCCAGTCGTTCGCTCTCTTCCAGCTCTTACCTTTGCAAAACAACAATCAATGGATCCAAGCACAAGCACAAAAACAGGACATACCAAGAAACCCCTCTCAAAACCAACTTATTGCTGCTTCTTTTGCGCGTTAAAAGAACCTGACACCAATATTCGTCGTATTTCCTTAACAGAGTTTTTCAGCGACATGCCGGACCATGATAACGAATCAAATGTCCTTGTTTCCAGCTCCATTTGGAGCATTGCAATGGTTGCTCCAACAGACATGGATTTACCTTCATTTGGTGTCCTAAACTGCATGGCACGACTCATTTCCAAAGCTCTCTCTAATCCTTCTTGGATGAATCTAGATCAGAATAAATATATTCCTTATTACGCGGCACATATTATTGGATCTTACACCATTCGCGTACCTTCTCTAGCAACTCTAGCAGTTCAATCTGGTGTGGTGGGCCCACTTGTCAGACTAATGGAGGGGAAGATTTCTTGGGTGGAGCAGCGCGTTGCTGTTCGCGCTTTGGGTCATCTTACAAGTTATGATTCCACTTTCCCATACATAGCGCCATATAGTAAGCAACTAATTCCTCTTGCTATGAGTATTGCTTCTTCTTGCATAGACATGGTATACGAAAAATTTATACGTGCAAAGCCAGGAAAGCGAGAGAAGTACCATAGGGATTTGCTTACCAGAGGGCTTGGAGGAGTCGAAATGGAGGATAGAAAGGCTGAAGAGTGGGCCAGCCAAATTCAGTGTTGGTCTCTTTATTTATTGAGTTGCTTTGCTTCAAAAGATTCAAATTCTCATGTTTTAATGGTGGAAAATGTTGGTTTCTTGAAAGAGTTGAGTCAAATGTGGGGAGGGTTAGTTAATGGAGATTCACCTGCCGGAGTTGGATTAATGAGATTATTATGTAGAAGCCGTATTGGCCGTGAAGGTATTGCACGGTATGAAGAGTTAGTCCGAAGCCTTTGCCATCTATCTAGATCATGTGATGATTGGCAATATATGGGGATTGATTGTCTACTATTACTTCTAGATGACTCAAAAACAAGTCATCGAGTCGTGGAGATTGCCTCGCCTCATCTCGTTGATTTGGCCGAGCTTGGTAATCTTGGTGAAAGAAAAAACCTTGGTGATGCAATAACAAAAGCTTTGCTAAAAGATTACCATGGTCATTTATTAAACAATGAATCCGGAAGAGCTATGAAAAGCTTATGGGAGTTAAAGGTAGAGAGAAAGAATAGAGAAGAGGTATTGTCCAATGTAGAGAAAACCAATAGGGTAAAATTAGCAACGCTAAAGAAGCAAGAAGGTAAAGAAAGATACATCTCCGGAAATATCGAAGGTGCTATAGTTTCTTACACTCAAGCGTTAGGTATATGTCCTCTAACAAAAAGGCAAGTAAGGATGATAATATATAGTAATTTATCGCAATGTTGGTTGTTATTAAATGATCCTGATAAAGCAATTAGTGATGCCACACGAGCATTAACACTTGCGAACCCCACGAACTATCATGCGAAGAGTCTCTGGAGACGGGCCCAGGCATACGATATGAAAGGGATGGCTAAGGAGAGTTTGATGGATTGTTTGATGTATGTTAATGGATGGTTCGGTCCAAAGAAAAAGGGGAAGGGAGAGGGGATGTTTAGTAGTTATAAGGTGAAGTATTATGTAGTTCGAATGATCAATAAGCAAATGAATGTTGCCAGTTTGTTTGCCCACGGGAAGATGGTATGTAGGAAAGAGGAGGAGGAGGTGGTGGTGATGGAGGATGATGATGTTGAGGAGGAGGAGGAGGAGGGGCAAGGAATGAAATCTTCGGTTTCGGGTGAGTTCACTAAATTGGTAAATTAGGTTTGATGAGTAGCATGCATTGAGCTTTTTTCGGATGAAGGAATTCAATATTATCTCAAAAGAAAAAGCTAAATAAATCATAATTAAGCTTTTATTTGAATTAAATCAGAAGGCTTTTCTAATAATTGGTTATCTCTCATGTTGCACTTGATCTATTTGCTCACTATTTAACTATAAACTTTTTTTTGAATGAAAATGGAGAACTCATAAGTCTCCCGCGTTGTTTTTATTTAATCAATGTCCAGTTACAAATTGCAACTATCTTTGACGATAAAGTTGATAAAAGTAAAGAAAAATAAAATCAACAAAATAAAACTGCATAGCTAAGTACTATGTGCTACCAATTAAAACACATAAAATACACCACAAAATATACCACAATACAAGAAAATTAAAACACACAATGCAATGATTAATTGTCCGCCGAGCACAAGATGTACCCCATGTTGTCTACCTGTATTCTTGTCTTGCGGAGTGGCAGGTTGTTACTTTACGTCTCAGGTCGAGTGGATTTCAGTCATTCTTGAAAACTCGTCAGTGGCCTGTTGAGGACGTACGCCATGGTTTGTGACTCGTCTCTGGAGATTCGGTTGTAGCGCTTCCGCCATATTGCGAAGTTTACAAATAGATGGAACGGGGTGGATACCGCTTATCGCGTTTCGGTGATTAACACCCGTATATCCCCCCAAGTGTCCCCCCTATTCAACTATAAATTAGCAATACCTTATAGTTTATTCAACTATAAACTAGCAATACCTTATTTGCTAAAAAAAAGGTACCAATACCTTGCATTATTTTAGTGAATTAATTAATTTTAAAATTTTCAGGCTTGCATTTGCCGACTATAGTAGAGGAATTACGGTTTGTGAGACGACAAACTAAATGACAATCTGGAGAGAAGATACAAGCAAGCCAAGTTTAATTTACATATTTGTTATTGCCTCTTGCGTCCAAATCAAATTTTCGGAATCTTAATTACCTTGCACAAATTTAAGATAGTTCCGAGTGAAGTTTCATGTTGTAACAAACTTCTTACCGATCTGTGATAATTTAATTTACAATCTCTGAATTCTGTTTATTCTTCTTGGCGACAGCGTGTGTTTTACCATCGAAAGTTGATAGAGTGCCCTGTATATGTAAGAGATTAATCAATTAATAATTATTCATGTATCTTGCACTTGTATATCTTCATTTTAATGAATCTACAAAAACTAATGATCTTCATTTAATGAAGAGTGAGCTAGCTAAATGCAAGATTTTCTGAAGACCAATTTTTTGCTTTCTATTTTGGGTTAGTGGGGATTAAAATAGTTCTTCATAAGATAGACGTGCCCCACTCATAAATAAATTTTATAGGGGCTTAATGCCACTAATAGCAACCAATGGAATCTCTTCTACTAAAGTATCTGAAGTGCTTGTACCTTACCAATAAAAATAGGGCTATTTTTTTTTTGAAAAATAAGTAGGGCTAATTACTTGATTAGTGCTAGTTTAGTCATGATTAAATGTTCTTAATATCCTAATTAGCTAGGGTTAGCGGCTGTGCTGTTCAAATTTTTTGGGTTTGGCTGTAAAATATGTAAATATTGTCACAATTGTTTTTTAATAGAAACAGAAAGTTTTTTAATTTTTATTATTTTTTGTCAGTTAAATTCGAATCTTCAACTTTATATTTTATTTCAAGCGGTAAGGCACATCGTCAACTATGATGGAGACTCAAGTTCAAGTCACGCCGAAAACATTTAGCTTAATATTTAGCAAAGTCTACTAATTCAATGGGTTGTCTCAAAAAAAAAATTATATTTTATCTGAGAAATTCCACCAAGTAACTGGAGGTCAATATTTGTAGCTGTAGAATAAGCTGGACGGTAAGATTTTTATTTTTGGGTCACAAGCTAGTGAGTGATTTTTCCACAAGAGCGTTGAAATATAAGCTCCTGAATTGATCGGTCACTCATTTTCTCTAACATAAAAAAGTAAGAATAGTGCTAGTTTGCGAGCTAATTTTTACTTGATTGAGAATAAATTTAAATATTTATTAGCAATATCAATAAATACCCTGTTATAACTACATACAAACCTCAGTTTTAGCTCATTGCATGACATGTATACTTTTCTAGCATTTTTAATCATTTTCAAATTGTACCAAAAGTAGTATCCATTTGTATATTTCTTTTTTATTAATTGTAAATGAAGAATTTGATTTTCAACATATGTTTTTCAAAATAATATTTGTTATTTTCAAATGAATAATAATAAATTTCATTATTTTGAAATACTATTTCCTACTTTTAAATAAAATAGTGAATATCATTTATAAATTTGAAATCATTGAAAAAATTATCATTTTGAATTAAAATATATACTGCTATAATGCAACACATAAATATTATTATTTTGAAATAGTATATAAAATCTAAAAAATTAATACAGTAAATACTTTATTTAAAATATGTTAAAAAAATATGATTTTTCATTTATAAATAAATAAAAAAGTGGACACTTTAAATGGATATTTTTTTTGATACAATTTGGAGATGTTTAGGAGTGCATGAACTATGTTGCATTTGAACTTTGACTGGACTCTTTATCTAGATTTTTTGTAGCAAATTTTGTATAGTATTATGTGAAGTGGTTTGTTATAATATGAATTTTTTTCTTTTTCACACTTTTTTATTTTGTTTAAATTTATAAATTAATATACCGCAAATGAATTTTTAATTTTAATCAAGATCACTTCTATTATTTTTAATCAAAGTTAATTCTATTAATTTAATTATCAACATTGTTATTAATTTTATAACTAGCATAAGTGTTATGTTATACTATGAATTTTTAAAATTTGTTCTTAATTAAAGTATAATAATTTATTATGATTTTTAAAACTCTAATACATAAACTAAATTATCTTATATAATTGTTTCTTTTTCATATTTAGTATCTTAAATAGAAAGTTATTTTTTGTGTTGTTTTTCGAGAGCAGGTAATACCAACATGAAATTAAATCTCTCTTAGTTCTTTAAAAGTTAACCGAAAACATTTAAGAAATAATTAAATACCATACTTAAATTAAAAAAAATGATTAAGTTTAATAAATAAATTAGTTCTTTAAGGTGCCGTTCGGCAAAATGGAATAAGAATGGAAGAGTAGAAGAAATGAGTTATTCCAACCGAACAAGGATGAAAGTAAATGAAATAAGTAGTGGAAGAGTGGAATTTTCTTTTTCCATGGGGGAGCTGGAAGATATTTCTTCTATGGAATAAGCTAAAATTTAGGACCAAAATACGCATCTTTCTTCCAACCAAAGATAACATGATAGTGCAATTAATTCTCTGTCTCTTTCTCTTCGAATGGAAAAATCCGGCCGATTTCTACTAATATCTTTACTAAATCAAAGATTTGGAATCTCCATAAAATTATATTAATTTTTTTTTCTGTCTAACGAGATCCATATTGCTATATTTTCCTCCATTATTTTTTTTATTGTGTTATGTTATTGAATTTCTTATTTAAACATAATATTTAAATAAGAATTTTTTTTAATTGAATACGAAAATGACTAAACAAAATTTGATAAATCTACAATCATAATCAAGAGTATTTTGGTCATAAAAATTATCTATATATTTTTTTTAACTCATTCATTATTCCATCATACTTTCTGAACACTAATCGAATAAAATGGAAGAACCACTCTTCCACTCTTTCATCATGCCACTCTTTCATCTATCGCCGAACAAGCCCTAATAGTTCAAGTAATGTCATATTAATGACTAGCCCAAAAAATAATTATGTTGTTCAAATTACAAAATCTTTAATACCGCAAATTAGAAATTAGCTTTGAAAGAATTTTTATAATTATAGATGTACATGATAAACAAAAATTAACATATAAATATTAATTCCCAAAAATTTTAAAAATATAAATTTAACCCATCCGAAGCGGAGCGAGGAAAGCCGCTAGTTATGACTATTTCTTTTTTCTAATTTTGGAAGATATTATTCAATATAGTCTGAAAAATATAGAATACAAAATGGAGATTCGTGCTTGTTAGCAAAAAGCTATATTTGCTCTCAACGAAAAAAATTAGCCCTTAAAGTAACGCTATTAAAATAAAAGCTTGCAGATTTCATTTCGGTAGGCAAATTTGAATTTAGTTAAAAAAACGTTAGCAAATTTGAATCTAGTTAAACAACATTCATGCAAGCAAACTATACATTTTTTAACTTATATTTTATTTATTTTTTTGGTGCAGCATTTTCAACTTCTCGTGATGACCGACAGTGAGAGTAGCCAATGTTGTTACTTTCCGGTCCGATTTAGCTTTGAAAATTGAATAGAAATGAAATTCTTACGACTTTTTCTACCTAAAACTCCAGCGAAATAACAACTTACATCTATCCAAAATTCTTACGTGGACAACAAAAGAAATGTTAAAATGACACAAAATTAAGAATATACGTACATACGTTATAATAGTAGTAATATAATTTCATTATTTCAAATCTTTGATTTAGTAAAGATATTAGTAGAAATCGGCCGGATTTTTCCATTCGAAGAGAAAGAGACAGAGAGTTAATTGCACTATCATGTTATCTTTGGTTGGAAGAAAGATGCGTATTTTGGTCCTAAATTTTAGCTTATTCCATAGAAGAAATATCTTCCAGCTCCCCCATGGAAAAAGAAAATTCCACTCTTCCACTACTTATTTCATTTACTTCCATCCTTGTTCGGTTGGAATAACTCATTTCTTCTACTCTTCCATTCTTATTCCACTTTGCCGAACGACACCTTAAAGAACTAATTTATTTATTAAACTTAATCATTTTTTTAAATTTAAATATGGTATTTAATTATTTCTTAAATGTTTTCGGTTAACTTTTAAAGAACTAATAGAGATTTAATTTCATGTTGGTATTACCTGCTCTCGAAAAACAACACAAAAAATAACTTTCTATTTAAGATACTAAATATGAAAAAGAAACAATTATATAAGATAATTTAGTTTATGTATTAGAGTTTTAAAAATCATAATAAATTATTATACTTTAATTAAGAACAAATTTTAAAAATTCATAGTATAACATAACACTTATGCTAGTTATAAAATTAATAACAATGTTGGTAATTAAATTAATAGAATTAACTTTGATTAAAAATAATAGAAGTGATCTTGATTAAAATCAAAAATTCATATGCGGTATATTAATTTATAAATTTAAACAAAATAAAAAAGCGTGAAAAAGAAAAAAATTCATATTATAACAAACCACTTCACATAATACTATACAAAATTTGCTACAAAAAATCTAGATAAAGAGTCCAGTCAAAGTTCAAATGCAACATAGTTCATGCACTCCTAAACATCTCCAAATTGTATCAAAAAAAATATCCATTTAAAGTGTCCACTTTTTTAGTTATTTATAAATGAAAAATCATATTTTTTTAACATATTTTAAATAAAGTATTTACTGTATTAATTTTTTAGATTTTATATACTATTTCAAAATAATAATATTTATGTGTTGCATTATAGCAGTATATATTTTAATTCAAAATGATAATTTTTTCAATGATTTCAAATTAATAAATGATATTCACTATTTTATTTAAAAGTAGGAAATAGTATTTCAAAATAATGAAATTTATTATTATTCATTTGAAAATAACAAATATTATTTTGAAAAACATATGTTGAAAATCAAATTCTTCATTTAAAATTAATAAAAAAGAAATATACAAATGGATACTACTTTTGGTACAATTTGAAAATGATTAAAAATGCTAGAAAAGTATACATGTCATGCAATGAGCTAAAACTGAGGTTTGTATGTAGTTATAACAGGGTATTTATTGATATTGCTAATAAATATTTAAATTTATTCTCAATCAAGTAAAAATTAGCTCGCAAACTAGCACTATTCTTACTTTTTTATGTTAGAGAAAATGAGTGACCGATCAATTCAGGAGCTTATATTTCAACGCTCTTGTGGAAAAATCACTCACTAGCTTGTGACCCAAAAATAAAAATCTTACCGTCCAGCTTATTCTACAGCTACAAATATTGACCTCCAGTTACTTGGTGGAATTTCTCAGATAAAATATAATTTTTTTTTGAGACAATCCATTAGATTAGTAGACTTTGCTAAAACTCCAGCGAAATAACAACTTACATGTATCCAAAATTCTTACGTGGACAACAAAAGAAATGTTAAAATGACACAAAATTAAGAAAATACATACGTTATAATAGTAGTAATATAATTAATCAGGTCCAATCAATATTCCGGAGTGCAAAAATCAAACTGCTTAAAAAAAAAAATTCTGCAGAGAGATTCAGCCTAATAATAATATAAATTAAAAAAATCCTAATAATAATACGTTATGTCCATAAGAAAATTAGTCAATTATATATACCTCCTATGTGAATAACCAAATTGGCCCATTATATATACTTCCTTCCCCCAATACTCAAACTTATAAAACTTTGAAGTCTCATCACTTAACAATGGCCAACATACGCGCCATCTCAATCGGCCATGCAACTCCCCTAACAAACCCTAAAAAACTCCTCCGTCCTTCTTTCACTCGTCGATCATTATCGATCAATGTCAAATCCATTATCTCCGAACAAGACACAGCCGTGCGTCAATTTAACCTGGCGGAGTACATGTCAGAAAAAGCGCAAAAAGTAAACAAGGCCCTAGACAAGGCAGTCCCAGTTCGTTATCCCGAAAAAATACATGATTCTATGCGTTATTCATTACTTGCAGGGGGTAAACGTGTCAGGCCCATCCTAGCTATCGCAGCATGTGAGCTGGTCGGAGGTACTGATGACATTGCCATGCCTGTTGCATGTGCTGTCGAGATGATACATACCATGTCGCTCATCCATGATGATTTACCATGCATGGATGATGATGACATGCGCCGTGGCCAACTGACGAACCATCGGGCCTTTGGTGAGGATACTGCTGTATTGGCTGGCGATGCTCTGTTATCACTGGCATTTGAACATGTCGCACGAAGCAAATACGAGAATGTGCCGGCTGAACGGATTGTATGGGCCCTTAGTGAACTTGGCTCAGTAGTTGGAAGTGACGGACTTGTTGGAGGTCAAATAGTTGATATATCCAGTGAGGGTAAATCCATCGGGCTTAATGAGCTTGAATACATACATATTCATAAGACTGCACGGTTGCTCGAAGGTGCAGCTGTTGCTGGAGCTATAGTTGGAGGAGGGGATGAAAAGGAGGTGGAGCGTGTTAGAAAATACGCTCGTTCTGTTGGGTTGCTGTTCCAAGTGATCGATGATATATTGGATGTAACACAATCATCTGAAATGTTGGGAAAGACTGCAGGAAAGGATTTGACGAGCGGGAAGGCTACTTATCCAAAGCTTATGGGGCTTGACAAGGCGAGAGATTTTGCGGAGTGCTTGGTGAGGCAAGCGGAGGATGAACTGGCTGGATTCAGACCTGAGATGTCCGCGCCGCTTTATCACCTTGCGCATTTCATCGGATATCGTAAGAATTGAGATGAATGAAAACACGCCATGAATAAGTAAAATATAAAGTTAAAAGTTAAAAGCTTAAAATTGCATTATTTTGCAGTATTTGTTTGTATAATATTGGCAAGATGTTTAACTGCATAAATATATCTATACATACTTATTGGACTTAATTCAATATTAATTGTTTACATTATTACATTTTACGTTTTTTTAAATGGCCCGACTTTATTTCGGCCTGGGAATAGTCAGTTTGTTTGTAACTAGACTCCAAATCCACAACCTTAACAGTAAGCCCAGTTGGATCAGCTCCATGTCTTGAATATTTCTAAATTTCCATCTAATTTATAATTATCTGTTACCATTTAGGGTTCAAATTATAGGCCCAACTTCTCTACCATGTGTGACAGATGGTAAACAAAAGAAAAAACAAACTTCTAGCAAATCATACGTTACATCTAGCAGTTGTGATATTTCATTTATCATCTTCTATTGAGGTCTGAGAATAGCCTAGTAGTAAGATATTCATCCATCTTTCCATAGATAAGGGGTTCGAATTCCGTATTTAGCAGAATTGATTTAAAATTTAACAAGCACATATGAGTTTGTCCTGAAGAGAATGACGTAGGTCGTCCGTAATTCTCCCTCATTTTTTTTTTTATTGAGGTCAAAGAAAAACATGATCAGCTTTTTTTAGTCTGCCATCTATAGAACCGGTACTATCTACTTGGTTGTCAGGTGCCCTAAGCAGCGTTTATATTACTTTTAAGTTTGAAAGATTTTATTTTATTTTATAGGTAAAACCACAATTTTTGAGTTGAAGGGCTAATACATACAAATTTTTAGCAAAAATAATTTTTAATGTGCTAGCCGTAACTGCGCCTCCTCATAGCCGTCGTACAAGCTATCTCGACTGAGGGAGAAAGTCTTTCAAATTTTTACATAGTTTTCACGTAATCCAGAATAACGACGGCCAGGTTGCATCTCATATTCATTTTTAATGATTTATTTTTGTTTGGATTCACTTTTCATCATTGGAGTGTAATAACTCTATTCAAGTTTGAGTTAGCAACATTAAAGTTACAAAGTTATATATATATATATATATATATGAATATTTTCTACTATTTTCTATGAATTCCCACTATGCATCACCTCTTATTTTCTATGAATTCCCACAATGCATCACCTCTAACCAAAAGGGATGGGCTGTGGACCCTTGTCAAGTAACTCAGACATGAGAAATGCTGTCACGCAACGAGAAAAGGAAGGCGCAATAAATAAAAAAAATAGAAGGTGAAATCAGCAAAATTCCCTAGTGGAAGGTGGTTTGATTGATTTATACACCTCAACTGAAGCCATCAAGAAGGAAAATGACCCACATTTCATTTGTAGCACGCAATAATAATTTCATTATATAAATATAGTGCAATTAAATATAGCAATAAAGGAAAATATATGTGTAAGTGGTTTCGGTACAATAGGAGTGGTTATATATTTAGGATATACAAGCAAAAGTGCTAATCTTAATGTAAGAAAATAGTTCAAAATAGAATTCAACAGCTTGGAGACCACCAATCTTTATTGCTTAAATGAAAAACATTATATTCAGATTCAGAGTACCAAATCACACAACCAACACATTTTTTGAATAAATTGATACAACCAAAACTCTGAACTATTACACTCATATTTACATTATTACAGCACAGCTTGAATGAAATACGCTATCTACTCAACCAATAACACTCAAAATCAAATTGTATTGATAACATCTCATTCTAACAATGCAAACTACCAATGCCTTTGTTATATAGTCAAGAATCAAGATAGGACTTATCTCCTCATCATAAAGCGCCAAAATAGAAAAAAAAAAAACAATCCAAATCAAAAGAGCTATGAGTCAACACTCCATACAATCCTATCAACCAGATTTTGCTGATCATAAGACCTCTCGAAAGCTGCCACTTTCACTCGACGACCAATCAGACTACCAGTAAATTTTCCCTTCTCAGTCGTCTGCAGTTCCTCGCAAGCTTCAACAACTATGCCACTTTTTATATCTGCCGGAGGTATAAAACAATCCACAGACAATCCATGCACATTAAATGCCACCTCATCAATGGTCCATGTCTCTTCCATTCGAGTTCGAGTATGGCTCATAGCGGTCTCACCAAACCGAAATAGTGTCATGACTGACTTTCCAGCATGAGCAATCATGACACCATCAATCGATCGGTAATCTTCAAGAAAAGACATGATATTTGTCTCCCAATATATGGATTCGTCAGAAAAGTTCAATTGGACTCTACTCAAGTGCGAGTCCTCAAGCTGGATAAGCAGGCCAGTGCGTTGGCTGAAATAGCCTAGCAAATTGTGACGTATGAGCTCTGCAGGCCCCACACTTCGGGATTTTAGGTCTTCTTGATCGGTTGCAAGTTTCAAAATGAAGCAATCTTCACCATTGATGTTTATCTCAGAGATGCATTGTGCCTCGGTAAACATGGATGCGGTGATCAATGGATCTAGACCCTAGTTGAAAAGTTCATTGAATATTAATTTTTGTAATTGATTGATGCAATGCATGAGGTGGTTCATACCATGAATTTGTTAATATTAAAAAAGTTAAATTAGCAAACTCAAAAGGAAAAGGGGGAAAGAACATGAAAACCACCAAAATGAAAAGAATCAATTCAACATGACGATAGTATTATTGATGTACCTGCCAAGTTATTGTTGATAGTATGACATTTTAGCTGTACAAATAGATAAAACATCTCTAGCAACACTCAAATGATATTATAATCCAATTGAAAGGTGTGCAAATTGTACCGACAAAATACTATGGCAAGTCATTGATTTTACCTGAAGGACACGACGAAGGGGCCGAACGGGTCCTTTAGCAGCATGGGCCCCAAGCCAAGGCGTCTGGCGCCAAACAGTCTGTCCATTTGATCCGGCACTAATTTTGCAGCCCCCTAAGGCCAACTCAACACACCACATATCAGGCTTCATTTGCCATAGAACAAAACCACCTGTGTGAGCCACAGATGCCTGGGCCCCACCTCCCCGACTGTGCATGGTGGTTTCAAATTCTGAGGGGATCATTTTCATCTTTCCCATGCAATACATGTTCTTAATAGAGTTTAGGAGTTTTAAACCGCCCGTTGCAGCTATATATTGTTGTACTATATATTTTGCAGAAGCGATTTCCTACAGAAAACAAAATATACAAATTTAATTCTATGAATTTGGTTGTTTTATTTTACCCCAAGGTACAGGTTACTGATTTCGGGGCCCACTGTTTCAAAATTAGTGGTTAGCCTTTAATCAATGTAGAAAATGGTGCTTTCAAATTCATTGTTTGTGTCATAATCAAGAAAAATCATTACAAAAATGTACAATGAATCACAATTATGAAGGATCATCCATGTAAAACAAATCATTTGGTGTTCTTGAATCCCAAAACCCATATTTATTAGCTTATACACACAAATACATTGGCAAGTACACCACAAATTTAAAATTTTAGAATGTTCTTACAATGGGGACATTTTTAAGTGAGAGTTGAGGGAGGTGGTCGCCTGCGCTGACGTGGACAGGTGCGAGTGGAGTCCCCATGATTCCGAGCAATAGTCGGAGATCAGAGGCTGAAGGGTTGGCACGGGGGAGCCTAGATCTCATCCAGTGTGTCCATCGCTCCTTCCGGCTCTCTGATGAAAAGCGAGTGATTTCATCCGGACCTTCCATTAATGGCGTTAGAGCTTTCCCTACCATTGAATGCGAAGAGATTTTCGAAGAAGTAGGTTTTGGGTTTAGAGAGAATATGTTCATATGTTTGTCTTTCATTGCGGGAGAGCGAGTGGAGTAGAGAGAGAGAGAGAGAGAGAGAGAGCGAGATGTGAAAGAAAAGAAGGGGAAAACAACGAGAAGGGAAGTGTGACAGTGTGAGAATATTTTTTTTTTTTTGCTTTATGCCCTTGGGCTGTGTGTGAGAAATGTTTGAAAAGACTGACATGATGATTTCAGTTTTATATACGCATGTCTAAATCTTCTTCATTCTCACAATACTGGACATGTCCATTTATTTACTTGTTTTTATTTTTGTTATCGACAGCAAAATTTACTTGTATTTTAGTATGTCAATTAAAGGAAGGAATTTATTATTATTGTTTAGTAAGTATTTTTCTTTATTCCACGGATACAGATATCGTATCCGATATGATACAGCTACGGCGATACTGTAAATCACAAAAAAAATAGGATACAGATATGATGATTTTATATATTATTTTATTATTTATTAATTATATTTTATATATTTAATTATTATTATTAATATTTAGATATTATAATTTGATGTAGTAGATACTAAAACTTTGTTATTATAGAAATATCTTGATGCACAATATGTATTTATTATTGTTAATTAAATAATTAGATATCTTAATCTCTTTTATTGATTTTATATATGATATCATATGTTTTAAAAATATACGTTCTTACATTAGAAGTATCCGATTCAAATACATGAAGTATTTGTTAAGTATTCGTTATTATTTTATAATAAAATATTAGCATGCGTCACGTGGCGTGTCTAATATGGTATTCGGCTTTCAAATATGGATATCGATATCCGATACGATACTGCTGGATTTTTGAAGTATCCGCGTAACATTGGTATTTTCTATTGTTTTACTTTGTCAGTGATTTCATATTTAGTTGCGGTGATATTTTGGATAAAATCACAAATTTGAATGCCGTTGCAAAAATTATTTCACAGTCGTAGTATTTGTAGTATAAAACATCTAATTTTATCATATGATAAATTTTTATGCAATATTTTACTTCATATTATATCCTTTAATAAGTTCTAAATTATACTGATTATGTATTTGTTTTCTTTCAAATGTCCAGTTCAAGGTGAATGGATGTGTCCAGTTTTTGTGACCGGAGAGTAATAAAAAGTTGTCTAGGCTGACGCAAGATAGCTGGTGGTGGGAAGTGAGGTCCAGAGAAAGAGAAGCAAAGGCTGCCAAGAAAACCGTTACCGGTCAAAGCAAGGTTGGATGGGGCTAAATACTAAATTACAGTTTTGTTTACATAAAAATCAAATAATGAGAATGTTGCCATTGAAAGGAGGTGGCTTTTCTTCTTATGAAAGTTAAGAGCCATATTAAACCAAATAAAATTTGCATACAATTAGATATTTACAATTATATAATTTAAAGTTAAATAAAAGGGATTATCTTAAATACAAAAATTTTAAAGGAAAATCATGAGCGATCTTGACGGAGTAATTCTTTTCTTCTTCTTGTCCTTCGTTTCATCGTTATGTCTTTTTTCCCGTCTTTTATCGGATCGACTTTCTCATTTTGTTTCTTATTCCATGATGCAAGTTCAAGATGAATTGTATAACAATTGTTGATTATATGTCCCTTCTTATTACACTCGAAGCAGAAAGGCTTCAAGTTGTTGCGTCAATGATTGTCATTGAATCATTTTTCATGTGCTCAAAATTCACTGAATTTTCTCACTAGAAACGCCATCTCATCGTCCTCGTCATATATGTCGACGGTAGGCATACCCACTGTTCTCGGTTGGGAGTCGGTTTGATTCATCTTCTTGAGTCGGGTTTCGAAATTCCGAAACAAGTTGATTAGGTCGTCTGGCCGGATATCTTACGTTGCCATCATTATTTCCAATGCGACTTATAGTGTCTCCCATTTTTGCGGCATTGTCCTGATTAATTTCCCTACAACGTCTCGAGAGTTTGTTAGGGTCTATTCTAGAGTGGCGCATCTTTTCCGGATATGTGACTTACGAATATACATATTCTCGATGAATTCATCTTCGATTATCCGGAAACAATCAAAGTAAATTCAAAACAGCCTGTATTCTCACTCTGATGTCAATTGTTGTTTAATATTTGGGAGGGGGGGGGGGGGGGGGGGGGGGGGGGGGGGGGAATAGGTCTAATTGCGTTTGGAAGTGTGGCTTTTTATTTGACTTTTAGGTTATTTTATGTTTTATCGGATTTTGGTTGTACTAATTAACAAAATAAATTAACGATAAATAAAGATAAATAAAAGATAAATAAAGATAAGTAAATAAGATACCGAACACACGAATTTATTTATGAAGTTCGGCTAGGTGCTTGCGTTAGATGTAACCACCCGTTCTCGCTAGCGACCATTCGCTTCACGAGTGCCTACGGGATACGTCTTTCGGTTAATTAATCCAAATATTATTTTTACAAACTCGAGTGGATAATCATTTTACAAACACTTAACGATTGTCCACGGAACTAAATTTGATTTCTTTCATTCCTTACAAAGAACTCGATCTTTTTTCTCTCTAAATTTTGCTGACAAGCATTGACTAATTAAGTAAACAAAAGAAAGAATTTCTGGATTGATTTTTGCTAGAGAATTAGTAAAAACCTAATTAGGGGTTCCTCCCTTTTTAAAGATAAAGGAAGAGACCCTGCAAATTTGAAACAACCGCGTGGTCCGTTCGAACAGACTATATAAATGGTAGAACATTAGATATCAAACGGCTAGAAAAATTAATGCTCACAATAGCCCATTCGAACGGAAGAACGGTCCGTTCAAACGGCCAATGACAGTCATAACAATTTCCATGTTAAAGTCCATTCGAACGGAGAATACAGATTCTGAGTTTTCTTTTATAGGTCTGTTCGAACGAAAGGATTCCATTCGAACGGACAATGTTCTGGATTTATGTTTTAATTGCCTGTCTGAAGTTTACTTATACTATTCAAAACTAAATACTGCTAACTGTGTACACCAACTGCGGTTTGATTTTCAGATGATGCTCTCTTGAATTTTCGAAAACTTTTTTTACTTTTGAGTAAGAAAATATTTTCATAGCAACATTTTTTTGTTTGTTCAACCACCCTCTAATTTGGTCATAAGAATCTAATCTCAGGCGAATAGTTCTCTAACTTAGTGATTGAATATTTTGCTTAAGATATGGAAAGTTAGAGTTCAAATTCCACCAATTGAATTTGAGTATTCTCCATTTTTTTCGTTACAAAATATCTCTCACTTGAGAAACATGAAAAAGAAGCTAATCTCATCAGACCAGGATTCAGGAGCATAATGGAAGGATACTCTAAGCTGTGCTCATGAAAAACGTAACAATGTGAATTAACTAATTATAATTTATGATGTTTTATTTGTATATTTTTCATAATATTTGTTTATCAAATAATTTGTATTTTCATATACATAAATTGTGTTCTTAATAATAAATTTATTAGAGTTTAACCATACCACACGTAGTAGTTTTGCAGTGTTGCATGAAACGCTAGTTAGTCAATTGAGGTCTAGTGATTAGAGGGATTAATCATATAACTAATGGGTCACTCTAGTCTAATCAGAATTAAATAATATCAAAATAATATAAACCAACCTAATGTCATCTGTTAAAAATAACAACACTAACTTAATTAGGCTCTATTCAAATATTAGCCATAATATGAAAAAGTAGAATCAACACGAAAGATCATATGCATGATAAAATATCTAATGTTCTACTGATATCATCTAGAAATATCTAAGTTCTACAAAACTAGCTTCTAGAGGTTTCTTAGAAAATATCTTTAGTCTAGAGTTTTATACTTCTATTATAAATATGAGTCTCCACTCTCATTTTGTATCAAGCCATCAAGCCACAAACAAAGAGTCCTCTCAAATAAAGAGTGTAAGTGAGTGTTATAAACTTATAGTAGTTTAATTGGAGGTTATATAATATAGAAGTTGTAGGGTTGTAATCTTGGAGGTTTGATAAATGAGCAGTAGAGATGTATTATAATATTATTGAGTGACTAATAAATAAAATTAGTTCAAATATCGTCTATGTACTCTACAAACTGGTATCAGAGCGAGGTTAACGGGTCGGTGCTGTCGGAATCGACGGTGAGGGTCCAGCTATAGTGCCGGGAGTTTGTGAGTAGTCCAGTAGTCCGAGTAGCCGTGTGTCGGCATCTTGCCGGAGGATATGCCAGAAGGAGAAGGCTAGATACATGTAGAAGTCTTGCCTGACGCCAAGTGATCAAGTCACACCCATGGATTTCGGAGGTTCGACTGCTGGTTTGAAGAAGTTGAACGACAACAATTACAACTACTAGAAAGCATGCATAGAGTTATATTTACAAGGACATGACCTATAGGCGGTAGTAGGCGGATATGAGATAACACCACCTGAGGTCAAATGTTACTGTTTCCGGAGCTGCCGGTGACCCGAAACTGACCAAAGATAAGAATACTCTGTTCGCGGAGAATGAGGCTCTGCGAAAATGGCGTATCAAGGCCGGAAAGGCGATATACGTACTCAGGATCTCAGTTGAAGATGAACTGCTTGAGTACATTCGAGAAGCGGCCACCCCGAAAGCCGTTGGGACATCCTCATGATACTATTCTCCAAGAAGAATGACGCCTACCTCTAATTACTAGAGAAGGAGCTCATGACAATCTCACAAGGGAGCATGGCGATCAATCAGTATTTCACGAAGGTGAAGTCCATCTGCAGCGAGATCGCACAAATCGCCCCTGAAGAGAAGATAATCGAGCAACGCATGAGGAGGATAGTAGTCAACGGCTTGAAACCTGAGTATAGCGGGTTTATGGCAGTAGTACATGGTTGGTTGACTCCACCAACATTGCTGGAGTTAGAGAATATGCTCGCTAACCAGGAGGATCAAAGTTTCAATGAGACAAGACGAGGAGGCGCTATTCTGCAACCGAAGGAAGGATCGACCTGAAGAAAGATCGAAATTGAAACCCGAAGGCAGACCTCACCGGCATAGGAGGCCGAAGGAGGAGACTAACGCTTCAGGGGAAGCTCAGATTCAAAGAGGTGACAAGGCTCAAGACGACCAATGCTACAACTGTGGCAAGAGAGGGCATTTTGCACGATACTGCTAGTTCAAGATGAAGGGTCATAGAAAGGCAGCGACTCTAAGAGACCGTAAAAGCGCCATGAGTCAGAAAAGCTACGACTCTGAAGAAGAGTGGGATATGGAATCCTTAGTTGCAACTACGGTTACCGCAATAGAAAAGAAAGAAGAGGTAGCGCTATTGTAAAAAATAACAACATTAACTTAATAAGGTCCAACCCAAATATTAGCCATAATATGGAAAACTAGAATCAACGCGAAAGATCATATGCATCGTAAAATATCTAATGTTCTAGAGATATCATCTAAAATATTTAGGTTCTAGAGAACCAGTTTCTAAAAATTTCTTAGAAAACATCTTTGATCTGGAGTTTTTCTACCTCTAGTATAAATATGAGTCTCCACTCTCATTTTGCATCAAGTCATCAAGTTTTTTCAAGGTATCAAGCCGCAAACAAAGAGTGATCTCAAATAACGAGTGTGAATGAGAGTTATAATAGTTTAGTTGGAGGTTATATAATATAGAAGTAGTATGATTGTAATTTTGGAGGTTTCATAATTGAGTAGTAAAAGTGTATTGTAATAGTATTGAATGACTAATAAAAAAAAATTAGTTCAAATATCGTCTCTCTACTCTATATCATCCATATAAATATTATTCACAACATAATTATTATTTCCAATAAATATCATTACAATAACATAACATCACAAGCGTGTGTTCCGATCCGCAAACTTAAAAAAATAGGTTAAATCAGTCAAAATGGCCTACAAATTGGACAAATGAATTTTGCAGCATAATCACAGGATTTTGAAAAAATGGGGTCTATTTTCAGGGGATTAAGAAATAATTGGGAATCAATGGTAACTTGTACAACAGATGTTAAAATATGACAATTACTCTATATATATCAATTCAATTAAGGATATATTTTGTATATTAAGGATATAAGAGAGTAATTCACCTCCATTTTATATTGGCATAACTTATTTTAGAAGAATTGCAATGTTGTATATCATTGTCATGAAGGCATTAATTAAAGAAGAAATGATTAAAACCGTTAATAAGTAGCCATCTGGAGAAGGAAAGGGAGATAAGTAGGGGCAACACTAAACCTGGTCTTTGTCACGTAGTTATTACACTAATCCATATCCTTTATCAAATCCACGCACACATTTCTCTTCATGAACTTCACTCATGTACACACACGACGTGAATTTTGAAAAGGTTTACCACCTATTTTAAATTGAAAAAAAGTAAGTTAGGAAATTAAATTTCATTAGTATCAATTAAATAAATGGACCTGATATGACACGACGTACTATAACACGTCGCAATCACGATAAGAATATATATAACTAACTAATATTGAAATAACAGTATATATAATTTATTTTTTGTAATAGTATATACCAAAAAAGTAAAAATAATATATAAAAAATAAAATAGTATATTAAAACATTATATACAAATATTAAAATTAAAAAATACATAAAGAATAAAAATATATCTAAAATAGAAAAACAATATATTAAAAATATTAATATATTAAAAAGTAAAAAAAATAGTATATATGCAGTATGTCATAATTGAACATATTACATGAATGATATCAAATTTCTCTTAAATAAAAGCTGCAGAGTATTTTCATTTTTTTGTTACAAACATTTCTTTGCAAAAAATTTAGTATTACACGTTAAGAGGTAGGACTGTGACGGATTTAATTAAGGTGGTCTATTAGACTCCTTCAATGACAACGACAAAGGGTCCGCAATCCTCGCACATTTTTTCTAGCATATTACGTGCCGTAACAAGCCTTTAAGTCATATAATATCATTAACTCAATGCCATGCCATCAATCAATTTTACCTTTTTCAGTGATACTGTTCTAAAAAGTTGATATAGCAATCTACTCTTGTATAAAACTCACACATCTTTGTCCTCTTAAGTCTTAATTATAGAAAGCAATAGCCAGATATAATTTTACTTTCCAATCTGTTGATTGAATGAAGCTAAGAAAATTTCTTCCTGTGCTTTGGACGAAGATAGAATTTTATATCTAATTTAAATAAATTCCTAACATTTTTTAATATTACAAAAATACAATAAATTTAAATAATAATTAATATATAATTAACATAATAAACAATCTATGATGAAGTCAACTAATATAATATAAAAATCATATGAATATTTTAAAACAATAATCCCTTAATATAAATGTAATAATACTTTATGTATTGATTGTATATTAATTTATATCGACTATATAGTATTTGTCTGTCTATGTGCTAATTATTATATAAAGTATATATTAATTTTGCATAACTTCATTATTTTATTGCATATTAATTAATTATTATTTCAAATATTTATTATTTTCTCATGTTAAAATGTTGTAGGATTATTAAAAAAAATTCTTTGCCCAAAAAACTTGTACTTAAATTATTCGATGTGAATTTTGTTTGCCAAAGACATGTTTTAATATTTATGATTGAAATAGCTACACGAAAATAATGTTTTTTTTTAAATTATTAGGAAACATATGTGTATAATATGCATTCTGAATAACTTTAATTAGATAAGGATTTAGAATCTTACCTGAAAGAAATGGGCTTGTTTATTTACAGGGGCAAATCTGAATAGAATATGATATGAGGGGCTATGTTTTGGCGCTAATTGCGGCAAATGGTTGTCATTTTCAACATATCCAGACTATCTTCCACTATTATAAAGAAAAAAGATGATTAATTACCTCACTTGGCAAGAAGAGTTCAAAAAATTCCAATTTTTCTCAGATTTGTCAGAAAAGTCTCAATTGCATGATTCTTATGAATCTGAACTTCTGAAGATACAGCAGCTAAATATAACGAGTACAGCTGTCAAGATATGATTCCACCTAAAAGTCTCCTTATACTAGAAACTGAATTAGAACCAGGCAACATAAGATACAAAAGTTAACATCTAATTCGATTCCAAATAATAGATTTAACTGATCCGAGTAAGGTTTAATTCGAACTGTACAGGGTAATATTCTCATGCTTTATAGGGGTCTATATGATAATTTTCACTTTTGCATGAATATCTATGTTGCACAGATACGGATACGTGTGTCGTGTCCGATACGATACACGATAACACGGTAATCTCAACAAAATCTCTGTACACGGTACACTTCATATATATGTTATTTTATTATTTTTATATAATTAATTATATATTTAAATTTGTAAAAAAAAATATTAAATAACAATATTTGATAAAGAAAATTTCAAAAAAAGAACATAAGTAAAAATTGAGAAGGAATTCTCTTACACAAAAAAAAGATGAGATATTGTCTCTAATTATAATTCTCACGAGTTAGCATCATTAAAAAAATGAAAAAATATACTTAAAAATAAATAGACTTTAAAAAGTAGGGTTCTTAATGAAAAAAATAAGCAAAACGTGAGAAAATCGGATTATAGCAATAAATAATAATTAAATTCGAATTTCAAAATTGCGCCGTGTCGTGGACGTATCCATGCCGTGTCTAGCCGTGTCTTGATCGTGTCCAAAAGTCAACAAATATTAAAATATTCGGACACGCCACGTGACGTGTCTGACACATATCGGTGCCGTGTCCGTGTCCAATACGTGTCCGATATGTGTACGATTGATTTTTTAAAGTATCCGTGCAATATAGATGGTTACAGATGAAACTAAATGGACCTCTTTTGTTGTTGCAATATGTGAGCAAGTATAGTGTCTTTTTCATTTGTCTTGTTTTTTCTTTATTTTATTTTCTTATTTATTTGTACTAAATTCAAATGAGTGCATGATAATGAAAGTGCAGGAAATGTCCATGGATTATCATTTCAAAGTCGAACAAGAATCTGTCTCCAGGATGCATTCCTTTTTCGGTTTTAATGGTATTAGCTAAGAATTAACATGTTAATTGGTTAATCTTATGTTGCTACGAGTAAGTACATGCTTGGCACCAGTCAATACATTTTCTAGATGAAATTTCATATATACCCTTCTAAAGACCAAAATATCATATTTATCCTTGCAACCTGCAATTATGAAGTTTAATTCAAAGATCCACAAATATCTATTTTACCCGTCTAAAATACAAATTATATCAAATTTACCCTTTTGATACTACGTAATATAAAATTTGAATACATCAAATGTATCAATCTTAAATTGAAGAATATCCAATTTATCAAAATCAATTTATGTTTTAAAAAGGTTAAAAAAAATTGGTACTTTTGAGGTTTCAAGGCTAGACTTGACAAGCTCTGTGATTTAATAACGTACATTTGTGGAAGGATCAAATGATCTTCCTTTTATAGGTTTTAGAAGTGTAAATTTGATATTAAAAATATTTTATTTGGATTGGGGATTTAAAGCCTTTTCAAATTTCTCAAAAAAATAAATAAATCAAATGAAATTCTCCTTGAGTTTTTTTTACTTGGGTTAAAACTGGTTACCAGTGCAGATGTTATAATATATAACGTGCATTATAGGAAATGAAGGCAATTTCATTTCATATATCCTTTCAAAATCTCGAATGGTTAAATTTACCCTTGTAAAATTAATTTGTCAAAGATAGTACGATAACTCATACTGACCGAACAAAAAACAATATCATTCTTGACAACATGGCACAGAATTTAATACTCATAAACTTGTTAAGCACATTATCAGTAATTACGGATGGTTGTATTAATTCCCATTAAATGTAGCGACCTCTCTTAAACCGATTTGAGAAAAATAGTCAAATGAAAAGGACCAAATTAATGAGACTCGAGCAACAATTTGACTGTTTCCGGATTACCGAAGGTGAATCCATTGAGGATATGTACACTCGTATGTCGCATATCCGAAACAGATACACCGCTTTAGGAGAGACCCTAACAAATTCTCAAGTTGTAGGAAAATTGATCAGGCAATGCCACAAAGCTGGGGGACACTTCGAGTTTCATTGGAGATAATGATGGCGACGCAAGAGATCGGGCTAGTAGAACTAGTCAGCTACATATGGAGCTACGAAGGTTGGCTCAAGCAAAACAACTCTCTACGGACAACCGTAGCTATGCCGGCCATCGACACACACGATAATGAGATGGCATTTCTTTTCAAATGATTTGGTGATTTACGAGCATGTGAGAAACAGTTTAACGACAACCGTCAATGCAACAACAAGAAGATGTATTGCTTCGAGTGCAACAAGAAGGGACACATAATCGACAACTGCTTCATACTTCAGCCCGAGCTCTCTGTCTCCTCCGAATTGGGATCCGATTTAGACTCGAAAATGGCAAATATTGCTCTCATGGCGTATGACTCAGTGGATGAAATATGCGAGCGAGCCTTTCAGTATATGCTTAGAAAGCAAGGACGAGTCACTCCTCTGCCACCTCCCTTGATTTCATCATTTGACGTATGTCTTCAGGTTATTACCGTGACATGAGTCACGAGATATTTCTAGAACTTACTCTTGATTTCAATTTACAAACGGCACAGGTTCCAAGTTCAAATCATTTAAAAGAGTTTGGAAAATGTAATGATCTAGTACAAGAGTTGGATAGGATTTGGGAAAGTCTTGTCAGTACTCAACAGCTACTAATCTAGTTCGATGCATCACTAAAGTCGTGCAAGGCACAATTAAAAGAATTTGGAAAACTAAATTTAAATAATAATAATTGTGAATGTGAAAATCTAAAAAGAGAATTAAGTCATCTAAAAGTCGAACTTTTAAGTCTAAAAACTGAAAATAACTCTTTCAAGTCTGCTTGTGCCAGAAATGTCCCAAGTAGAGTTGAGTTAGACAATATTTCAATAGGACAAAAACCAAATGCCAAATGACAAATCCGGTCTAGGATTTAAGAAGAAAATTAGTTCTAAATCTGCTTCTTCAAAACCCAAAGATCATAGATCAAAAAGGGAGCCTAATTAACCAAAGAATGGTCGAGGAAGTGCACTTATGTCCCAAGACTATTCTATAGATAAAAGTCTTAAAAGTCAAACCTTTAAAAGTTTTAAAAATAATAATAGGTTTAATCATATTCATGATTCTCGATAAGTTCATGCAAATAACCTCAGTTTCACAACTTGACTTCAAAAAGAGGTCCAAATGGTTATTTCTATGAAGTAGTCAACACACATGTCTCTCGGAAGATTCAATATAATGAAACACAACATCGAGGTCCCAAACATTTCACGAAAGAACACATTAAACAAAATTTCTCAAATCCTAAAGATTTTAGTGCCAAGTCAACCGATCTGAAGTTGAAGAAGAAAGAATACACAAGTAATTACATGTCTCATTTCGTTAAAAGTACTGAGAAAACATCAAGTCCCACTTGTACATTTTGTAACTATTGTTGCAAAATAGGTCATATTTTCTTGGAGTCCCATTTGCACAAAACAAGTACTTAACCGAAGTACGTGTGGTTGTTAAAAGAAAAAAATGTCCAAAGCAACTCCTCATTAAATGAGAAGAGATTGAATTCTACCTAGACGATTCGATACCATCCCCCCAGTTTTTATTTGCCACATTCTTAGGGGGGTTATGGTCAGGTTTTGTCTTGACATATCTAATTTGTGGGTCGAGAAAGTTTTTCATTCAAATACAGGAAAGTATGATGGCTTGATGGGAATCAATTAGGGGAATTGGGAAATATACGCAACATTCATCCGATGAATGTTTTGTCGAGTTGGATCATCCGATGGATTCGATGATATTTTTGCCAAATTACGTACTTGTGATTAAGGTGATGTGATGTCCGTATGGTATATATATAAAAACAGGTCCCAATTCGAATTATAGACCCCATTTTACTACGCGGTCGCTCTCAAAACCTTGCGTTATTGTAAGCTAGGGTGTCGATCCACAATGAGGCCAAAGGTGGAGTACAGTACTAGTTTAGTATGTAATCCAAACCGTATCTATTTGGTTGGTTGGTTGTACAGAGAAAGTAAATAAAATAAAGGTAAAAGTAAAAAGGGCTGTGCTCACATTGTCAACGCTCACGCAGGCAGTGATCTGGTGTTGTCCTTATAGAGAGCGATCTAAGGCTTGGTGGTTTCGTCCATCTCTCTAGTCAATCCTCAGGGTTCTTCTCCTTTACTTCTTGCTACTGCTTGTGAGGCGGATCCACCCTGATGTCATGAAGCTGGCTGTCACAGTGAATCACTATCTCCACATTCCCGGGTAATTTCCCGATCAGGGCACGAAACCCTTGAGTTCTATAGCGTACCTTGCTCCCCTAGGACACCGCGGCTACATTTGTGCCTCATCGGTCCAAGTGTCGTGTGCGGATTTGGTTTTGGATATCTCATCTCGGTACTTCGCCTACTCGCCTAGGTATCAGAACCTTGAGGAAGGATCCAAGCCTTCAAGGGAAGCTCAAAGGCGATTGAATCCTCTGATGATGGAGGTGGTTAAGAAGGAGCTTCTTAAGCTTCTTGACGCCGGCATAATATATGCCGTGGCCGACCCTGAATGGGTGCCACCTATTCATGTGGTACCAAAAAAAACGGGGATTACGATTGTGGAGAACTCGGAAGGCGAAAAGGTGCCTACACGAGTACAAAATGGTTGGCGTGTTTGCATTGATTACGACAAACTCAACGCGGCGACAAAGAAGGACCATTTTCCACTCCCTTTTATCGATCAGATGCTTGAAAGGTTGGCGGGCCGACCCTATTATTATTTTCTTGATGGGTACTCAGGATACTTTCAGATTGCGATTGATCCTGCCGACCAGCAAAAAATGACGTTTACATGTCCCTTCGGAACTTTTGCGTATCGAACGATGCCATTCGGTTTGTGCAATGCTCCAGGTACATTCCAAAGATGCATGATTTCTATTTTCTCTGAATACATTTCAAAATTTATAGAAGTTTTTATGGACGACTTCTCCATTTATGGCAACTCATTTAACGAGTGTTTAACCAATTTGGAGCTAATAATGGAGAAGTGTGTCGAATCTAACCTTGACTTGAATTTTGAAAAGTGTAACTTTATGGTGAGCCAAGGAATTGTACTAGGCCATCTTGTTTCAGAGAAAGGATTGGAGGTGGACAAGGCAAAGGTTGACGTAATCAAGACGTTACCTTACCCTCGAAATGTGAAGGACGTACGCTCATTTTTGGGTCATGCAGGCTTTTACAAGTGCTTCATACGCGACTTCTCCAAGATTGCGCAACCGATGTGTCGCCTCCTCTAAAAGGACGCCAATTTCAACTTTGACGACGCGTGCAAGGAGGCCTTCGACATCCTGAAGGAAAAGTTATGTACCGCCCCAATAATCAAACCACCCGATTGGAACCTCCCCATTGAGATCATGTGCGACGCGAGTGGATTGAGCGTTGGTGCCGTCTTGGGCCAACGGGTCGGTAAGGATCCTCACGTTATTTATTACGCTTCTAGGACACTTGATGATGCACAACATAATTACACGACCGCTGAAAAAGAATTATTAGCTATTGTATATGTCTTGGAAAAGTTCCGATCATATTTGGTCGGAACAAAAGTGGTTGTATTTTCAGATCATGCGGCACTGAAGTACTTGATGAAGAAGAAGGAGTCCAAACCGCGCCTCTTACGATGGCTTCTCCTCCTTCAAGAATTCAATGTGGAAATCCGAGACAAGAAAGGCGCGGAGAACCTCGTCGCCGATCACCTCAGTCGACTTCCGACGAATGAAGGCGACATCCTCCCGATCAACGAGTTATTTCCTGATGAGCACCTCTATGCAATCGAGGTGAGTACACCTTGGTATGCGGACATTGTCAACCGTTTGGAGACGAGACAAATGCCAAACACTCTCTCTCGCTCTCAGAAGGACAAACTCAAGAACGACTCGCGTTATTACTTTTGGGAGGACCCGCTCCTTTACAAGATCTGCTCCGATCAAATGGTGCGCAAGTGCATGCTCGATTGCGACTTCAAGTTGGTATTATCTTTTTGTCACTCTTTAGAATGTGGGGGCCACTTTGGGGCCCAACGCACAAGTCACAAGGTGCTCCAAAGCGGTTTATATTGGCCAACTCCTTACAAAGATGCTCATTCCTTTGTAAAGAGTTGTGAGAATTGCCAAAGAACAGGTAATCTAACCCACAAAAGCGAAATGCCTCTTAAAACTTTACTGTTTTTTGAGCTTTTCGACGTTTGGGGGATAGATTTCATGGGCCCTTTTCCTCAATTCAATGGTTATTTGTACATTCTTGTATGTGTCGACTATGTGTCTAAGTGGGTTGAGGCAATACCAACAAGAGATGCCAACTCCAAAACGGTGATCGAGTTCCTTAAAAAGAATATCTTTCAGCGTTTTGGAGTATCTAAAGCTATCATTAGTGATAGGGGCTCTCATTTCAACAACAAATACCTCGAATCACTTTTGAAAAATTATCATATTCAACATCGTATGTCGACTGCATACCATCCCCAAACTAATGGCCAAGCCGAAATCTCTAATCGTGAAATTAAAACAATCCTTGAGAAAGTGGTTAATCCCTCTCGCAAGGATTGGAGTCAACGGCTTGGGGATGCATTATGGGCCTATCGTACCGCATACAAGACGCCGATAGGGATGACTCCTTTCAAACTCGTGTATGGAAAGAGTTGTCATCTATCGGTAGAAATTGAGCACAAAGCTTTTTGGGCAATAAAAAAAGTCAACCAAGATTACCCAAAAGATGCGGTATTGAGAAAAATGCAAATTCAAGAATTGGAGGAACTTCGTCTTGAAGCTTATGATAATTCGAGAATTTACAAAGAAAGGTTGACCATCGCTCATGACAAACTTATTCGTAACAAAGAATACAAAGTTGGCGATAAAGTTTTGTTATTCAACTCTCGGTTGAGGTTGCATCCCGGGAAGTTGAAGAGCCGATGGACAGGTCCCTTTACTATAACCAACATTTTGCCTTTTGGAGTGTTTGAAATCTCTAAGGAAGGAGGGGTTGCGTTCAAGGTTATTGGCCACCGCTTGAAGGCATTTTACGAGAATCACGACGCGCGGTGGTTTGATGAGCAAGAATTGGAAGAAGCGCCAAATGGCGCGACGGAAAAGGAAGGATGAGCGAAAACGCGTCGGGCTCGAGACGTTAAACGGGAGCGCTTGGCGAGAGGCAACTCGTCATGTCAGGTCGTATTTTTCTTTTTATTTATTATTTTTATTTTTTATATTTTTTCTTTTCACAAAACTTCTTCATTTATACTTAAACTTGCAAAAGTTTAAGTGTGGTAAGGGTGATTTTGACAAAATCCTTGAATACTTTCAATTTACACAAATTCTTGAACTTTTCTCATGTATATATAAAAGTTTAAGTGTGGTGAAATTGATTTTGTGCAAAACCAAGTTTTGTAATCTTTTTTGTGTCCAAAAAGTAAAAATAATAATTAAAAAAAATATGAAAAATACAAAAATACAAAAACATAAGAAACTCATAAAAATTAAAATTTTTGTTTTTATTTCATTTTCCTTATTTTTGTAAATAAGTTGTTTATTTTTGTAAATACACTATCTTGCTTGGATTTGTAAATAAATAAAAAGACTTTTAAAAGAAAAGTGAAAAAAGGGTTTTGAAAAAGTAGAGTTTTGAAACCAAGTCCTTCAAGCAACGAGTTTTTGAAAAAGTAAAGGGTTTTGGAAAATGATGAATATTTTTTGAAAAACTTTTAAAGGATATTAAATTATTTGCCATAATATTCCCTAATCCACCTCATTCCATCTATACTATTCATGTAAAGTCCATTAATGATTTAAAAATTTCATAACGTGTTCATCTCCTCAATATTTTACGACAAAATATAATGTTTCCATCATTTAGTGCCGTATTTAAAATTCTCAAAATTATCCCTACTTTTCAAACTATGGCCTCGTGAAATGTCTAAGTTTTATCAGCCCTTTGAAACTTGTTGAAGACCTACCACCCATTTTCATGTAAAAAAAAAAAGTATTATTTTTATATGATTCTAAAATAATCTGCTACACCTAGTCTTATGGTGACCCTCAAGGGTGTACGGCGCGAGAGATAGTTCTTAACGCTTGGTTACAGACAATCCAACTTGCATGGTACCAAGTAGCTGGGTATCTGTGATGACAAATCATTGGTATTCACGCGGAAGGGCCCGCTGCATGGCCTCGATTCCAAGTATGCTAGAAGTGACCAGAGGGAGATGATCCGCCGCGGAGAGGCAAAGGCCGGGGTAGCAGATTATTAAATTAAAAAAAATAATAATAATAATAATAAAAATAAAAATAAAATAAAAGAAAAAAAAATAATATAATATAATATAAAAAGAAAAAAAAACGAAATAGAAAAAATAAATAAATAATTATATATATGTATATACTTTTTAAATTAAGAGCTAAATAATTTTTAGTGTCTTTAGGTGTGTCAACTTTCAATCTGTTTCAAAGGGCGAACTGAAATTTAGCTGAAGTTTTTGTGCGAAATTTAGGGGGCTAAAGTAGAAATATTTTCTTAGGGTACTATTTTATGGAAAATGGATAATTAGGATAAAAGATTGGCGAGTGGAAACGACCTTGAGATTTTAAAATTATTAATGGACATTCGCCGACATTCGTGTATTATTATAATAATCGACTAATAATATGGCAATAATTTAATTTCTTTTCAAACGAATTTTAACTGATTCTAAAGGCCTTAAAACTTGATTTAATTTACGCTTGAGGGTAAGCTTGGTTTAAGTGTGGTGAGATTTGTAATGTGTATTTTTATACATATCTTTAGGGTTTTTATCATATAAAATTCACCCTTAAATCACATAAAATGTATGAAAAATGTTTAAAATTAATAAAAATTATTTTTGAAACTCTTAATACACTTTTGTGTGATTTTTCAGGTAAAAAGACCAAAAAAAAGGGATATTTGGGTGACTTGGTGAAAAGTCAACTCCAAATAAAGAGCCGATCTGCAAATCCTGGGCCAAAGATGGCCGAATTATCGACAAATTCTCCGCGAAAACCCTACACACGCTTCTCCAATTCTCTTACAACCCTTATCCACTGACCATCCGAGCGAAAACTTACAAAATCCACAAAGAGACGAAAGTCAAATCCGGGAAATCGCCCAGTTGACCAAAAGTCAACTGTCCCAAAAGAGGTCAAACTGTACCAGATCGAAAAGCGTGACGATACGAATCCAACGGTACAAACCTCGCCAAAAATGACTTTCTAGAACTCCCAGAAAATGCGATACAAGATCTGGTCAACCTTGGTCAAAGTCAACGTTTGACCAGGGTCAGACCTTCTCTCGACCAATAACAATGAGACACGTGCCCCCATTATTCATCGCAGAACTCAATCAGCGTAGAGATCAAGTAGTATACGAGGATTATTTTTTTAGGCCAATCAAAGGTTAACACGTGGTGCTCAGTTAGAAAGCAGCAAACCAAAGAGTGACACGTGTCTCGAGTAGTTAGATCTCGATATGGAAAAAACACGTGGCGATCATTGATTGGGGGACATTCTGATTAATCAGTACGAGAAACGTACTATGATCTGTACGAGAATTGTACTTCACCGAATCAGCTCATGACGCGTGGCAAAACGCGTTAGAGAAAACGCGTTATTCTCTCTGCCGATCCTATTTCCCTCTGTTTCGAAGTGGACTGCACATCTCCGTTAGATAAATAGCGCGCGTTTTGCTGAGGAATGGACCGTGTATTGCGCATAAATGGAGAGGGGTTATCACGCGCTTTCTGCGTTTCTGATTCTCGTCAGTACGAGATTTAAATCAGGCGAATGAGAGTGTGACACGTGGCGTCTTGTATCAGAGAAAGGGGTGCACCAGTACGAGACTTGTTGTTTTACCCAATCAAACGCTGCCACGTAGCACGCGTTTTCAACAGAACTGAGGAATCTAACAGGTGGCTGTTTCCTATTCGTTGGAATTAATGCTTTGGATTTAATACCGGCCAATAAGAGAGCAGCACGTGTGAGGAAGAGCCAATGTTAAAAACCCCCCATAAAGTGTACCCAGACTGATTCAAGCAGATTTTGAATAAGAAAAATGAAGAGGGAAATGTTAAATTACCCCAAATTACTACCCAATACCAAAACCGGAACAAACATTCTTTTTAGTCCCACTACCCTTGTTTTCCATTTTTTGCAAGGAAAATTTCTCTATAAATAAACCATTACACATCCATTCTCACACATCATTCTTTCTTCCTTAATCCATAATTCATACATCAATTCTCATATTCATTATCACACTCATTTCTTCTTCAACTTCCACCATTCTCATTCTTTTCTTTTCCACCATTAATGTCCACAAAACTTCAAGCTTAAATTCTTGAGAGTAGAAAAAAATAGTGAGAGTTTTAAAGAGAGAGTACCTAATCTAGAAGGAGCAAGTGTGAAGATCAACCATGAAGGAGGAAAATTCGAGAACGGTTGTCATCTTTAGGGTTTGATCTATTTTCTCTTTATTTCTTTTATTTTATTTTCTTATCTTGGATGAATAATATGACTCAAGGACTTGTAAATTTGATGTTTGTGGACATGAGTGAGTAGATTCATAGTAGGGAAAGATTTTTCATGTGACATATGTTAATAAAACTTTAGGTAAAATTTTGCATTTATTATGATAATTGAAATATTAAATTTTGACACTTTTTCATAAGATCTAAAGTTAAGTTGTTTGGAAGAATGATTTAAATTAAAATATTTGTGAGAAGTGTTGAGATTTGTTTGAGTAATAATAACTTGGAAAGGTTATTCTTTTATTCAAATAAGGGTTTAAATCGGGTATTTGTGATACTTAAAGATAGAAGTTTTTGAGTAAAATTAATATTTGAGTTATTTGTTGATTAATTTGTGGAAATAAATTGATCAAACCTTACTTTTAAATCTTAATAATAAATTGCTATGTATTGTGATGAAATATTAACATGTCATATGAATAATCGACATTTCCCTACTTTTTCTCTTTTGAACTTTTAAAAACAAAATTTATTTCTATTATTTTCTCTTGCATTTTTCTTTTAAAAAACAACAACAACAACATCTTGATCAACAACTTGCACTTAATAAACACGAGATTAAAAGTTAAAAATTTAAGGCTTTGCTTCTTTGTGGATCGACATCCTAAACTCGCATACCACATATACTTTGAATTACATTAGGCGACTTATAAATATCTTTATTAAGTTGTGAATTAAAACGACAAATTCACGTTCTTACACCGTCGCGAGCCAGGGATTAGAAGAACTTACATTTCACCGTAGGGCGGTGAGAGCTGAAGTGAACAACCGGAGACAAGTCGGCAGGTAATCAATCATCTCCTTTTTTCCTCATCTTTCTGTCATTATTTTTCATAATATTATTGTATATTCTTTGTAGTGGCTGAGCTCTCTGTTGAGCTTGGGCCTTTATTTCTTTCTTTCTTTTATTTTATTTTAGGTTTTTTAGGTATTATTTGTAAGGTTTATTTTTTTTTCCTTTCATTGGGGTAGTAATTTTTAGTTTTTTTGGGTTTTTATTCTTTTAACTCCATGTCAGGAGGACCTCGTAATTTATAAAAAAAAAAAAAAAAAAAATAGACAATGTCACTATTACTAGAGGCTAGTGATAGACTATAGTGAGTTATATGGAAGCTCTTGTGATAATTGCAAGCCTGTCAATGCCTGTCAAATACTAGGTTGATGTCCATGCTACGCTGCGGTATTTTAATTTTAGCCTTTTCGTCCATGCGGAACCTGCCCTTTTCGTCGGTATAGACCGGCCTCAGAAGGCTGGCAGGACCGACCATCGAACGAGACGAAGTAGAAGAACCATGGCTAGGGTTTTTGGTTGCGCTTTCCCCACCTCCTCCTCCTCATCGACCAAACATTTGCATCATTTCCTCGATTCGAGGCAGCTATTATCTATCGATTCTTTATAGGTTTGGAATTTTTGAAACGAGAGAGAGATTTGAAATGGAAGCGAGGGAAAGCGAGGCAGAGAGAGAAAGATCGGAGTTTGGACAAACAAGAGGCTTATGCGCATCCATGGCTATACGAGGAAGGAAGGAGAAGAGTATAATATTTCGTGAACAAAAGAGATCTTGAAATGTAGAGAAAAATGAGACCCTTTTTTTACAATATTTTTCATAATTTTTGGAGAGAAGAAAAAGGGAATTTTTCCATGGAAGAAAGAAGTGAAAGGGAGATGGCTCAGCAGAAATGAAAGAAAGATAAAGATTGTTGGAGAGTTATGATTTTTTTTTTTACCTCCGTTATTTCGCAGAAAATCTGGTTTGAAGTTACACGCTTATCGAACAACAATCTAAATCCAAACGACCTTAGTAAATTACCAAGGAGAGGTGAAAATATAAGGGGGTGGATAATTCTATAGAATATTCCATCTTACCTTTTATGATTTTTAGAAATTTTCTTATTTTCATACGTGGGCTTCATTCCTACCTTCCTGATTTCTAATTTTGCGCTTTCAGGAAACTTTTTAACCTTCCCAAAGAAAAAAGAATTATAAATAAATTGGGCCGTAACAAAAGGCCCATGTAATCTGCACAAAATCATGAATTACTAAGAGGCTAGTAATAGACAATGTCACTATTACTAGAGGCTAGTAATAGATTATAGTGAGTTATATGGAAGCTCTTGTACGTGAATCTTTGCTGTTGGACAGAAAATGAAACATCACCACGTGCAAGGAAGGAATCTTCTCCATCTTCTTACGAATTTAGGCAATAAATGACATGACAGTTAGTTAGTGATGAAGCAAATCTTGGGATTAGGAATTAGAATTGATGAGAATTTTTTTGTAGGAAGATTTTCTCTTTGAAGATCTGGCCCTAAACAATAGAAATAATCCTTGGACCGATCAGAAAAAAGGATAATTGCATCGTCGTTTTCAGAGAGGGAGACAGATTCGGCCGAGGCAACAAATAAGGGAGCTTTCAGTTAGGATTCGTGCCCTAGGCCAAATGTATTTGTGCTAGGAAATGGATTATGTATTGAGACATTATTATTTATTCAATAAAGGTTGTTTCTTACATATCTGTGTGTATGGGTTGTGAATGTAAATCTTATATCAACCAAGAATGACACTTCGGGTTCACGTCTTCAGAATACGTGATTCTGATAGTAGAACTATGAACCAACGAATGACATTCTAAATTGTCCCTAGTGATATGTAGGATGTTTATAGAGATAGACATACTTCAGGTAAGAAGCTACATATCCACACTAGTATATTCGCAGGCTGGATGATCATGTTCTGCTGATCATGGACATAGGTGTTGGGAAACCCGTAGCCATGTACGTTACATGCGTAGCGGAACCTACGGGATAACCCTCCCTAGGATCATCGTAAAGGAAATAAAGGTACGAGATTATGCTATTTAAAATTTTATACCTCTGATCTTCCTGATCCGGGAGAGAGAAGCGGATGTAGGTCTGAACTAACTTCCGTCTTGCTTCCTTCTCAGAGGGAGATATCTCTGGGCCCCCTGATGAACTAGGACTGAAGGAAATACATGGCCATGCTCAAAATGGATTAACATGTGTTGTTAATATCATTTTGTATTTGTTCAGTCTAATTCTCGATCAGGAAAGAGACTTTGATCAAACTCAAGGATGACATACTTCCATGCCTTGTGATCAAGACATAAATCGTAGAACAAAAGGAATAAGCAAACGTCTATTCAGATAGGATTATGATCGCTGATCATTTCATTTAACATGGGTAGTCATGACATCAGTCTAGAGGTTACTCATGACTTACGGTCTTTAGAAGATCGTTGCCAGCGTTAAATGGAACCTACACGGTCACACAATGAACTCCATTCGTACGGGATGAATATACCTCAAAACAGTTATACATATGATGTATAAATTGGCGACCAAAATAATCAATTATTGGATAATTGATTGAACAAAACATTACCAAGTATTCCGTTATGGAAATACAAATTCCGTTGGCAACAGAAAGGTTCCGTTCCCAACGAAATAGATGTGGTAACTGTAATAACCTTAGTTGCCAAGTATTTCGTTATGGAAATACATATTCCGTTGGCAACGGAATAGGTCCGTTGGCAACGGAATAGACGCGCATTAGAATTTTAGTTATGGTAACTGAGCAATCATTCGCCTCTCTCTCTAGTATAAATAGAAGGGCAGAGTCCCTCTATTATATAGACAATTGAGAAGCCTCCAGGCTGCCGAATTACTCAAAAAGGGAGAGAAGTTTTGAGAGAATTCGGAAAGTATTTCCGGACTCGTCTAGCCAAGTCCGGTTATTCCGTACGACTGAAGTTCGCGTGGATACGAGTAGAGATCTCCTACCTTGGAGATTAGCGAGTGATCAAGTTCTTAGTCCCTAGGAAGAGCAAGAAGATTCTCAAGGTCGAGCTTCAGAAGTCACGAGAGGAACAAATCCCATCTTGATCACTCACATTTCTCGTCATGATTCAGTGCATACCTAGTGATGACCCTAATGATCATCCCGTTACGGATGACGTAAGATCATATTAAAGTATGCAGTTCCTCATACAGGAATCCATGGTGACCTCAGGTCGTAGGAATAAGCACACTATTCATATGAGAATCACTAATGACATATACCATGCATATTCTCATAGTGTGGTCAGTCCAGTACGTGTTCTCTAACATGAACCTATATTCCAGACTTGACATCCCTATGTCTATGATCAGCAGAACATGATCATCCAGTCTGCGAATATACTAGTGTGGATATGTAGCTTCTTACCTGAAGTATGTTTATCTCTATAAACATCCTACATATCACTAGGGACGGTTTAGAATGTCATTCGTTGGTTCACAGTTCTACTATCAGAATCACGTATTCTGATGACGTGAACCTGAAGTGTCATTCGTGGTCAATCTAATATATATAAATATATATTAGTCACCCATACACACATTCATATATGAAATAAATAAACGCGTTTCTCATAATCTAATCTCTAGTCTAACACTTTGGCCTAGGACATAATTTTTTCAGTCTCCCACTTGCACTAGGCCAATCTTAAGCATCCAATGCTTATTAGGCAACATGACCTTCATGTTCTACTAGCGGGAAATATATGCCTATCAGATTATAGAAATTTACATTGCAAATTTGTAACAACTACTATTGATCTCTATCATTAGTTGAGAACTTCTAAAACAAGCGCATGTACCCTTGTTGCTCTATTATGAACGACTCTTTGTTCATAATATAGATCGTCAGGCCTTAAAAGCAATCGGGACTACTCCTAGTTCCAAGATCAAGTGCTTGATCTAAGCATACCTATTGTCCGCTTCTAAATCGACAATATGGTCTTGTTTCAGTTACAGTACCTTACTGTATTTAAAATAAATGAATTGCGATAATGATCCATGTTAGGAAAGTGTAATCTCTTACCACTACCTAGCTTCTAATAGATTGGGATATCTTAGTTCTTCATAAGAACTCAGAAATTTATTCTCGTCATCAAATGACTATCATTTGCTCTCTTAGGCTCCAAACATGTTGCACAGTACATTGTATGGCTTGAAAAATCTTATTCATCTCGTTACTAAGAACTGTTTCTTGTACATTGAACATTTCAACAAACAGATGATATGTCTTCATTATATGAACGTTATAGGCAAGAATTCTTTCTTGCATATTGAATTCCTTCAATATATTGTTGAAAGCATAGAATCTAATGTGCCTTTCACTGGTCATATTAGTACCAAAACCAAGAACTCTTTCTTGCATATTCAATACACAAGATCGAAAGTATAGAATCTAATTCTTATATCCTTGTATTGTTGAAGTGAATACCATAAGCAAGAACTCTTTCTTGCATATTAAACACTTCAATATATGGCTGAAGGCATAGAATCTCATTCGTATGTCTGTCATCATTCATTTGACCATCGTAAGCAAGAATATTTCTTGCGTATTAAATTCTTTCAATATCTTACCAGTATACTTTATCTTACGATCATAAGTCTACATAGACTTCAATTCCCAATTATTTGGATGGTGAAGGTTCTTTGTTGTAATACTAGAAGACTGTCATACTCCCACTGAATTTCTTGAAACCGATGTGGTCTTAGCTATTTCGATTAAGTAAAATTCTTCAATTTACTTTGTCCAATAGATTCGTCCTGAGATGCTTGCTTTAGTCCATTCATGAATGAATTTACCTTTTCAGAATTCTTGCGATCACAAAACTCTTGCCATGTATCAAAGATACATCCATAGCAAAGTTCCTATAAAGGAATGTGAGTTTTATATCCTCGTTCCATCATTCACAATCGCATTGTGCTATGGAAGTCAGAATTCGTAATAGCAACAAGTGAGAAAGTCCTTTTACTATAGCCCATACTATAGTTACTTCCTTTGCTATTTTCAGGTTATTCATGTACTGTATGCAATGGTCATCAAGCCATTGGATACTCAAATCAAGTTCCAAACATGATAGCTTGTATATGCGTTGCATCTCGATTCTCATGGTCCAACCATTTTGAGAACATTGTCTCTTCACAGTCTCCTCAGTAGAAAGTCGACTCATCCTTTATGAGCATCTTTTATGAGAGATCATATCTCTCACCCTAATGTCTACCAGGTCTGTGAGGATGACCTTTTGTTTCAAGTATAGCCTTATCAAATACTTGATAGACTCATTAATGGTTCATCGCTAGTATGTGAATGTCGAACCTTTCGAGATGTATTACACTCCCACTGCTTCTTTAGGAGATGAGATCTCTTTTAAAAAAGTCTGAATTATGAGTAGCAAATAATTTGAACTCGTAATGGATGTAAAACAGTATCAAATTGATATTCCACAAATATTTATGAGATTTAGGTGTTGACATCGTCAAACCTTTTGACACGAGTCATACTTCAACCTTTAAAGACAATTTGGGACTATTCCAAACCCATATCACATATGGTGTCCATTTGAACCTTATGATATTCAATGTTTAGTATATTCAAGAGTATAAACCTATAATAATCTCGGAGGCATAGACTGAATTTTATCAAATAAGTTTCATCTTCTTCTTGATGTGCACATCGTGAGATGCTGCATATAGAATTAATTGTGAAACCCTTTCCATAATTTCTAAGATAATCGTCAAACTATTGACTCAAATACTTATCACATCGATCTGATCGAAGTGCTCTTATTATCGAATTTCATTCTTAAATACTTTGAACATTTCAAATATTTTGTGTTTCATTAAGTAAACCTTTTACTTAAAACACTTTAATATGAAATTCTGATGTTCCTTATTTCTAGCCGGCTTGCCTTTTTGTCTCTCATATATCTATGTGCATGAGACTCAACAAACTAATCCATCATCTTCGTGATGGTTGTCCATCCTGTTCAATAAATAAAATTCGCACGTCTCAATTGATCCTAGATCTAGTGAGTCAAACTTTCCACATAGGGTGGAGTTTTAGAAATGGGATTCTTATTTTGTGACTTAGATGACATTGCTAGAAGTATGAAATCAATGGACTTATTGTTTAGCATATAAAGGTTATTTTCTAAGTGAACATTTCAAATAGACAAATCTAGGAAAATTTTATTATTCCAAATAATAAATTTTACAACCATTTTAACGCTAATGACGAAATAACATTTATTTCATTACAAGTCCACAATGGCTAAGTCAATAAAATCCTAGAGCTAATGTAGCAACTCTTGCTTCATTCCTCATTTGTAGGTTGACTTCTCCTCTAGCTAATCTTCTACATCTGATAAATATCCTGCACATTCAAAATGTGAGAATTATAGTGGATATCCAATATCCAAGTAGAAATTTAGGAAGAGAAATACCTGAAATGACAGCCATTGATTCTTCTTCTTGACATATCTTACATCCTCCTCTCCAGTGATCACGCATAGAACATGCAATCACTTCTTCGGATTCCTCAGGTTTAGGCAACTCTTTGCCTTCACTCTTGATCCAGCTCTCCCATGCGGCCCGTCTATTCAACTCCTTTTCCCTTTCAATCCTGAGGGCATTAATGATAACTCTTGCCTCTATGTCCTTCTCTGCCTGTTTAAGCATCTTATGCATTCCGTGATCAACGTCTCCATCCGACGCTTATGATATTCAGCAATGAACAAATCAAAGCTCGGAGGAAGCGATCCAAGAATCATGTCAACCGCGAATTCCCCTGGAATAGGTGAGCCAAGTCTCTCTAAGTAATCAATGTGGCTTCTCATCTTGAACACATGAGTATCCACAGAGGAGCCCTGAGCCATCTTGCTCTTGATTAATAACTTGGTGATCTTGTAGCGCTGAATACTAGCCTGCTTTCGGAACATTTCCTTAAGCGCCACGATCATATCATAGGAATCCATGAAACCTATATGCTTCCGAAGCTTAGGTTTCATTCCTGCTAACATCATCCAGGCTACCTCATCAGAATCGTCAATCCACTTCTGATAAGTATCTTGAATGACTCTAGAAGCGGTCGAAGGCGGTGGATTTGGGATGGGTGTCTCAACCTTCACTCTTGAGAACAATTCTCAGAGTCCTGAACCATTCAGGGAAGTTTGTGCCATCGAGCTTATCCTTCTCAAGGATAGATCGCAAGCCCGTAAATTTCTGACTCATTCTACAAGTTTAATATGCAATGTAAAGTTTATTATTTAGAATTATTCTAATTTTGTTTCATATATTATACTCCCACTATTTTCTTCAAATCAACCACCTTCAGTAGTATTGATTCGGAAACTTCAATTGAATGAAGTTTCATAGTGAGTCAAGATCCGTATTTCATTGAGCAGTTAGTGCGCTCCGGCGCAACCCTTAATGCTGCTCAACTATTTAGGTAGGAATACTTTCCAATTGCATCATATGCAACTCTTGCCTTTTATGGAATGAGTATCTTATACTTGGTGTATTATCCCATCTTGTGCCCTGAGCCCAAGTTCGACTTGCTTGCCCAGTTAAGTTTAACCATGTATGAATATCGGCAAAGTAGTTTCTAGCACACTCAGCTCAGGCATGACTTGTGCTAGTTATTGCTTCCCGCATGCCCCTTTCCAATGACAATCCTCCACACACTCAGCTCCGGCATGACGCATGTGGAAAACTGTCTGAGTACTGAGGGTTACAGTGACATGGGGGGCACGTCCTTACTTAACATTCTGAAGGATTTTATTTTATAATTATAAATATAAACATCACATAAACTAAGATAAATATGATATGAGCCTAATCCTCACGAGCGATCATGAGGTTCCTAATTCTAGATCTATCCCTAGATTGCAGAAGTAATCTTCAACGAACCCTTCGTTGTGTGTGCGAAGATCCAATGCCATCTTCCGAAGATTGCGCCAAGATCTCTTGCCTTGAAGTCTTGAATAATATCTATCCTAACAACTATCCTATTGCAAGAAAAGGTAATTTACAAATTTGGACAACTCACAGGTTGCCATAATTACAATTTTGGACAACTCACTGGTTGCCATAGATATTAAATAAAGTTACAAGCATTCACACACAAGATTACATCACAGAACAATCACAGATCTAAAGCTCATACCATATTTGTATATTAAAATTCCATGTATAACAAAATTTAGGGTTGCTCGCAAAATCAGCATTATTCCGTTGGGAACGGAACTATTCCGTTCTCAACGGACTGTTCTGTTCTCAACGGAGACATGCTGGAAATTCGTTTTTACTTTATGAGCAAATCGTAATAATCATAAAAAATAAACGAAAATATCAATATTAATACCAGTTTTACTGAAAAATACATTAAAAAATTATACAAAATTACATAAATCTATACAAAATTATTAAATTAATATAAAATAAATTTTTTGGTATTACTACTAATAATAGTTCTATTATTTATGTTTTTGATAGTAATCATGGTTTTAATTCCAAAAAATAAAATTATAAAAATTAAGAATAAAAAAAATAATAAAATTTAATAAAAAAGTAATATTAATACAAATAATGATGGAACCAAATTTAGAAAACAGGAAATCACATTCCATATTACTTGCTCCTCATTTCTACCAAAATTAGATCAGCTGACCCGGCATTCGCATGTAAAATGACGCCCAAAAAGGGGATGCAACACGAGGACTTCCCAGGAGGTCACCTATCCTAGTACTACACTCGCCCAAGCACGCTTAACTGTGGAGTTCTGATGGGATCCGTTGCTTTAGTGCTTGTATGATCGCAGCCGTTATGAATCAGATTCTTTTGTATTATGAGCAAATCGTAATAATCATAAAGAATAAACGAAAATATCGATATTAATACCAGTTTTAATGAAAAATACATTAAAAAATTACATAAATCTATACAAAATTATTAAATTAATATAAAATAAATTTTTTGTTATTACTACTAATAATAGTTCTATTATTTATGTTTTTAATAGTAATCATGGTTTTAATTCCAAACAATAAAATTATAAAAATTAAGAATAAAAAAATAATAAAATTTAATAAAAAAGTAATATTAATACAAGTAATGATGGAACTAAATTTAGAAAACTTGAAATCACATTCCTTATTGCTTGCACCTCATTTCTACCAAAATTAAATCAGGTGATGTGACATTCGCATGTAAAATGACGCCCAAAAAGGGGATGCAACACGAGGACTTCCCAGGAGGTAACCCATCCTAGTACTACTCTCGCCAAAGCACGCTTAACTGTGGAGTTCTGATGGGATACGGCGCTTTAGCACTGGTACGATCACATCTGTTATGAATCACATTCTTTTGGATTATGAGGAAACCGTAATAATCATAAAGAATAAACAAAAATATTCATATTAATTCCAGTTTTAATGAAAAATACATTACAAAATTATACAAAATTACATAAATGTATACAAAATAATTAAATTAATATAAAATAATTTTTTTATTATTACTACTAGTAATAGTTTTATTATTTATGTTATTAATAGTCATCATTGTTTTAATTCCAAAAAATAAAATTATAAAAATTAATAATAAAAAAATAATAAAATTAAAAAAAAAGTAATATTAATACAAATAATGATGGAACTAAATTTAGAAAACCGGAAATCACATTCCATATTACTTGCTCCTCACTTCTACCAAAATTAGATCAGGTGACGTGGCATTCGAATGTAAAATTGTAGAAAAGCTTTAGTTTCAGTAATTGTGGAAGTGAAAATAGATCTATTATAATAATTTTATCACATCAAATTTATTTTAAAAAAATAATTGCATCTACCAGCATATAATTTGTTCATCTATGCTATGGTACATATATTTAATATATATCGTCAATTTTGTTAATGGACTTCAAATGAAACATTTCAGCATATAATGCAAAAAAGTATGTATATATATATATATATATATATATATATATATATATATATATATATATATATATATAAGAAATAAAGCATCATTTTAATCCCTAGTTCCATAATTACAGAAAATAAATGCGCATAATAAATATATACAACATACATCTTGTTAAAATAATATTAAACTTAATATTTAAGTAATAGATTCATGTAGTTATTTATGTAAAGGTGTGTGTATGCGTGAAAAGGCGTGTGTAGTTATGTGAGAAGTTATGTATGTGTGAAAGGTTGTGTATGTCTGAAAAGTTATGTATGTGTGTCAAAGATTGTATATGTGTGTGAAAGGTTAATGTTGTATATGTGTGTGAAAGGTTAATGTTGTATATGTGTGTGAAAGGTTGTGAGTAGATGATAAGACACTAGGAGGGTATACCCCTATATAAGAGTGTATAGTATGTGTCATTTGTAATGAGAAGATTATGTTGAGATAATAAGAGAAACAGAGAGAAAATGAAGAGACCAAGTTTTTGTTCTTCTTATTCTTCCCATTTTTTTTTCTAATAAGTGGTACCAAAACCATGGTTAACACAGGTATGTTCGGGCAATTGAATTTTTCTCATCTTACGAGGACGAATTATGAGAATTGGAGTATCCAATTGAAGACGCTTCTTGTATCGGAGGATATATAGAATATAGTGGAAACCGGTTATGATGAACCGGTGCCAACCCCAACAGAAGACAGTGCGCTGAAAGATTTGAAGAAAAGTCGCAAGAATAATAAGAGATCGCTATACTTTCTCTACCAAGTCGTCGACGAATCCGGTTTTGAAAAAATCGCCGGTGTAAACAGACTATAAAGGGGCCGGACGAGTGAAGCAAATTCGCCTACAAACACTTCGAGGAGAACTCGAAGCGATAAAGATGAAGGAGTAGGAGGGAGTTATCGACTATGTTACAAGGGTTCTTACCATTACCAAACAATTGAAAAGGAATGGTGAGAAATTAAGTGACGGACGAATTGTGGAGAAAATACTTCGGTCTTTGACCGACGGATTCGTAAACATTGACAGTCGATGAGTTGACTAGTTCGTTAGAAGTGCATGAGGCGAGAGAGAAGAAAAAGAAGCAAGAGACGTTAGAGAAAGCACTCCAAGCGAAGATATCGATCTCCGGCTAGAAGAAAAGTAGAGGCCAACATAGTCGTAGTCGAGGGCGCGGTCGTGACTATAGTCACGGTCATGGAAGAGGACGTGTAGAGAAAAATTGGGAAGAACAAGGTCTGAATTTTCATGGCGGTCGCGGACTGCAAAAAGCGGAGGATTTAAAAGATCTAATAAAAATATTACAAGTGTGACAAATTTGGCCACTTTACCACCGTGCAATAGTAAAGTAGTGAAATGTGATAATTGTGTTGAAATTGGTGACTATGTACCAGATTGTTTGGATAAGAAAGTTGACGAAAAAGTGAATTTCGCCAATAAAGAAGAGGAAAGTAATGAAGATGTGGCATTATTTGTGTGCAAGAAAGATGGTTCCAACAAAAGTTGTGTGTGGTATTTGGGTACGGATGTGAGTAATCATATGTGCAGTTATAAAGATATATGTTTGTTGAGATGGATGAGAAAGTGAACCGAGATGTGCCCTTTGGAGATACATCAAAAGTGAAGGGTCAAGAAAAAATTCCAATTCAGTTGAGCCAATGTTATTTTACCAATGTGTATTATGTCCCGGATATGAGAGATCAAGAACATTCGAGCAACTTGTTTGAAGGCGTGTGTTGGAGATGAATCGTGGCTTTGGCAACTTTGATTTAGACATCTCATCTTTGGAGGGCTCAAACAATTGGCGAGCAAAGCATGGTGAGCGTTTTACTGCACATAAACTACCCTGATAAATTTTGTGAAAGTTATGTGTTTGGCAAGCATGCACAGAGTAGTTTTCGTAAATAAACAAATTATCGTGCAAACAGACTGCTGGAGTAAAAACATATCGACATTTGTGGACCCATCAGACCGGCGTCATTAGGTGAACAGTGTTACTTAATTACCTTTATTGATGATTACTCAAGAAAAACATGGATTTATTTTCTCAAAGAGAAATCGGAGGCTTTTGGTGTTTTTAAGAAATTTAAGTTGCTTGTCGAGAAAGAAAGTGATAATTATATCAAGGTATTAAGATCAGATCGAGCCGGTGAATTTGCATCATCCGTATTTAAGTTATTTTGTAAAGAGCACGGCATAAGGCGTAATTTGATGGCGCCTTGTTCATCTCAATAAAACAGTGTTGCGGAATGGATGAATCAGACCGTTCTTGACATTTTTCGGTGTATGCTCAAAAATAATAACATGACCAAGGATTTTTTTTCACCGAAGTGATGAATTGTGCGGTTTATTTGAGAAACCGATGTTCAATGGCAAGTGTGAAAAATATGACACCACATGAAGCTTGGTCGGGTAGAAAACCCTCGGTATATCATTTGAAAGTGTTCGGAAGTGTTGCTTATGCTCATGTTTCTATTCAAAAAATTGTCAAACTTAATGATAAGAGTGCGAAACTTATCTTTGTCATTTATAATGGTAGATCAAAGGCGCACAAACTCTGTGATCCGGTTCACAAAAAGGTATGTATAAGCCATGATGTGCAAGTAGCTGAAGGAACATGTGGTGTGGGAATAAACAAATGAAGATTTTTCATCATGTAGAAGAACAAGAGGAAAAGAAAGAAAATCCGACCCCGGTGGCTCCGATAACACCATCATCTTCACCAACAAGACCGTCCCCTTCTTTACCTGATGATAGGATGAGACGAAACCCAAGATTGAAAAGTTTGCATGATTTATATGAGGCGACCAGTGAGTTAAATTTGCTATGTCTTTATATATATATATATATATATATATATATATATATATATATATATATATATATATATATATATATATATATATATATATTACAAAAGTTTAAGTGAAAGATTTTTACGGAACTATAAGTCTAAGTTTTGCATTTTTGAACTTGCCACTATTATTACTACGAACCGTAATGATAGTGCTACCTCGTTCATTTTTCATAAGAGAATAAAATTTGATGAACACATCATCAGTTTCATTCTTATGCATTAAGAAATAGATCCAAGTAAAGTGAGAGTAATCATCAACAATTAGAAAACAGTACATTTTTCCGGTGAGGCTAGAGATGCACATAGGGCCGCACAAGTTGAGGTGGAGTAGCTCGAGGGGGCGCTTCGTCGAGACCACGGTCTTGGACATAAAATCCGATGACTTGGAGTGCTTATGACGCTCACAAACATCGCATAACCCATTTAGCTTAAGTTTGTGTAATATATTTTACTTTGTATTGTAATCAATATGCCTTGTAGTTGTTATGAAAGTTTTTTTTAGGGAATTATTTAGTTCTTTACGGGATAATTTCGAAATCGTGTCCATGCACACATGGCCCAGTCGCCTGTGCCATAGATGCTAACTCGATTCCGAAACGGTCAGACAATGAGTGCCTGGCACAAAAGAATGAAAGATAAAGAAATAAATGTTACCCTTTCTTTTTCCCATGCAAACTGTGATATTATCTGAATTTCGAATCACATGACAATTCATGTTATCAAATTTCACATCATATCCTGCATCACACAATTGGCTTATATTAATTAGGGTATGCTTAAGTCCTGAAGGAATTATGCCCTAGGCCAAAGTGTTGAACTAGAGATTAGATTATGAGAAACACGTTTATTCATTTCATATATGAATGAGTGTATGGGTCACTAATATATTTACATATATTAGATCGACCATGAATGACACTTCGGGTTCACGTCATCAGAATACGTGATTCTGAGAGTAGAACTGTGAACTAACGACTGACATTCTAAACCGTCCCTAGTGATATGTAGGATGTTTATAGAGATAAACATACTTCAAGTAAGAATCTACATATCCACACTAGTATATTCGCAGACTGGATGATCATGTTCGGCTGATCATGGACATAGGGATGTCAAGTCTGGAATATGGGTGCGTGTTAGAGAACATGTACTGGACTGACCACACTATGAGAATATGCATGGTATATGTCATTAGTGATTCTCATATGAATAGTGTGCTTGTTCCTACGACCTGAGGTCACCATGGATTTCTCTATGAGGAACTGCATACTTTAATATGATCTTACGTCATCCGTAACGGGATGATCATTAGGGTCATCATTAGGTATGCACTGAATCATGACGAGGAATGTGAGTGACCAAGATGGGATTTGTTCCTCTCGTTCAGAGGGAGATATCTCTGGGCCCCCTGATGAACTAGGACTGAAGGAAATGCATGGCCATGCTCAAAATAGATTAACATGTGTTGTTAATATCATTTTGTATTTACTCAGTCTAATTCTCGATCAGGAAAGAGACTTTGATCAAACTCAAGGATGACATATTACCGTGCCTTGTGATCAAGACGTATATCGTAGAACAAAAGGAATAAGCAAATGTCTATTCAGATAGGTTTATGATCGCTGATCATTTCATTTAACATGGGTAGTCATGACATCAGTCTAGAGGTTACTCATGACTTACGATCTTTAGAAGATCGTTGCCAGCGTTAAATGGAACCTACACGGTCATACAATGAACTCCATTCGTACAGGATGAAAATACCTCAATAACAGTTATACATGTGATGTATAAGTGGGCGAAAGAATAAATCAAATATTGGATATTTGATTGTGCTGGAATTACTGTTCACACGCAGGAATTACTGTTCACGCGTTCGAACGGAACACATATGGTATGTGCTGATTTGTTTGGCGGACAAGCATCGTTTATATGGAAACGATGGTCCGTTCGAAACAGGAATTACTGTTCACACGGCAGGCAGGATTTGTTTCCTTAACAAAAGTTGACATTCTTTCACCCCTCTCTCTAGTATAAATAAAGGGGTAGCCCCATTCTATTTTACACACTATTCAGAAGCCTTAGAGGCCATCTAATACACAGAAATAGAGAGAGAGAGAGTTTTGAGTTATTTTCGGAAAGTATTTCCGGACTCGTCTAGCCGAGTCCGGTTATTCTGTACGTCTGAAGTTCGCGTGGATACGAGTAGAGATCTCCTGTTTTGGAGATTAGCGAGCGATCTAGTTCTTCATCCCTAGGAAGAGCAAGAAGGTTTGCAGAGTCGAGCTTCAGAAGCCAGGAAGGAGAAGGAAGCAAGACAAAAGTTCGTTCAGACCTACATCCGCTTCTCTCTCCCGGATCAGGAAGATCCGAGGTATAAATTTTAATAGCATAATCTCGTACCTTTATTTCCTTTACGATGATCCTAGGAAGGGTTTAACCCGTAGGTTCCACTGCGCATGTAACGTACATGGCTACGGGTTTCCAAACAGTGGCATCAGAGCGTTCGTTAAGGAAATAATCGTCGATTATATTTAAAATTTAGTAAATTCAAGTATAAGAAATTTTAGGGTTTTGAAAATATTATTTCAAAACATCACGGAAATAGTTTCCAGAAATATAATATTGGATATTATGATTTTCTAGAGTTTCGAAAAATAATTTTTCGAAATCCGTTTTGGAAATGGAACTAAATCTAAAGGAAAAACGAATTTCCAGCACGTCTCCATTGGGAACGGAACAGTCCGTTGAGAACAGAATAGTTCCGTTCCCAACGGAATAATGCTGATTTTGCGAGAAACCCTAAATTTTGTTATACATGGAATTTAAATATACAAATATGGTATGAGCTTTAGATCTGTGATTGTTCTGTGATGTAATCTTGTGTGTGAATGCTTATAACTTTATGTAATATCTATGGCAAGCAGTGAGTTGTCCAAAGTTGTAATTATGGCACCCGTGAGTTGTCCAAATTGTAAATTACCTTTTCTAGCAATAGGATAGTTGTTAGGATAGATATTATTTCAAGACTTCAAGGCAAGAGATCTTGGCGCAATCTTCGGAAGATGGCATTGGATCTTCGCACACACAATGAAGGGTTCGTTGAAGATTACTCCTGCAATCTAGAGATAGATCTAGAATTAGGAACCTCATGATCGCTCATGAGGATTAGGCTCATACCATATTTAACTTAGTTTCTGTGATGTTTATTTTTATAATTATAAAATAAAATCCTTCAGAATGTTAAGTAAGGAAGTGCCCCCCATGTCACTGTAACCCTCAGTACTCAGACAGTTTTCCACATGGGTCATGCCGGTGTGGGGGATTGTCTTTGGAAAGGGACACGCGGGAAGCAGTAACTAGCACAGGTCATGCCTGAGCTGAGTGTGCTAGAAACTACATTACCGATATTCATGCATGATTAAACTTAACTGGGCAAGCAAGTCGGACTTGGGCTCAGGGCACAAGACGGGATAATACACAGAGTATAAGATACTCATTCCATAAAAGGCAAGAGTAGCATATGATGCAATTGGAAAGTGTTCCTACCTAAATAGTTGAGCATTAAGGGTTGCGCCGGAGCGCACTTACTGCTCAATGAAATACGGATCTTGACTCACTATGAAACTTCATTTAATTGAAGTTTCCAAATCAATACTACCGAAGGTGGTTGATTTGAAGAAAATAGTGGGAGTATAATATATAAAACAAAATTAGAATAATAAACTTTACATTGCATATTAAACTTGTAGAACGAGTTCGAAATTTACGAACTTGCGATCTATCCTTGAGAAGGATAAGCTCGATGGCACAAACTTCCCTGAATGGTTCTGGACTCTGAGAATTGTTCTCAAGAGTGAAGGAAAGTTGTATGTCCTTGAGACACCCATCCCAAATTCCACCGCCTTCGACCGCTTCTAGAGTCGTTCAAGATAGTTATCAAAAGTGTATTGATGATTCTGATAAAGTAGCCCGGATGATGTTAGCAGGAATGAAACCTAAGCTTCGGAAGCAAATAGGTTTCATGGATGCCTATGATATGATCAAGGCTCTTAAGAAAATATTCCGAAAGCAGGCTAATATTCAGCGCTACAAGGTCACCAAGTTCTTAATCAAGAGCAAGATGGCTCATGGCTCCTCTGTGGATACTCATGTGTTCAAGATGAGAAGTCACATTGATTACTTAGAGAGACTTGGTTCGCCTATTCCAAGGGAATTCGCGGTTGACATGATTCTTGGATCGCTTCCTCCGAGCTTTGATTTGTTCATTACTGAATATCATAAGTGTCGGATGGAGATGACGATCACGGAATTGCATAAGATGCTTAAAGAGGCAGAGAAGGACATAGCGGCAAAAGTTGTCATTGATGCCCTCAGGATTGAAAGGGAAAGGGAGTTGAATAGACAAGCCGCATGGGAGAGCTGGATCAAGAGTAAAGGCAGGGAGTTGCCTAAACCCGAGGAATCGGAAGAAGTGATTGCATGCTCTATGCGTGATCACTGGAGAGCAGGATGTAAGATATGTCAAGAAGAAGAATCAATGGCTGCCATTTCAGGTATTCCTTTTCCTAAATCTCTACTTGGATATTGGATATCCATTGTAATTCTCACATTTTGAATGTGCAGGATATTACTCAGAAGTAGAAGATTAGCTAGAGGAGAAGTCAATCTACAAGTGGGGAATGAAGCAAGAGTTGCTACATTAGCTCTAGGATTTTATTGACTTAGCCATTGTGGACTTGTAATGAAATAAATGTTATTTCAACATTAGCGTTAAAATGGTTGTAAAATTTATTATTTGGAATAATAAAATTTTCCTAGATTTGTCTATTTGAAATGTTCACTTAGAAAATAAACTTTATATGCTAAATAATAAGTCCATTGATTCCATACTTCTATTAATGCCAGCTATCACTGAATGAGAGTCGCATTTCTAAACTCCACCCTATGTGGAACGTTAGACTCATTGGATCTAGGATCAATTGAGACGTGTGAATTTTATCGAACAAGATGATAAGAATGAGCAACCATCACAAAGTTGATGGGTTAGTTTGTTGAGTCTCATGCATATAGATGCACGAGAGACAAAAAGGTTCCACTCAATATTACAAAGCCTCATCCATCAAGAAAGCAAGGACCTATGCAAACAAAAAAAAAACCAGAAAAACAAATTAATCTTACAAATCAAAACAAGGTCCAGGAAAGTCAAGCCAGGAAAAGTCAACTTATCATTCATGTTGCAGAAGGTGCACTGAATGAAAAACAGGTTGAAGAAGCACCTCTTTCCATACAAATTGTCTTAAGAAGGGTTCCAGTTAACCTTGCTACAATGGAAAAATTGAAATGGTTAATTTCCAGTTTTGGTGAATATAAAGAATTAAATGCAGTGAATGGGAGTAAAGAATTGAAAGAGATAAACCTGACCATTTCAGTCACGAAGAAAAATAATGTACCCTAGCCGGCTAGAAATAGGGAATATCAGAATTTCATATTAAAGTATTTTAAGTAAAAGGTTTACTTAATGAAACACAAAATGTTTGAAATGTTCAAAGTATTTAAAGAATGAAATTTAATATCACCTTGACAAGATAATAAGAACACTTCGATTAGATCGAAGTGGCAAGTAATTGAGTCAATAGTTTGACAATTATCTTAGAAATTGTGAAAAGGGTTTCACAATTAATTCTATATGCAGCATCTCACGATGTGCACATCAAGAAGAAGATGAAACTTATTGGATAAGATTCAATCTATGCCTCCAAGATTCTTATAGGTTTATATTCTTGAATATACTAAACACTGAATATCGTAAGGTTCAAATAGACACCATATATGATATGGGTTTGGGATAGTCCCAAATTGTCTTTAAAGGTTGAAGTACGACTCGTGTCAAAAGGTTTGATAGTGTCAACACAACAATCTTTCTGGAATATTAACTCGATATTGTTTTACATCCATTATGAGTTCAAATTGTTTGCTACTCATAATTCAGACTTCTTTAAAAGAGATCTCATCTCCTAAAGAAGCAGTGGGAGTGTAATACATCTCGAACGGTTCGAGGTCCACATACTAGTGTTGGACCATTAATGAGGCTATTAAGTAGTTGATAAGGTTGTACTTGAAACATAAGGTCCTCCTCACAGACCTAGTAGACATTAGGCTGAGAGATATGATCTCTCATAAAAGATGCTCATAGAGGATGAGTCGACTTTCTACCGAGGAGACTGGGAAGAGACAATGTTCTCAAAATGGTTGGACCATGAGAACTGAGATGAAGCGCATATACAAGCAATCATGTTTGGAACTTGATTGGAGTATCCAATGGCTTGATGACCATTGCATACAGTACATGGATAACCTAAAATAGCAAAGAAAGTAGCTATAGTATGGGCTATAGTAAAAGGACTTTCTCATTTGTTGCTATTACGAATTCTAACTTGCATAGCACAATGCGATTGTGAATGATGGAACAAGGATATAAAACTCACATTCCTTTATAGGAACTTTACTGTGGATGTATCTTTGATCCATGGCAAGAGTTTTGCGATCGCAAGAATTCTGAAAGGTAAATTCATTCGTGAATGGATTAAAGCAAGCATCTCAGGATGAATCTATTTGACAAAGTAAATTGAAGAATTTGACTTAATCGAAATAGATAAGTCTACATCGGTTTCAAGAAATTCAGTGGGAGCATGATAGTCTTCTAGTGTTACAACAAAGAACCTTTACCATCCTAATAGTTGGGAGTTGTAGTCTATGCAGACTTATGGTTGTAAGATAAAGTACATTGGTAAGATATTGAAAGAATTCAATACGCAAGAAATGTTCTTGCTTACCGTGGTCATATGAATGATGAAAGACATACGAATGAGATTCTATCCCTTCAGCCATCTATTGAAGTGTTCAATCTGTAAGAAAGAGTTCTTGCTTATGGCATTCACTTGAGCTATACAAGGACATAAGAATTGAATTCTATACCTTCGACCATATATATATTGAATATTCAATATGCAAGAAAGAGTTCTTGTTTATGGAACTAATATGAACAATGAAAGGCACATGAATTGGATTCTATGCTTTCAACAATATATATTGAAAGAGTTCAATATGCAAGAGAGGATTCTTGCCTACGACGTTCATACAATGAAGACATGCACTTATCGTCCGTTTATTGAAAAAGTTCAATATACAAGAAACAATTCTTGTTAACGGGATGAATAAGATTCTTAAAGCCATACAATGAACTGTGCAATATGCTTAGAGCATAAGAGAGCAAATAATAGTCATTTGATATCTAAGTTCTTATGAAGAACTAAGGTATCCCAATCTATGAGGAGCAGAATAGTAGTAAGAGATTACACTTTCTTAACATGGATCATTATCGCAATTCGTTTATTTTGAATACAGTAATTTGGAATGAGTTCCAAATAAGATACTGTAACTGAATCGAAATCATATTATCGCTTTAGAAGCGAATAATAGGTATGCTTGAATCAAAAGTTGATCTTGGAACTAGGAGTAGTCCCAAGTGCTCTTATAGCCTGATAATCTATATTATGAACAAAGAGTTGCTCAGAATAGAGCAACAAGGATACAAGTATCTATTTCAGAAGTCCTCAACTAATGATAGAGATCAATAGTAGACATTACAAGTTTGCAATGTAAATTTCTATAATCTGATAGGCATATATGTCCCGCTAGTAGAACATGAAGGTCACATTGCCTTATGAGCATTGGATGCTTAAGATTGGCCTAGTGCAAGTGGGAGACTGAAGGAATTATGCCCTCGGCCAAAGTGTTGGACAAGAGATTAGATTATGAGAAACGCGTTTATTCATTTCATATATGAATGAGTGTATGGGTGACTAATATATTTACATATATTAGATCAACCATGAATGACACTTCGGGTTCACGTCATCAGAATACGTGATTCTGATAGTAGAACTGTGAACCAACGACTGACATTCTAAACCGTCCCTAGTGATATGTAGGATGTTTATAGAGATAAACATACTTCAAGTAAGAAGCTACATATCCACACTAGTATATTCGCAGACTGGATGATCATGTTCTGCTGATCATGGACATAGGGATGTCAAGTCTGGAATATGGGTGCGTGTTAGAGAACATGTACTGGACTGACCACACTATGAAAATATGCATGGTATATGTCATTAGTGATTCTCATATGAATAGTGTGCTTGTTCCTACGACCTGAGGTCACCATGCATACTTTAATATGATCTTACGTCATCCGTAACGGGATGATCATTAGGGTCATCATTAGGTATGCACTGAATCATGACGAGGAATGTGAGTGATCAAGATGGGATTGGTTCCTCTCGTTAAGAGGGAGATATCTCTGGGCCCCCTGATGAACTAGGACTGAAGGAAATGCATGGCCATGCTCAATATGGATTAACATGTGTTGTTAATATCATTTTGTATTTACTCAGTCTAATTCTCGATCAGGAAAGAGACTTTGATCAAACTCAAGGATGACATATTACCGTGCCTTGTGATCAAGACGTATATCGTAGAACAAAAGGAATAAGCAATCTAATTACAAGTCCATAATGGCTAAGTCAATAAAATCCTAGAGCTAATATAGCAACTCTTGCTTCATTCCCCACTCGTAAATTGACTTCTCCTCTAGCTAATCTTCTACTTCTGAGTAATATCCTGCACATTCATAATGTGAGAATTACAATAGATATCCAATATCTACGTAGAGAATTAGAAAGAGGAATAACTAAAATGGCAACCATTGATTCTTCTTCTTGACATATCTTACATCCTCCTCTCAAGTGATCACGCATACAACCTGCGGATTCCTCAGGTCTAGGCAACACTTTGCCTTCATTCATGATCCAGCTCTCCCGTGCGGCTTATCTATTCAACTCCCTTTCCCTTTCAATCCTGAGAGCATCAATGTCAACTGCCTATTTAAGAATCTTATGCAATTTCTTGATTGTCATCTCCATCCGACACTTATGATATTCAGTAATGAACAAATCAAAACTCGGAGGAAGCGATCCAAGAATCATGTCAACCGCGAATTCCCTTGGAATAAGCGAACCAAGTTGCTCTAAGTAATCAATGTGGTTTCTCATCTTGAATACATGACTATCCACAGAGGAGACTTGAGCCATCTTGCTCTTGATTAATAACTTGGTGATCTCGTAGTGCTGAATTTTGGTCTGCTTTCTGAACATTTCCTTAAGTGCCTTGATCATATCATAGGCATCCATAAAATCTATCTGCTTCCGAAGCTTAAGTTTCATTTCTGCTAACATTATCCATGCTACTTAATCAGAATCATCAATACACTTCTGATAAGTGTCTCGAATGACTCTAGAAGTGGTCATTGGTGATGGATTTAGATGGGTGTCTCAAGGACTAAACTTTCCTTCACTCTTGACAGCAATTCTCAGAGTCCTAAACCATTAAGGGAAGTCATCGAGCTTATCCTTCTCAAGGATAGCTCGCAAGTCCATAAATTTCGAACTCATTCTACAAGTTTAATATGCAATGTAAAGTTTATTATTTAAAATTAGAATTATACTAATTTTGGTTCATATATTATACTCCCAATATTTTCTTCAAATCAATCACCTTCAGTAGTATTGATTCGGAAACATTCAACTAAGTGAAGTTTCATAGTGAGTAAAGATCCATATTTCATTGAGCAGTAAGTGCGCTCCGGCGCAACCATTAATGCTCAACTATTTAGGTAGGAACTCTTTCCAATTGCATCATATGCAACTCTGGCCTTTTATGGAATGAGTATCTTATACTCGGTGTATTATCTCATCTTGTGCCTTGAGCCCAAGTTCGACTTGCTTGCTCAGTTAAGTTTAACCATGTATGAGTATCGGCAAAGCGGTTTCCAGCACACTCAGCTCAGGCATGACCTGTGCTAGTCACTACTTATTGTGTGCCCATTTCCAAAGACAATCCCCACAGCCCAGCTCCGGCATGACCCATGTGAAAAACTGTTTGAGTACCGAGGGTTACAATGACTGGGAGGCAATTCATTGCTTAACATCACAGAAACTAAGTTAAATATGGTATGATACTATTCCTCACGAGCGATCATGAGGTTCTTAATCCTAGATCTATCTCTAGATTGCAGGTGTAATCTTCAACGAACCCTTCGTTACGTGTGTGCAAAGACCCAATGCCATCTTCTGAAGATTGCCCCAAGATCCTCTTCTCGTCTTGATATAATATCTTTCCTAATAACTATCCTATTGCTAGACAAAGTAATTTATAATTTTGGACAACTCAATGGTTGCCATAATTACAACTTTGGACAACTCACTACAAATCATAGATCTTTAATAAAATACAAGCATTCACACACAAAGATTACATCACAGAACAATCACAGATCTAAGGCTCATACCATATTTTCTATTCAAATTCCATGTATAACATAAATTAGGGTTTCTGAAAAATCAGCCATATTCCGGTAGGAACGGAACCATTATGTTCTCTACGGAAAAACGCTGGATAATTCTGGCAAAATTTCAGCCGGTTCCGTTCGGGACGGAATAATACTGAATTTTCTGTTTCCTTTCATTCCGTTTCCAAAATATATTTTGAAAAACTCCTTTTTCGAAACTCTAGGAAATCATAATATCCAATATTATATTTTTAGAAACTATTTTCGTGATGATTTGAAATAATATTTTCAAAACCCTAAAATTTATTTTACTAGAATTTTATAAATTTTAAATATAATCGACGATTGTTTCCTAAACGAACGCTCTGATGCCACTGTTGGGGAATCCATAGCCATGTATATTACATGAGCAGCGGAACCTATGAATTCAACCCACCCTAGGATCATTGTTAAGGGAATAAAACCACAAGATTAGCTATTAAAATTTATACCTCAGATCTTCCTGATCCGCGAGATGAAGAACAGTGTAGGTCTGAACGATTCTGGCTTGCATCCTTCTCCTTCCTGAATCATGACTCTGCGAACTACCTGCTTCTCCTAAACTGATTGATCGCTAGTCTTCAAAGCAGAAGACCTCTCTACTCATATCCATGTCGAACTTCGAATCGTCACAATAAATGGACTCGACAGCTGAAGGCTCTGTAATTTGTGTCTAATAGAGGGGGCTACCCCTCTATTTATACTAGAGAGGAAGGCGAAAGATTGCTCAGTTACCATAACTAAAATCCTAATTCCAGTGCTTATTATATTCCCAACGGACCGATTCCGCTGCCAATGGAATAGGGTTTCCTATTCTGGAAACTTTGCTGCTAAGGAATTGGCTGAGTTCTGTTGCCAACAGAACTGTTCTGTTGCCAAAGGAACTTTGCTGATTTTTGCACAATCAATCATATTAATCATTCAATGGCTGATTATTTCCTTCACCTATTTATACATCATATATGTATAACCATTTGAGAGTATTTCCTTCCCGGCTAGATGTTGTTCTATGTGTGACTGTGTAGGTTCCATTGAACACTGGCAATGATCTTGTAAAGATCGTAAGTCATGAGTAACCTCTAGACTGATATCACGACTACCCGTGTCGAAATGACCAGCGATCATAAACATATTTGAATAGACATTTGCTTATTCCTTTTGTTCTATGATATATGTCTTGTTCACAAGGCACGGTAATGTGTCATCCTTAAGTTTGATCAAAATGATATTAACAACACATGTTAATCCATTTTGAGCATGGGCATGCATTTCCTTCAGTCTTAGTTAATTAGATGGAAGCGTCGCAGTATGTGCTTGGACTTTTGGTGAGATCTCGGTTCCTTTGCTTGTGTGATCGCTCCATTGTTGTCACAATATAGATCCACTGGTTCCGAGATGCTCGGAACTACTCTTAGTTCCTCCAAAACGTTCTTTATCCAAACAGCTTCTTTAGCTGCTTCTGCAGCGGCTATATACTCTGCTTCCGTTGAAGAATCTGCTACAGTACATTGCTTGGAACTCTTCCATGTCACCGTGCCTCCATTTAGGCAAAATAAATAACCTGATTGCGATCTAAAGTCATCTGAGTCTGTCTGGAAGCTTGCGTCAGTGTAACCCTTTACAACGTGCTCGTCTTCCATACCTCCATAGACTAGGAACAGGTCCTTAGTTCTTCGTAAGTACTTAAGGATTCTTTTAACAGCTATCCAGTGACTTTCAACTGGATTAGATTGAAACCTGCTAGTTGCGCTCAATGAGTATGACACATCTGGTCTAGTACATATCATGGCATACATGATAGATCCTATAGCCGAAGCATATGGGATCTTATTCATGCGTCTTTGTTCCTGCTCACTTGTAGGGCACCGTGTCGTACTGAGAGAAACGCAATGTGACAAGGGCAAAATTCCTTTCTTGGATTCTTGCATTCTGAACCGTTTCATGACCTTGTCTATGTATGTACTTTGACTCAGACCTATAAGCCTTGTAGATCTATCTCTATAGATCCTGATTCCTAGCACGCAGGAGGCTTCTCCTAGGTCTTTCATCAAGAAATTATCTCCCAACCATTTCTTGACGTTCAATAATGTTAGGACGTCATTTCCCATGAGTAATATGTCATCTACGTAAAGCACCAGGAATACTACCGTGCTCCCACTAAACTTCATGTAAACACAAGGCTCACCTTCACTTTTGGGAAAACCAAAACTTTTGATGACTTCATCAAAATGAAGGTTCCAGCTTCGAGACGCTTGCTTCAATCCATAGATGGATTTCTGAAGCTTGCAAACCTTACCAGAATTCTTAGGATCGACAAAACCCTCGGGTTGCATCATATGCACGTCCTCGGTCAAATTTCCGTTTAGGAAAGCTATTTTGACATCCATTTGCCATATTTCATAGTCGTAATATGCTGCTATGGCTAATAGAATTCTGATGGATTTAAGCATAGCTACAGGTGAGAAAGTTTCGTCATAGTCAATACCATGAACTTGTTTGAAATCTTTCGCCACAAGCCTTGCTTTGTAGGTTTGTACCTTTCCATCCACGTCAGTCTTCTTCTTGAAGACCCACTTACATCCGATGGTCTTCAAACCTTCAGATGGGTCAATCAAATTCCAAACTTGATTGTCCTGCATGGGTTACATCTCGGCTCTCATGGCCTCTAACCATTTCTGAGAGTCAGGACTCTTCATAGCATCTTGGTAGGATGTGGGTTCATCATCTATGAATGTCACATCATCATCATTAGACACGAGAAATCCGTATCTCTTGGGCTCATGGCGAATCCTACTAGATCTACGTTGAGTCTGTTGTGTTTCAAGCTCGTCAAATCTTTGAGAGCTTGTTTGGTCTTCCGTCACAGGTTCTGCAACTGTAGGTGAGTCTCGAATTTCTTCGAGTTGTACTTTACTCCCACTGCTTCTCATAGAGACAAACTCTCTTTCCAAGAAGGCTCCATTGCGAGCAACAAACATTTTGTTCTCCGATGGGTGGTAAAAGTAGTATCCTTTAGTTTCCTTAGGATATCCCACAAACAGGCACTTATCAGATTTGGGTCCGAGTTTATCGGAAAACTGATGTTTGACATAAGTCTCACATCCCCAAATTTTAAGAAAAGACAACTTGGGGCTTTTCCCCGTCCATATCTCATATGGCGTCCTTTGAACCGCTTTGGATTGAATCCTGTTCAGTATGAATGAGGCAGTCTCAAGAGCGTAACCCCAGAAAGACATCGAAAGACTCGTTTGACTCATCATCGATCGAACCATATCCAATAAGGTTCGATTCCTCCTTTCGGACACTCCATTCCACTGAGGAGTTCCTGGAGGAGTCAGTTGTGAAACTATTCCACATTCTCTGAGATGATCCTCAAATTCCTGACTCAGATATCCAATAAGTGCTTTAATCTTCTTGCCAAGTTGATTTTGTACTTCATTCTTAAATTCTTTGAACACTTCAAAAGATTCAGACTTGTGCTTCATCAGGGAGACATAACCATGTCTACTGAAGTCGTCCGTGAAAGTTATGAAGCACCCATACCCACCTCTAGCCGGCGTACTCATTGGTCCACATACATCGGTATGTATGAGTTCTAATAAGTCATTGACCCTTTCACCAACTTTTATGATGGGTTTCTTAGTCATCTTGCCAAGTAAACAAGACCCGCACGTCTCAAATGAATCCAAATCAAATGAGTCTAAAAGTCCATGAGAGTGGAGTTTAGAAATGCGTTTCTCATTTATATGGCCTAAGCGACAGTGCCAGAGGTATGTCGTATTTGAGTCATTCGGTTTAAATCGTTTAGTGTTAATGTTATATATGGACTTATAATTCTCTTTCTTAAGATCTAGCACGTAAAGACCTCTTTCTAATAGAACATTTCCTTAGAATAAATTATCCTTTAAGATAGAACAATTATTATTCTCAATAATAAATTTATAACCATCCAAAGCTAGACTAAAAATAGAAACAATATTTCTGCTCATAGCAGGTACACAATAACAATTATTAAGTACTAATACAAGTCCACTAGGCAAAGTCAATAAATAAGTTCCTACGGCTAATGCAGCAACTCTTGCTCCATTTCCCACACGCAGGTCGACTTCGCCCTTAGCTAATCTTCTACTCCTTTATAGTCCCTGCACATCATTACAAATGTGAGTACCACATCCGGTATCCAATACCCAAGATTTAGGAGTAAGTGAATTAGTTTCAATAACAAAAATACCTGAAGCGGTAGTCACACTACCCTTCTTGATTTCGTCCTGATAGAGTTTGTAGTTTCTCTTCCAATGGCCAACCTTGTTGCAATGGAAGCAAACTCCCTCCTTGTCTTTCTTGATCTTAGGTTTGGGCAACATCTTGCCTTTACCCTTGCTCTTGTTCCCGGTCTTCTTACCCTTCTGCTTGTGAACCATTAAGACGTCTTTGACAACATTTGTCTTCATGTCCTCCTGTGCGTTCTTAAGCATCCCATGCAACTCGGTGATGGATTCCTCGATCTGATGCATATTATAGTTCATAATGAATTGCTTAAAACTAGGAGGCAACGACCCGAGAATTATGTCAACAGCCAATTCTCTGGGCATAGCTGAACCAAGCCTCTCCAATTGATCAAGATAGCTCTTCATCTTGTGTACGTGAGCACTCACAGATGAACCTTCAGCCATCTTCGTATTAGTCAGAGAGACGGTCACTTTGTAGCGCTCAACTCTAGCCTGCTCTTGGAATATTTCCTTGAGAGTTACGATCATATCGTAAGCACCCATGTCCTCCAGTTGTTTCTGAAGCTCGGAGGTCATGGTCGCTAGCATGAGACAAGCTATCTTTGTGTCATCTTTGACGTATTTAGCATACGCATCTCAGGCAGCCCTTGCGGATCCCTATTCTGGTTCCTCTGGGTAAGCCTCTTCTATGGCATACAGTTTATTGTCAGTCTTGAGAACAATTCTCAGGTTTCTAAACCAGTCAAGGAAGTTAGACCCATTGAGCTTATCCTTCTCAAGGATAGATCGCAAATTCAACCCAGTTGAATTATTATTATTTGCCATTATTCTACAAGTTAAAAGGTAAAGTGCCATTATTATTTATTCATTGGGGTTGTTTTGTTTTGGTTCTTATATTGTACTCCCACTATTTTCTTCAAATCAACCACTTTCAGTAGTATTGATTCGGAAACTTCAATTAGATGAGGTTTCATAGTGAGTCAAGATCCGTATTTCATTGAGTATTAAGTGCGCTTTGGCGCAACCCTCAATACACAACTATTTAGGTAGGAACACTTCCAATTGTATCATATACAACTCTTTCCTTTTATGGAATGAGCATCATATGCCCGGTGTATTATTCCATCTTATGCCCTGAGCCCAAGTCCGACTTGCTTGCTCAGTTAAGTTTAACCATGTATGATTATCGGCGAAATAGAGTCCAGCACACTCAGCTTTGGCATGACCCATGCTGGACGCCATTTCCCGCATACCCTCCTTTACAAAGACAATCCTCCATATGCTCAGCTTTGGCATGACCCACGTGGAAGACTGCCTAAGTACTGAGGGCTTCAGTGACATGGGGGGCACTTCCTTACTTAACATTCTGAAGGATCTTGTTTTAGATATATAAATATAAACATCACAGAAACTAAATTAAATATGGTATGAGCCTTATCCTCATGAGCGATCATGAGGTTCCTAATTCTAGATCTATCTCTAGATTGCAGAAGTAATCTTCAACGAACCCTTCGTTGTGTGTGCGAAGATCCAATGTCATCTTCCGAAAATTGCGCCAAGACCTCTTGCCTTGAAGTCTTGAAATAATATCTATCCTAACAACTATCCTATTGCTAGAAAAGGTAATTCACAAGTTTGGACAACTCACAGGTTGCCATAATTACAACTTTGGACAACTCACTGGTTGCTGTAGATATTAAATAAAATTACAAGCACTCACACACATGATTACATCACAGAACAATCACAGATCTAAAGCTCATACCATACATGTATATTTAAATACCATGTATAACAAAAATTAGGGTTTCTCACAATATCAGCATTATTCCGTTGGGAACGGAACTATTCCGTTCTCAACGGAGACGTGCTGGAAATTCGTTTTTACTTTAGTTTTAGTTCCGTTTCCAAAACGGATTTCGAAAAACTATTTTTTTCGAAACTTTAGAAAATCATAATATCCAATATTATATTTCTAGAAACTATTTCCGTGATATTTTGAAATAATATTTTCAAAACCCTAAAATTTATTATACTTGAATTTACTAAATTTTAAATATAATCGATGATTATTTCTTTAACGAACGCTCTGATGCCACTGTTGGGAAACTCGTAGCCATGTACGTTACATGCGCAGCGGAACCTACGGGTTAACCCTCCCTAGGATCATCGTAAAGGAAATAAAGGTACGAGATTATGCTATTAAAATTTATACCTCGGATCTTCCTGATCCGGGAGAGAGAAGCGGATGTATGTCTGAACGAACTTCCTTCTTGCTTCCTTCTCCTTCCTGGCTTCAGAAGCTCGACCTTGAGAATCTTCTTGCTCTTCCTAGGGACGAAGAACTTGATCGCTCGCTAATCTACAAGGCAGGAGATCTCTACTCGTATCCACGTCGAACTTCGAATAGTCGGAATAACCGGACTCGGCTAGATGAGTCCGGAAACACTTTCGGGAGGCTCTCTCTTTCTCTCTGTATTACGGCAGCCTGGAGGCTATGTAATCTATTTCTAATAGAGGGGATGTCCTTCTATTTATACTAGAGAGGGAGGCGAAGGATTGCTTAGTTACCATAACTAAAAAACTAATTCCAGCGCGTATTCCGTTCCCAACGGACCTATTCCGTTGCCAACGGAATAGGGTTTCCTAATCTGAAAACTTAGCTGCCGACATATTGGCTGAGTTCTGTTGGCAACGGAACTTCCGTTGGCAACAGAACTATTCCGTTGCCAACGGAACTATGCAAATCTTGCACAATCATTCAAATCAATCATCCAATGATCGATTGTTTCCTTCACCTATTTATACATCATATGTATAACCATTTAAGAGCATTTTCATCCCGACTAGACGTTGTTCTATGTGTGACCGTGTAGGTTCCATTTAACGCTGGCAATGATCTTCCAAGGATCGTAAGTCATGAGTAACCTCTAGACTGGTGTCATGACTACCCATGTTAAATGAAATGATCAACGATCATAAACCTATCTGAATAGACATTTGCTTATTCCTTTTGTTCTACGATATACGTCTTGATCACAAGGCACGGTAATATGTCATCCTTGAGTTTGATCAAAGTCTCTTTCCTGATCGAGAATTAGACTGAGTAAATACAAAATGATATTAACAACACATGTTAATCCATTTTGAGCATGGCCATGATTTCCTTCAGTCCTAGTTCATCAGGGGGCCCAGAGATATCTCCCTCTTAATGAGGAACAAATCCCATCTTTGTCACTCACATTTCTCGTCATGATTCAGTGCATACCTAATGATGACCCTAATGATCATCCCATTACGAATGACGTAAGATCATATTAAAGTATGCAGTTCCTCATACAGGAATCCCTGGTGACCTCAGGTCGTAGGAACAAGCACACTAATCATATGAGAATCACTAATGACATATACCATGCATATTCTCATAGTGTGGTCAGTCCAGTACGTGTTCTCTAACATGTGCCTATATTCCAGACTTGACATCTCTATGTCCATGATCAGCAGAACATGATCATGCAACCTGTGAATATACTAGTGTGGATATGTAGCTTCGTACCTGAAGTATGTCTATCTCTATAAACATCCTACATATCACTAGGGACAATTTAGAATGTCATTCGTTGGTTCACAGTTCTACTATCAGAATCACGTATTCTGATGACGTGAACCCGAAGTGTCATTCTTGGTTGATATAAGATTTACATTCACAACCCATACACATGGATATATAAGAAACAACCTTTATTGAATAAATAATAACGTCTTAATACATAATCCATTTCCTAGCACAAATACATTTGGCCTAGGGCGCTAATCCTACAAAAAGAACACTAGAGTTTGGACAATCTTAAAGAAGGTCATCCATGGAGAAAGAAGAAGAGGAAGAAGAAGAGAATGATATGTACAATGGAGTAGGGAAGAGAGAGATGAGAGAATGGTGTAGGAATGAATGGTATAATGGACACGTCCATTGAAAACTAAATCCACATCGTGCCGTGGAGGAATTGATTTAAGGAATGAATAGTGGCGAAACCCCTGCATCCTCACCTGTTCCATGCCAAAAGACTCATCTATCCAAGGGCAACGAGACTGGACTCGGCGTCCTTGAACGTTTGTTTGAGCCTTCCCTACCCAATCTTTCCCTCTCTAAATCCATTTCCATCCTAACGTCAGGGACTCAAATTCTATATTCATCTGAGGAATTTCTCCGATATTCTTCCTTGTACCGTCTTCCTTCTGTTTTTCCTGATTCAATGTAATGTGTATTTTTATATAAATTTTTAGGATTTTTATCATAAAAAATTCACCCTTAAATTTACATAAATGTATGAAAAATGCATAAAATACATTAAATCCATTTTTAGGCCTTTTATACACTTCTAAGTGATTTTTCAAGTAAATAGATCAAGAAATGATATTTGGAGGACTTAAGTGAAAAGTCAGCTCCAAACGAAGGCCGATCTGCAAACCCCATTATGACCGAATTCTCTACAAATCTTCGCGAAAACCCCACACGTGTTTTTCCAACTTTTTACGACCCTTCTCCAACCAATCATCCAACCAAAATCTTAAATCTCCACAAGAAGATAAAAAGTCAAACACAAAAATCGCCTTGACGAAAAGTCAACTGTCCCGAAACAGGGTCAAGCAGGGTGCCAAATCGAAGAGCTCGACGAGACAAATCCAGCAGTGCAATTCTCATGAAAAAAATACCTACTAGAACTCTCGGAAAGCGCAAATAAAGATCTGATGCAAAGGAATTAATTGCAAAAAATCCAACCAATAAAATACTGATACGTGGCAGGGAAACTCATTGCTCTCTTTCTTCTTCTTCTTCTTCTTCTTCTTCTTCTTCTTCTTCTTCTTTAATTCAATTTTTTTATTTTTAAAAATGCAATAGTGGTTCCTTCGGTAGGTAGATTGGGTGGGCTTTGGTTGTTGTGGAAGGATAGTGTAAGGGTTAGATGTGTGGAAACAAATCGGTATTACATTTTGATAGAAGTTCATCTAGATGCCTCTCAAGATCCATGGTTGATTATGGATGTATATTGCGATCCTCATCACGAGCAAAATCATACAATTTGGGATAACGTGATAACTTTATGTTTGGATCAAGTTTCATAAATTTCTGTACTAGGTGATTTCAATGTGATTACTGTAGGAGTAGTGCTCTAGGCCAAATGTATTTGTGCTAGGAAATGGATTATGTATTGAGACATTATTATTTATTCAATAAAGGTTGTTTCTTATATATTTGTGTGTATGGGTTGTGAATGTAAATTTCTTATAACAACCATGAATGTCACTTCGGGTTCACGTCATCAGAATAAGTGATTGTGATAGTAGAACTGTGAACCAACGAATGACATTCTAAACCGTCCCTAGTGATATGTGGGATGTTTATAGAGATAAACATACTTCAAGTAAGAAGCTACATATCTACACTAGTATATTCGCAGACCGGATGATCATGTTCTGCTGATCATGGACATAGGGATGTCAAGTCTGGAATATAGGTTCGTGTTAGAGAACACGTGCTGGACTGACCACACTATGAGAATATACATGGTATATGTCATTAGTGATTCTCATATGAATAGTGTGCTTGTTCCTACGACCTAAGGTCACCATGGATTCCTGTATGAGGAACTGCATACTTTAATATGATCTTACGTCATCCGTAAAGGGATGATCATTAGAGTCATCATTAGGTATGCACTGAATCATGACGAGGATTGTGAGTGACCAAGATGGGATTTGTTCCTCTCATTAAGAGGGAGATATATCTCGGCCCCCTGATGAACTAGGACTGAAGGAAATGCATGGCCATGCTCAAAATGGATTAACATATGTTGTTAATATCATTTTGTATTTACTCAGTCTAATTCTCGATCAGGAAAGAGACTTTGGTCATACTCAAGGATGAAATATTACCGTGCCTTGTGATCAAGACGTATATCGTAGAACAAAAGGAATAAGCAAACGTCTATTCAGATAGGTTTATGATCGCTGATCATTTCATTTAACATGGGTAGTCATGACACCAGTCTAGAGGTTACTCATGACTTACGATCTTTGGAAGATCGTTGCCAGCATTAAATGGAACCTACACGGTCACACATAGAACAACGTCTAGTCGGGAAGAAAATACTCTTAAATGGTTATACATATGATGTATAAATGGGTGAAGGAAATAATCGATCATTGGATGATTGATTTGAATGATTGTGCAAAAAATTAACATAGTTCCGTTGGCAACAGAACTCAGCCAATTTCTCGACAGCCAAGTATTCAGATCAGGAAACCCTATTCCGTTGGCAACGGAATTGGTCCGTTGGGAAAGGATAAACGCTGTAATTAGGGTTTTAGTTATGGTAACTACGCAATCCTTCGCCTCCCTCTCTAGTATAAATAGAGGGGCAGTCCCCCTCTATTTGACACACATTACAGAGCCTCCAGGCTGCTGTAATACAGAGAAAAAGAGAGAGAGCCTCCTGAAAGTATTTTCGGACTCGTCTAGCCGAGTCCGGTTATTCCGACGATTTGAAGTTCGACGTGGACACGAGTAGAGGTCTTCTGCTTTGAAGACTAGCGAGCATTCAGTTTCTTTACCCTAGGAGAAGCAAGGAGTTCGTTCGAGTCGAGCTTTAGCAGCACGAAGGAGAAGGAAGCAAGACGGAAGTTCGTTCAGATCTGCATCCGCTTTTCTCTCCCGGATCAGAAGATCCGAGGTATAAATTTTAATTGCATAATCTCGTACCTTTATTCCCTTAACGTAGATCCTAGGGCGGGTTGAATCCATAGGTTTCGCTGCGCATGTAACGTACATGGCTATGGATTCCCCAAGAACTTCTATGTCAAGAAATGTACTCTAATACAAATAATATGAGTCGGGAGGATTTTATTTTACATGTTCAAACGAGAGTTACAAACTGGGAAAGGTAAATGATATCCACCGAGGGAAAAGACTAAAATTCATAGAAGATCAGATGAAATTGGTCCAATGTAATTTATCCTATAATCCAGTGTATTGGTCTCAATGGCAAACCCACCTTCAGAATTTATACAATGAAGCTATCTATCATTTAGATCAATTTTTGAAGCAACGTGCTACGGTCTAATGGCGGGAAAAAGGGGATTTAAACACTATATTTTATCACGCAAGAATTAACAAAATTTCTGCTCTAAAATTACAAAATGGTATTTGGGTCAAAGAGGAAAAGGAAATTGCACGGGCTTTCATATCTAATTACAAGGATTTATTTAATTTAATTGGGCCTCAGCCATTTCCACCCTTCCTCATCAAGTACTGAATTCCATCCCCAAATTAACAGCGCCGGAGCAAGCGAATTTATAGGCTGAGCTCACAGATCATAAAATAAAAATGGTCGCTTTCTTAATTGGGCCCAGGAAGGCCTGCGCCCCAGATGGAATATCTGATAGATTTATTCTCCAAAATTGGTCCCTTCTTCAACCTAATGTTTTCTTCCTCGTCAGAACTTTCTTCTCGACTGAATCCTTGTCGAGAAAATTAGAGTTAGCCAATATCACTTTGATTCCAAAAATCACCGAGCCTGAAAGAGTGAGTGACTACAGGCCAATCACTGTATGTAATTTTGGATACAAATTGGTCGCCAATTTAATAGCAAATAGAGTTAAAAGTGTTCTGCCTCCAATTATCTCCCCTTCTCAGATGACTTTTGTTCAAAATAGACAAATTGTGGATAATATCATTCTATGCTACAATTGTACTACAAGCAATTCCAGTCTTTCACATGGCAGTTTCCATTATTCCTTCAGGTGTCATCAATACAGTCACATCTAGAATTAAGAAATTCTTTTGGAGTTCAAAATCAGTTCCAAATAACAATAGGTACATGGCTTGGTGTGGTTGGGTCAAAATTGAAACACCAAAGGAGTTTGGGGGGTTAGGTTTGAGGGATTTAGAATGTGTTAATGAAGGGTTTATGGTCAAGCTTATTTGTAGATTGGTTGTTGAAGAAGATGTGTTATGGGTCAAATTGATGAAATCTAAATATTTCCCAAGATCTTCTTTTTGGAATGTACAAAGGCAAAATAAATGCACAGTGGGTTGGAAATCAATTGTTACGATTAGAGAGAAATACAAGGGGATTTTTCATTGCATGCTTGCTAAAGAAGAGAGGACTGAAGCAGTTGGGTATCTTTAGTTTGAAGGAGGTATTAACTTCAGACCAGTCAATACAGCTCAAAGAGAGATGGTCGTAAGGGATTTATACGATACAATGGGATATTAGTAAGGTCAAAGAGATTTTTGGGGTTTATTGGGTACCTTCAGTGATAAACACTCATTTCAACCCCTAAAGGAATCAAGCGATTGAAGATTGATTCATTTCGAAAATTACTATCTCTGGAAAGGTTTCTATCAAAGAAGCATATGAGAAAGGAATCCAGAACAAGTTAAATTTAGACCACCCTACCCCCTTGCAATCTTTCCTCTTCTCTTTAATTAAGTTCAAACAACTTCTGCCCCGTGTTAAATTGATGATCTGGAGACTCTGTTTAAAGGCGATTCCCACAAGGAAACGATTACATTAAAGGATAGGGGTAATTCCGGAGATGTGTGGAATTTGTGGAGTGCAAATAGAAACTGAGACCCATTTGACTTTCGAATGCCCGCATGACATTGAGACGTGATGCTTAGCAAGTTTTCAGTTACCTGACATTACGATCAAGATGGAATTTTGTTCAATTTTCTGAGATTTATGGAACAAAATTGGGGTTTCAGTTAGGGTTTTCTTGGGAATTTAGTTTGGGAAATTTGGAAAACGAGGAATGATGGCAATTTTCCGTGGAACTCAACCAAACCCGGCTAAAACGGTACAAGCAGCTTCTGTGTTGGCTAATAATTGCCGGGAGGGAGAAGAAATGCTGGGTGAAGCATCGATCAGATACATGGGGATAAACAGAGGTTCTAATTTATATTGTTGGTCAGACGTGTCAATGGATTTAGAGGGGGGAAAGTTTGCTGGGTTAGGATTTGTTATCAAAGATAAAGTAGGGCGGATCAAATGGGCAGCTTATCAACCAGTCCAAGGATCTTGTGCTTTACAGGTTGAGTTCCAAGCTTTAAAAGAAGCAAAAGTGGAGTTCTGAATCTTGTACTTTCTATATAGATAACATAGAGGTGGCAAAAGACTCTCACAGAAGTAGTAGATCCAAATGAAGTGCAAGTATCCCAATGGATGGCTATCCAATAAGCAATGGAGTGTGTGTTGTGGAAGAGTGGTATCAAAGACCCCACTTTTCTAATTGGAGGGAGAGAAAAAGAAAATAATATAAAGGCACACAACCTAGCAAATTTGGGTAGATGTTTGCAACAAAATTATGAAGATGTGTTGCTTCCTATGTTTCAGAATTGAAGATGGTTTGAGAGAATTAAGTTTCTCTGTTTAGGTTTGAGCGGTTTTCTTTTTCTTGCTTCAGTTGATTTGGTTTCTTTCTTTTATTTCTTTATATCAAAAGTTAAGGAGTTCTAGTTGGAATTTTTGAGGGATTGGAAGCTGAATCTGAATCTGTTTGTGATAGTATTGTTGGACCTTTTTTATTAATAGTAATACCTACGGGTTTATATCAAAAGAAAAATAGTTATAGCTATATCTCAAAAAACACAAATTTCTCTTTTAATTACATCAAATAGTAGACACATTCAAAAATCAAAACCTTACTCTCCTCTAGTCCCAAAATTAAAAAACAAAATAATTGCCAAAAATAAATATGAGGTATCTTTTTTTTGCGTAATATAACCATTAAATATGTAATTCGGTGTCTTAATTTTTGAGCGAATTTAAATCATGAGTGCAATTTTCAGCTAGTATTTTCACAAATGCTAGTTTGATTTCCTCCAAGATCTTATAAAATGTAAAAACAATGTTGTTTTTCTTGTTGATAATTAAACATATGCAACTAATTTGGTTACTAGATAATCAGATTGGCATGTAAGTATATAATAAACAAATTTCATGAATATTGCATTTTATGTCATGTTTTTAGAGTTTGGACACCAATATATAACGCATTTCTGATGGTATTTTTACCCGAATGAAAATGATGAATAAAATAAATATATAAAAAAATAATTATCATCCCAAATTCCCAATCATTGATAGAGCATTTGTCGCTTTTGTATTTGTTTTGGTTCGTTTTAATGTATTTTCTTAAATGAACGACATATTTTAGTGTTCTACTTAGATATTCTCAAATGTTTAGGACAAATTTGCAATAGTTGGACTGTTTGATTTAAGTAGATTGGTGTTTCAAATGATTTAAGGGACTGCACGTATGGTTGTTTTATGATTTTATCTCTTTATATTTAGCCATCATTTCATACGTTTGTGTTACAATTTTTAACTAAAACTTTTTATGTTTGCTCCATTTTAATATTTTCTTCAGTTATGTAGAAAAATTGAGAAGGGCAATTATCAAGGTTCTTTTTAAAAAGCTATATATTATATCAACAACGGTTAGATTTACATTAAGGGATATGTGAAATCACGACGGTCTAGAATACGTTCAAATTAGGACGAAATTTATGTATACCGTTTTTCCACTTTTCAATATACTATTTTTTTCTATATATTGTTTTTACTGTTTTATGCATATTTTTGTTTTTTGTGTATTATTTACTTTTTGGAATTTTTATATACTGTTTTTTCACTTTTCAATATACTATTATTTACTTTCAATTTTTATTGACTTAGCCAAATCAACTTAATTCTTTTTTATTTCCTCCTTTAATTTCACGAATTTCAACTCTCATTTGAGCAAACATTGTTACTCTAATTTTCTCAGGAAACACAGGCCGAATTAAATGTTATAGAGAGTGTTTTTTGCAATTGTGTGCGGGGTTTCTGATTACTTGTACACAAGGGTTTTTCAGAAATATTTTGTGAAATTGTTTGGTTCAATTAACTAATTGAAGTTTGGGGTGTTGTACCTCGTTTGTGAATTGATTTCAGCATTTAAAGGGTTGATAGGGTTAATGTTGAGTTGATTAGGGTTAATTTGAAAACAAAGGAATCTGGGTGGAATATTCTAAATAATTGTTATGATGATTTGAGCACTAATCTTCTCTCATTAGTTAGTAATGATGATATTACAAGTTTAGAAGAGTAATAATATAGTAATTAGATAACAGTTTGTTCTTTATGTGGTTAAGGTTTTACAAGAGATTGTAACATTTTCCCCAAGCTATTGAGCGATATTTATGTTTCAATTCTAGAAAGGCTTATTATAATAACTTGAAAGAAAATACGAATATTCTTTTTTCCGAAAGTTTCCTCTTAAATCATAAGTTCAAATTGGTCCATCAATTGTGAAATTAGATTCAAACAAGGTGTCAATTTATAACAATGCATTTTAGACTTTATAAATAACAATACAATTTTAAAGAAAATAATTCATATTTTCCAAAGTTGAATCGACTTAAATAATCATCCTTTGTGCAATTGATTGGTGAATTATATTTGATGAATTTTTTCCTTGCATTTTGCCCCAAGTGTCCCTCTAATTTTCTATATTTTTTTTTTCTTAAATCTTTTTTACATATGGCTACTCGCAAACGCACTACTAGAGTCCCGGTCTGCACGGGTCCAGATTGGTCTAACCTTCCTGATGATATGGTACAACTTATCGCTGAAAAAATCATCTTCAAGGAGCAATATGATCATCTCCGTCTAGTTTGCCAACAATGGAGATGCTCATATCCTCAAAACCCTCGCCATCTTATCAGCCAATTCCCTTGGCTGTTGCTCCCTCGTTACCCCTCCCGTTCTTCTTTATCTCTCTATAATTTTTCCCAGTCTAAAATATACAAATTTGATTTTTCTATTGTCACCGACAAGAGAATTTGCGGCCACTATCGTGGATGGTTTTTGCTTGGGAAAGACAATGAACTCTCATTAGTAAACCCAATTACCAGAGAGATGAAGAGTAATTGTTTCCTTCCATAGCAGAGAGAAATGAAAGGACCGGTGATCCTTTCCGTGTTGTTCATGATAAGATTATTTTAACATCAAGTTCATCTGACGAAGGTTGCATTGCGGTCGCGCAGTTAACCGAATGGGGATTAGGATTTTGCCAAATTGTTGATCATTCTTGGACCATACTGAAATTGGGGGAATCTGGCCCTGATTGCAGTATATTGTTGGACTTCAAGTACATAAATGGGTTGGTTTATGCAATGAGCGATAAAGGTCAAGTTACAGTTTATGACCTTCGAGATCTTTCAAAGAAGGTCCTGATAGGTAACCTTAGTTACGCACGTAGTACTGACTGGCTATATTTGGTAATAGGAGAGGGAGAACTTGATGGGGTACCTCTTTTTGTGAGACATATTCCCTTTCCTGTGAATGACTTTGAGATTTACATGTGCACTAGTGGGAAGGGGCGATCTAGATGGAGGAGAGTGAGAAGTATTGGCAACTCAGTTTTGCTTGTAGGCAATGCACAATGTGAAATCATATCCCTCAGTAACATTCAATTGAATCGATGGGAAGGAAATCTGTAAACCGCGCAAAACCGTCGTTAAATTTCACACAATTTAGCAAAAATATTTATAATTTCCCTAGATTTACTCTTAAGTGTATATGTGGTCTTTTGAGTTTTAGGGGTCGAACACAAGGAGAATGGCCTTGAGATATTACAATTCTTTTCAAAAGTAGGTCTTTGTTTTGTTCAAATGATGTAAATTGTTTAAGAAGGGTAATGATGTATTAGATAGATTTTAATCAAATTCGTACACAATTTTTTTTTTTTAAAAATTCTTCAATAATAGTTCCAAATGTCCAAAAGTTGCAAATGATATGTCAATGAAAACTAGAGAATGAGATCTTCACAATGCAAGGTAAATCAATTATCACTTTTGTTCATATTTTTATTTAATCTACACTTTTCATAATCAATCAGCAGGAATTTTCATAAAATCACAGAAATTCGAAAATTACTTCAAAAATTACCAAAATTTTACAGAAATTAGGAAAGAAAGTTCAGGTTATGTGGTAAAAATTTCAGATCAAAAAGATTGATATTCCAAAAGTTATGGTCAAAAATCAGAGTATATGACAGAATTGGACAGAGAATGGTATGTGTTGACAAAAGAGGGTGGAATTCAAATTTTATCCAAACAATAATGCAATTAAAATTCAGATTGAGAAACTACACTTCAAAATGATCTACTGAGACTTAGATTTTTTATTTATATGATTTTTTTACTAATTTCTAAAAATCGTAGAAAAACAGTCAGATTCAAAATCAAGAACAGAAAATTAAAAAAAAATCAAAACTTTGCACAGATTTTATCTTACAAATTTAACATAAAAATATTTGGGCACATATTATATGAAAGTTGTTCTAAAATATCTAAAGAAACACAAAAATATTTTTTTATAATTTTCTTAAATCAGATCTGAAGTCAAACAATTTTTTACTGAAACTGACAGAAATAAAATGCAGAAAAATGTATTTTTGAATTTAGAGGATAAAAGTAGGGATTTTTAAGGCAATTTGATCAAGAATTGTATCATTAATCACAAAATATTCAATTATTCAGATTTGGAACAAGTTTGAATTATTTTCAACCAGAAAAACTCAGCAAATAGATCAAAATTTCAGATCAAACACCAGTCAACCAACTAGTGTTTGATCTCAATTTTTTTGAACTAAAAACTTCACTAAATCAAGCAAAAACCTCAACCAAGATTCAAGATGATAAAATGGACTAACATGCAGGAAAATTCAGTTCTAAATGACCTAATTAATTCAACCAAATCGATTAAACCAAAAAAAAACCAGATTTAACAGCATATTATGAACAGTAACCAAATCAGTCAATTTAATTCAAATTAAAGCAAGATTTCAAACAATTCTATCACAAAAAGCCTATCCCTACAAAATTCTACTCACACATGATATGATCAACCGAAATTAGGCATGTGTTCATCATATTTTTTTACAAATTGGATCTTGTAATCTAAAATTGGATACAAGAGATTAAATGAAAATTGAATCAAACCGAGACGTAGAAGATCAACCAGAAGCTTCCTTGAGCCGATTTGAACCTCCAATTGATGCTCGATCCAGCCGGAACCGCTCAATTGCCTTTTTCACCAAAATCAGCCCGAATGGGTGAATTTTCACTCAAACTCGAAAATTGAAGCTCGAAAAGCTCTGAGATTCAGTAATGGAGTTACTGAAACTTAAAGAAGATGATTGGAGAGTGGTGTGTTGAAAGAATTTGGAGAATGGAAGAATGAATTCGAGAGATTGGATGGAAGGGTGTGTGTTGAGGGATTGAAATACGGTTCTTTATATAGAGAGTTCAGAGAAATTTCGGGGCTTGTGATTGGCTCAGGTAGATCAAGGGATTGTACTGAAGATCTGGACCAAGTTTCGTTGAATTCCGTTGAGATTTGAGTGGTTTTTGGGCGGATAAATTTTCGCTCTGTTCTGTCTGGCGGAAAAATTCAGATCGAATCTGAGATTCGAAAACGCGCGCGGTTAATCTGTTGAGTCACTGACTGACGGGCCCCACTGGATTTGCTGCGCAGAAACGGGTCATAAATCGCGTGAAACGAGTCGCGTGCTGCTCTTCATAAGGCGCTGAGTTTTTGAATGTTCGTTTGATCTTTTATGGCGGAACGGGTCGAACGCGCGTGAAACGGGTCGTCTTCTGATGAACGTTGGAGCTGAGTTTGAATAACGGTTGTTTCGGTTTTCTGTGGCGTGCGAGCGTGCGATCCATCCTAAAACAATCTTCTGATGGGTTTTGGTTTCGCGAATGATGGATTTTGGATCCAATTCCTGATCGGATTCTCACTCCATTTTACCCGTTTCTGAACTCAGTGATCAAACTCGCCATTTTGCTTCGTTTCAGCTCGATTTTTCGATCCAGATTGCTTCCTCTCATCATCACGAATCTGCAGGGCTTTGAAACGCAGAAAATGGTTGAGAGTTCATCGAGTTTTCCTCATTTTTCTCCCGTTCAGTCCGTTTCCGCCATTGATGGCTGTTCGAGCTTCAAGCTCGCTCTTTGAGCAGCGGCAACTCAAACCAGAGCTCAGGCTTCCTTCCTCACTTCCTCACGATGCTCTGCGTTGCGTTTCATGCGTCAATTCTTCCCTTAATTCCTGAATATCCGCCATTAACCAACTCGGTTTCAGTTTCGCGAAAATAACCAAAATCTGCTGAACTCGTGAATCAAACTATGATTTTGAGTTGTTTTTCCATCGAATTGAGGCTTCTTAATTCATTGTGAGCCTTCAATAAAGCTTTACGACACGAAAATAATCATCTTTGCTTGAGAAAAACGGAAATGGTTGAAAGAATTCATTCGCTGTTCGAAACTCGACCGTTGGTTCATCCAGTTTGAAAAGTTCATTGAGGATTTCGTCGAACAGATTACGGAAACACGGATTTCTCGCTCGATTTCGCATCATTCGATGAGTTCTTCATACGGTTAGAAAGAGCAGACGATGGAGAAGAGAATGCGATCGGTTTTGGCTCGAATAGATGATGGTGGAAGGCACGGCAGATCAACCATGGTTTCGGTCCGTTTTTGGCACTTGTTTGGCCGGATTCCGGCGATCGCCGGAATTTTCAAGACCGGAGGATGGCACCGGCATGCTCGTCTCGTCATGCTGAATCCATGGCTGGCTTGTTTGTTCGATTTCGAGCAGAATTGTGAATTATGAGGTTTGAAGAAGATGAATTGACCTGGTCAATTCGTTAACTTTGACCGACTTTGACCTGATTTTCATTTGGTGATTCTGAGAGTTATAGAAGGTTTCTGATCGCGAGGATTGTACCGTTGGGTTCGTTTCGTCGAGCTCTTCGTTTTGGTATACCGTTTGACCTATTTTGGAGAAGTTGACTTTTGGTCAATTTGGCGATTTTTGGCGTTTGGCTCGGTCTGACTTGGTTGTAGAAGGTTTTTGAATTGTCGTAAAAGTTTGGGGAATTTTTTGTAGAGTGTTTGAGGTTTTTAGTTGGCCATCTTTGGCCCATTATTTGCGTTTTGGTCCAATTCTTCATTTTATAGCCTTTTTGCCTGTAAAATCACACAAAAATGTATTAAGAGGTTTCAAATTATATTTTGTGAATTATGACTGTTTTTCATACATTTTATGTGAATTATGATTGAATTTGAGATGATAAAAACCCTAAAAATGTGTATAAAAATACACATTACAAATTCCACCACACTTAAACCAAGCTTGCCCTCAAGCGTAAATAAAATCAAGTTTTAGGGTTTTTAGAATCAGTTAAAGCGTTTTGAAAAGAGATTTAGTTATTGCCATGAATGTTATATACTAATATTTGATTATTATAATAATACACGAAGGTCGATGAATATCCATTAATAATTTCAAATTCAAATTTATTTAAAATCCCCCAATCCTTCAAATACGAACCTTTTTCCAAAAAGTAATGCCCTAATTTTGTTTTTGATATTTTCTCCCCCTAAATTTAAAATGGTGAATTTATAAAATTTACCCGAAAAGTTTCAACTAACTCAACTTTCTCTTTTATAAACACGTAAAGGTTGGTATGTGATCCACTCATGTTATCAAAAGACAAGCTGTGCTTTGCACGTACAAAAAATCCTTCATTTTCTATTGCGGATATGTAAAATTTTTTCTTTTTCAAGGGTTTTTAAAATAATTTTCACATTTTTGAATTTTTTTTTTTGTGAAGGGATAACAGGTTACGATTTCGGTCACTTGCTTTTAGTGCGAAAATTAGAGATGGGCATACGAGTCATTAGCTATGTCATGAAAGATAGGTTGAGTTAGAAAAATTTTGCGAAACTAGTGGTATTAAAAGTAAGGTTTGATTTCTCAAAAGTTTTAATCACAGCATTACTTTAAAGAAAACGATTTATAATTTCATTAAAGGGGCAAGTGAAATATTTATGAATTTTCGAAACGTTTAATGGATTTTAAATGGATATTATAGATGAGATGAGGTGGAAAATATGGCATTCATGATGATAATTAATCTCTTTTTGAATTTTCAAAATTTTTTTCATCATTTTCCAAAACCCTAAGTGTTTTCAAAATTTGCTTGAGAGGGCTTAGTTTTAAAATTTGTTTTTACAAAACCTTTTATTTACTTTTCATTTAAAATCTTTTCCTTTTAAAACACACAAAATTTTATTCACAAAAACAAACAAAAATGAAAGAAAAACAAGCAAAAAGTTTAAATTTTTATGGTATTTATGAGTTTTGTTGTTGTTTTTTGAAATTTTGAATTTTTTATATGAATTTTCACATTTTTACATGAAAACAAAACTTGGTTTTACATAAAACCACCCCACCACACTTAAACCTTTGTTTGTCCTCAAACAAAAAGTTCAAAAAATGAGACATTTGTGGAAATTGAAAATTTGTTGAGGTTTTATGCAAAACCTCTCCCACCACACTTAATCTTTTGCGTAGCAAATGTTTAAGTGTGAAAGAGAGTTTTGTAAAAAGAAGAAAGATAAAATAAAGAAAGGAAAAATACGACCTGACACGACGAGTTGCTTCTCGCCAAGCGCTCCCGTTTTACGTCTCGAGCCCGACGCCTTCGTGTTAGCCTCTCTCGAACGGGTCGTAAACGTGAGCAAATCCTTGTAAGAGCTCACTTGGTGGTAAGAGATTCAATCCGTGTTGCCTATCCTTGGTTTTGCAGATAAAAATGACTGGTCTTCCTGGTTTTGAAAGGAGTTTGAGATCGGTTTTTGTTGAGAGGGGTAATTCAATACCCAACTTTACTCCTTCTTGATTGGTTGGCAGGTCGATGTACATCACACCGCTTATCTCAAGGTTGGTGTAATGTATGGTTTGGCAAGAGATAGGATGTCGGGAATTTGGTGAAGTTGGCTCGTGATTTAGGGTGCTTGACTCGTCATATGTTTCAACCATTGAGTCATGGTTTGACTCATTCTCGTCCTTAACACGCGACTCCTTGAATTCGAAACTTAGGTTAGTATCACTCGACTCGTCGCAAGATTCACTCTTGGAGTCATGATTTGACTCGCATTCCACATTATTCCAACAATCCTCTAAGTCAAAACTAGGGTTTGTAGCACTCGGAATTTCGCCCGATTCAATCTTTGAGTCATGGTTTGACTCATCCTCGTCCTCAACCCATAGTTTCTCAAAAATATTTTCTTTAACCAAATCTTGGGTTTTGGTGGCACTCGACTCGTCGAAAGGTTCAATCAATGAGTCATCACATGACTCGCATTCCACATCGCTCGAGACCTTACAAAAGTCAACCATTGAGTCCCCTTTTGAATCACATTCCACATCACTCGAGTTTTCACAAAACACAATCCCTAAATCCCCATTTGACCCACATTCCCCATCAAACAAATGTTCCTCCAACTCGAAGTTTGCGTCCTTGTTCTCCTCATTTTTCTCCCCTTCGATCATTTCCTTCTCCTCATCACCTTGAGAACCCTCAACACCTAATTCTTCAAAAACCCTAGAACCCTCATCACAAAGAGATTCCCCAATTTCCTCTTGTTCAAAAATCCTAAGACCCTCATCACAATGGGTAACTTCATCTTGATGAGGTTGGATGGTGGGTTCTCGTTTGTTGAATATCTCCATGAGCGAGTTCGACATTTCTAAGAAGCGTTTCTCGAAGAGGTCCAGTTTCGCGTGCAATTTTTCATCAGAAGAGGTTTGAGGTTGTTGATATTCCTGGTTTGGAGGATAGTACTCGTCTTGGTAGAGGTAAGGTTGGAATGAATGGGTTGGTGTGGCAGGCGTGTACGGGTTTTGGAAGTTCATTTGAGTTTGAGAACCCCAAGGTTGATTCAACATTTCATCCCTCGATTCCTGATTAGACGAGTGGTTGAACAACGCTCCTTGCCCGTAAGATTGCCTGTAGAGAGGTCGTGTCTGCTCGAATGAGCTTTCGTCATTGTGCCTTCGATAGCCGTCGTGTGGCCATCCCGTCCACGTTTGTCTTCCCGTCATTGAATCTCGTTCACCTCTCGCCTTGCCAATCCATTGAAGATCTTGCGCCCTAATAACCTTTAAAAATAAGAGAGACAAAAAAAACTAGAGAAAATATGAGATGGGTTAGTTAAAAACTTGATGCAAGCCACTAGAGAAAATTTATTATTATATAATATAAATCATTATATATAATTTATAATATATAATAATAATTGACCGTTCTTAGATGTTTGTTAATGTCCTTCTTTACAGGTGTGTGCACTTCGCCTTGCGATCTCGTCTTTCTCATGCACCTTCCAAATTCGAATGAAACAAAAACACTAGACAATTGATTAGAAGTTAGTAATAAACTCAATTAAAGCCGTCTCCCCGGCAACGGCGCCATTTGTAAACCGCACAATGTGAAATCATATCCCTCAGTAACATTCAATTGAATGGATGGGAAGGAAATCTGTAAACCGCGCAAAACCGTCGTTAAATTTCACACAATTTAGCAAAAATATTTATAATTTCCCTAGATTTACTCTTAAGTGTATATGTGGTCTTTTGAGTTTTAGGGGTCGAACACAAGGAGAATGGCCTTGAGATATTACAATTCTTTTCAAAAGTAGGTCTTTGTTTTGTTCAAATGATGTAAATTGTTTAAGAAGGGTAATGATGTATTAGATGGATTTTAATCAAATTCGTACACAATTTTTTTTTTTTAAAAATTCTTCAATAATAGTTCCAAATGTCCAAAAGTTGCAAATGATATGTCAATGAAAACTAGAGAATGAGATCTACACAATGCAAGGTAAATCAATTATCACTTTTGTTCATATTTTTATTTAATCTACACTTTTCATAATCAATCAGCAGGAATTTTCATAAAATCACAGAAATTCGAAAATTACTTCAAAAATTACCAAAATTTTACAGAAATTAGGAAAGTAAGTTCAGGTTATGTGGAAAAAATTTCAGATCAAAAAGATTGATATTCCAAAAGTTATGGTCAAAAATCAGAGTATATGACAGAATTGGACAGAGAATGGTATGTGTTGCCAAAAGAGGGTGGAATTCAAATTTTATCCAAACAATAATGCAATTAAAATTCAGATTGAGAAACTACACTTCAAAATGATCTACTGAGACTTATATTTTTTATTTATAGGATTTTTTTACTAATTTCTAAAAATCGTAGAAAAACAGTCAGATTCAAAATCAAGAACAGAAAATTAAAAAAAAATCAAAACTTTGCACAGATTTTATCTTACAAATTTAACATAAAAACATTGGGCACATATTATATGAAAGTTGTTCTAAAATATCTAAAGAAACACAAAAATATTTTTTTATAATTTTCTTAAATCAGATCTGAAGTCAAACAATTTTTTACTGAAACTGACAGAAATAAAATGCAGAAAAATGTATTTTTGAATTTAGAGGATAAAAGTAGGGATTTTTAAGGCAATTTGATCAAGAATTGTATCATTAATCACAAAATATTCAATTATTCAGATTTGGAACAAGTTTGAATTATTTCCAACCAGAAAAACTCAGCAAATAGATCAAAATTTCAGATCAAACACCAGTCAACCAACTAGTGTTTGATCTCAATTTTTTTGAACTAAAAACTTCACTAAATCAAGCAAAAACCTCAACCAAGATTCAAGATGATAAAATGGACTAACATGCAGGAAAATTCAGTTCTAAATGACCTAATTAATTCAACCAAATCGATTAAACCAAAAAAAAACCAGATTTAACAGCATATTATGAACAGTACCAAATCAGTCAATTTAATTCAAATTAAAGCAAGATTTCAAACAATTCTATCACAAAAAGCCTATCCCTACAAAATTCTACTCACACATGATATGATCAACCGAAATTAAGCATGTGTTCATCATATTTTTTTACAAATTGGATCTTGTAATCTAAAATTGGATACAAGAGATTAAATGAAAATTGAATCAAACCGAGACGTAGAAGATCAACCAGAAGCTTCCTTGAGCCGATTTGAACCTCCAATTGATGCTCGATCCAGCCGGAACCGCTCAATTGCCTTTTTCACCAAAATCAGCCCGAATGGGTGAATTTTCACTCAAACTCGAAAATTGAAGCTCGAAAAGCTCTGAGATTCAGTAATGGAGTTACTGAAACTTAAAGAAGATGATTGGAGAGTGGTGTGTTGAAAGAATTTGGAGAATGGAAGAATGAATTCGAGAGATTGGATGGAAGGGTGTGTGTTGAGGGATTGAAATACGGTTCTTTATATAGAGAGTTCAGAGAAATTTCGGGGCTTGTGATTGGCTCAGGTAGATCAAGGGATTGTACTGAAGATCTGGACCAAGTTTCGTTGAATTCCGTTGAGATTTGAGTGGTTTTTGGGCGGATGAATTTTCGCTCTGTTCTGTCTGGCGGAAAAATTCAGATCGAATCTGAGATTCGAAAACGCGCGCGGTTAATCTGTTGAGTCACTGACTGACGGGCCCCACTGGATTTGCTGCGCAGAAACGGGTCATAAATCGCGTGAAACGAGTCGTGTGCTGCTCTTCATAAGGCGCTGAGTTTTTGAATGTTCGTTTGATCTTTTATGGCGGAACGGGTCGAACGCGCGTGAAACGGGTCGTCTTCTGATGAACGTTGGAGCTGAGTTTGAATAACGGTTGTTTCGGTTTTCTGTGGCGTGCGAGCGTGCGATCCATCCTAAAACAATCTTCTGATGGGTTTTGGTTTCGCGAATGATGGATTTTGGATCCAATTCCTGATCGGATTCTGACTCCATTTTACCCGTTTCTGAACTCAGTGATCAAACTCGCCATTTTGCTTCGTTTCAGCTCGATTTTTCGATCCAGATTGCTTCCTCTCATCATCACGAATCTGCAGGGCTTTGAAACGCAGAAAATGGTTGAGAGTTCATCGAGTTTTCCTCATTTTTCTCCCGTTCAGTCCGTTTCCGCCATTGATGGCTGTTCGAGCTTCAAGCTCGCTCTTTGAGCAGCGGCAACTCAAACCAGAGCTCAGGCTTCCTTCCTCACTTCCTCACGATGCTCTGCGTTGCGTTTCATGCGTCAATTCTTCCCTTAATTCCTGAATATCCGCCATTAACCAACTCGGTTTCAGTTTCGCGAAAATAACCAAAATCTGCTGAACTCGTGAATCAAACTATGATTTTGAGTTGTTTTTCCATCGAATTGAGGCTTCTTAATTCATTGTGAGCCTTCAATAAAGCTTTACGACACGAAAATAATCATCTTTGCTTGAGAAAAATGGAAATGGTTGATCGAATTCATTCGCTGTTCGAAACTCGACTGTTGGTTCATCCAGTTTGAAAAGTTCATTGAGGATTTCGTCGAACAGATTACGGAAACACGGATTTCTCGCTCGATTTCGCATCATTCGATGAGTTCTTCATACGGTTAGAAAGAGCAGACGATGGAGAAGAGAATGCGATCGGTTTTGGCTCGAATGGATGATGGTGGAAGGCACGACAGATCAACCATGGTTTCGGTCCGTTTTTGGCACTTGTTTGGCCGGATTCCGGCGATCGCCGGAATTTTCAAGACCGGAGGATGGCACCGGCATGCTCGTCTCGTCATGCTGAATCCATGGCTGGCTTGTTTGTTCGATTTCGAGCAGAATTGTGAATTATGAGGTTTGAAGAAGATGAATTGACCTGGTCAATTCGTTGACTTTGACCGACTTTGACCTGATTTTCATTTGGTGATTCTGAGAGTTATAGAAGGTTTCTGATCGCGAGGATTGTACCGTTGGGTTCGTTTCGTCGAGCTCTTCGTTTTGGTATACCGTTTGACCTATTTTGGAGAAGTTGACTTTTGGTCAATTTGGCGATTTTTGGCGTTTGGCTCGGTCTGACTTGGTTGTAGAAGGTTTTTGAATTGTCGTAAAAGTTTGGGGAATTTTTTGTAGAGTGTTTGAGGTTTTTAGTTGGCCATCTTTGGCCCATTATTTGCGTTTTGGTCCAATTCTTCATTTTATAGCCTTTTTGCCTGTAAAATCACACAAAAATGTATTAAGAGGTTTCAAATTATATTTTGTGAATTATGACTGTTTTTCATACATTTTATGTGAATTATGATTGAATTTGAGATGATAAAAACCCTAAAAATGTGTATAAAAATACACATTACAAATTCCACCACACTTAAACCAAGCTTGCCCTCAAGCGTAAATAAAATCAAGTTTTAGGGTTTTTAGAATCAGTTAAAGCGTTTTGAAAAGAGATTTAGTTATTGCCATGAATGTTATATACTAATATTTGATTATTATAATAATACACGAAGGTCGATGAATATCCATTAATAATTTCAAATTCAAATTTATTTAAAATCCCCCAATCCTTCAAATACGAACCTTTTTCCAAAAAGTAATGCCCTAATTTTGTTTTTGATATTTTCTCCCCCTAAATTTAAAATGGTGAATTTATAAAATTTACCCGAAAAGTTTCAACTAACTCAACTTTCTCTTTTATAAACACGTAAAGGTTGGTATGTGATCCACTCATGTTATCAAAAGACAAGCTGTGCTTTGCACGTACAAAAAATCCTTCATTTTCTATTGCGGATATGTAAAATTTTTTCTTTTTCAAGGGTTTTTAAAATAATTTTCACATTTTTGAATTTTTTTTTTTGTGAAGGGATAACAGGTTACGATTTCGGTCACTTGCTTTTAGTGCGAAAATTAGAGATGGGCATACGAGTCATTAGCTATGTCATGAAAGATAGGTTGAGTTAGAAAAATTTTGCGAAACTAGTGGTATTAAAAGTAAGGTTTGATTTCTCAAAAGTTTTAATCACAGCATTACTTTAAAGAAAACGATTTATAATTTCATTAAAGGGGCAAGTGAAATATTTATGAATTTTCGAAACGTTTAATGGATTTTAAATGGATATTATAGATGAGATGAGGTGGAAAATATGGCATTCATGATGATAATTAATCTCTTTTTGAATTTTCAAAATTTTTTTCATCATTTTCCAAAACCCTAAGTGTTTTCAAAATTTGCTTGAGAGGGCTTAGTTTTAAAATTTGTTTTTACAAAACCTTTTATTTACTTTTCATTTAAAATCTTTTCCTTTTAAAACACACAAAATTTTATTCACAAAAACAAACAAAAATGAAAGAAAAACAAGCAAAAAGTTTAAATTTTTATGGTATTTATGAGTTTTGTTGTTGTTTTTTGAAATTTTGAATTTTTTATATGAATTTTCACATTTTTACATGAAAACAAAACTTGGTTTTACATAAAACCACCCCACCACACTTAAACCTTTGTTTGTCCTCAAACAAAAAGTTCAAAAAATGAGACATTTGTGGAAATTGAAAATTTGTTGAGGTTTTATGCAAAACCTCTCCCACCACACTTAATCTTTTGCGTAGCAAATGTTTAAGTGTGAAAGAGAGTTTTGTAAAAAGAAGAAAGATAAAATAAAGAAAGGAAAAATACGACCTGACACGACGAGTTGCTTCTCGCCAAGCGCTCCCGTTTTACGTCTCGAGCCCGACGCCTTCGTGTTAGCCTCTCTCGAACGGGTCGTAAACGTGAGCAAATCCTTGTAAGAGCTCACTTGGTGGTAAGAGATTCAATCCGTGTTGCCTATCCTTGGTTTTGCAGATAAAAATGACTGGTCTTCCTGGTTTTGAAAGGAGTTTGAGATCGGTTTTTGTTGAGAGGGGTAATTCAATACCCAACTTTACTCCTTCTTGATTGGTTGGCAGGTCGATGTACATCACACCGCTTATCTCAAGGTTGGTGTAATGTATGGTTTGGCAAGAGATAGGATGTCGGGAATTTGGTGAAGTTGGCTCGTGATTTAGGGTGCTTGACTCGTCATATGTTTCAACCATTGAGTCATGGTTTGACTCATTCTCGTCCTTAACACGCGACTCCTTGAATTCGAAACTTAGGTTAGTATCACTCGACTCGTCGCAAGATTCACTCTTGGAGTCATGATTTGACTCGCATTCCACATTATTCCAACAATCCTCTAAGTCAAAACTAGGGTTTGTAGCACTCGGAATTTCGCCCGATTCAATCTTTGAGTCATGGTTTGACTCATCCTCGTCCTCAACCCATAGTTTCTCAAAAATATTTTCTTTAACCAAATCTTGGGTTTTGGTGGCACTCGACTCGTCGAAAGGTTCAATCAATGAGTCATCACATGACTCGCATTCCACATCGCTCGAGACCTTACAAAAGTCAACCATTGAGTCCCCTTTTGAATCACATTCCACATCACTCGAGTTTTCACAAAACACAATCCCTAAATCCCCATTTGACCCACATTCCCCATCAAACAAATGTTCCTCCAACTCGAAGTTTGCGTCCTTGTTCTCCTCATTTTTCTCCCCTTCGATCATTTCCTTCTCCTCATCACCTTGAGAACCCTCAACACCTAATTCTTCAAAAACCCTAGAACCCTCATCACAAAGAGATTCCCCAATTTCCTCTTGTTCAAAAATCCTAAGACCCTCATCACAATGGGTAACTTCATCTTGATGAGGTTGGATGGTGGGTTCTCGTTTGTTGAATATCTCCATGAGCGAGTTCGACATTTCTAAGAAGCGTTTCTCGAAGAGGTCCAGTTTCGCGTGCAATTTTTCATCAGAAGAGGTTTGAGGTTGTTGATATTCCTGGTTTGGAGGATAGTACTCGTCTTGGTAGAGGTAAGGTTGGAATGAATGGGTTGGTGTGGCAGGCGTGTACGGGTTTTGGAAGTTCATTTGAGTTTGAGAACCCCAAGGTTGATTCAACATTTCATCCCTCGATTCCTGATTAGACGAGTGGTTGAACAACGCTCCTTGCCCGTAAGATTGCCTGTAGAGAGGTCGTGTCTGCTCGAATGAGCTTTCGTCATTGTGCCTTCGATAGCCGTCGTGTGGCCATCCCGTCCACGTTTGTCTTCCCGTCCTTGAATCTCGTTCACCTCTCGCCTTGCCAATCCATTGAAGATCTTGCGCCCTAATAACCTTTAAAAATAAGAGAGACAAAAAAAACTAGAGAAAATATGAGATGGGTTAGTTAAAAACTTGATGCAAGCCACTAGAGAAAATTTATTATTATATAATATAAATCATTATATATAATTTATAATATATAATAATAATTGACCGTTCTTAGATGTTTGTTAATGTCCTTCTTTACAGGTGTGTGCACTTCGCCTTGCGATCTCGTCTTTCTCATGCACCTTCCAAATTCGAATGAAACAAAAACACTAGACAATTGATTAGAAGTTAGTAATAAACTCAATTAAAGCCGTCTCCCCGGCAACGGCGCCATTTGTAAACCGCGCAAAACCGTCGTTAAATTTCACACAATTTAGCAAAAATATTTATAATTTCCCTAGATTTACTCTTAAGTGTATATGTGGTCTTTTGAGTTTTAGGGGTCGAACACAAGGAGAATGGCCTTGAGATATTACAATTCTTTTCAAAAGTAGGTCTTTGTTTTGTTCAAATGATGTAAATTGTTTAAGAAGGGTAATGATGTATTAGATGGATTTTAATCAAATTCGTACACAATTTTTTTTTTTTAAAAATTCTTCAATAATAGTTCCAAATGTCCAAAAGTTGCAAATGATATGTCAATGAAAACTAGAGAATGAGATCTTCACAATGCAAGGTAAATCAATTATCACTTTTGTTCATATTTTTATTTAATCTACACTTTTCATAATCAATCAGCAGGAATTTTCATAAACTCACAGAAATTCGAACATTACTTCAAAAATTACCAAAATTTTACAGAAATTAGGAAAGCAAGTTCAGGTTATGTGGTAAAAATTTCAGATCAAAAAGATTGATATTCCAAAAGTTATGGTCAAAAATCAGAGTATATGACAGAATTGGACAGAGAATGGTATGTGTTGCCAAAAGAGGGTGGAATTCAAATTTTATCCAAACAATAATGCAATTAAAATTCAGATTGAGAAACTACACTTCAAAATGATCTACTGAGACTTAGATTTTTTATTTATAGGATTTTTTTACTAATTTCTAAAAATCGTAGAAAAACAGTCAGATTCAAAATCAAGAACAGAAAATTAAAAAAAAATCAAAACTTTGCACAGATTTTATCTTACAAATTTAACATAAAAACATTGGGCACATATTATATGAAAGTTGTTCTAAAATATCTAAAGAAACACAAAAATATTTTTTTATAATTTTCTTAAATCAGATCTGAAGTCAAACAATTTTTTACTGAAACTGACAGAAATAAAATGCAGAAAAATGTATTTTTGAATTTAGAGGATAAAAGTAGGGATTTTTAAGGTAATTTGATCAAGAATTGTATCATTAATCACAAAATATTCAATTATTCAGATTTGGAACAAGTTTGAATTATTTCCAACCAGAAAAACTCAGCAAATAGATCAAAATTTCAGATCAAACACCAGTCAACCAACTAGTGTTTGATCTCAATTTTTTTGAACTAAAAACTTCACTAAATCAAGCAAAAACCTCAACCAAGATTCAAGATGATAAAATGGACTAACATGCAGGAAAATTCAGTTCTAAATGACCTAATTAATTCAACCAAATCGATTAAACCAAAAAAAAACCAGATTTAACAGCATATTATGAACAGTAACCAAATCAGTCAATTTAATTCAAATTAAAGCAAGATTTCAAACAATTCTATCACAAAAAGCCTATCCCTACAAAATTCTACTCACACATGATAAGATCAACCGAAATTAGGCATGTGTTCATCATATTTTTTTACAAATTGGATCTTGTAATCTAAAATTGGATACAAGAGATTAAATGAAAATTGAATCAAACCGAGACGTAGAAGATCAACCAGAAGCTTCCTTGAGCCGATTTGAACCTCCAATTGATGCTCGATCCAGCCGGAACCGCTCAATTGCCTTTTTCACCAAAATCAGCCCGAATGGGTGAATTTTCACTCAAACTCGAAAATTGAAGCTCGAAAAGCTCTGAGATTCAGTAATGGAGTTACTGAAACTTAAAGAAGATGATTGGAGAGTGGTGTGTTGAAAGAATTTGGAGAATGGAAGAATGAATTCGAGAGATTGGATGGAAGGGTGTGTGTTGAGGGATTGAAATACGGTTCTTTATATAGAGAGTTCAGAGAAATTTCGGGGCTTGTGATTGGCTCAGGTAGATCAAGGGATTGTACTGAAGATCTGGACCAAGTTTCGTTGAATTCCGTTGAGATTTGAGTGGTTTTTGGGCGGATGAATTTTCGCTCTGTTCTGTCTGGCGGAAAAATTCAGATCGAATCTGAGATTCGAAAACGCGCGCGGTTAATCTGTTGAGTCACTGACTGACGGGCCCCACTGGATTTGCTGCGCAGAAACGGGTCATAAATCGCGTGAAACGAGTCGTGTGCTGCTCTTCATAAGGCGCTGAGTTTTTGAATGTTCGTTTGATCTTTTATGGCGGAACGGGTCGAACGCGCGTGAAACGGGTCGTCTTCTGATGAACGTTGGAGCTGAGTTTGAATAACGGTTGTTTCGGTTTTCTGTGGCGTGCGAGCGTGCGATCCATCCTAAAACAATCTTCTGATGGGTTTTGGTTTCGCGAATGATGGATTTTGGATCCAATTCCTGATCGGATTCTGACTCCATTTTACCCGTTTCTGAACTCAGTGATCAAACTCGCCATTTTGCTTCGTTTCAGCTCGATTTTTCGATCCAGATTGCTTCCTCTCATCATCACGAATCTGCAGGGCTTTGAAACGCAGAAAATGGTTGAGAGTTCATCGAGTTTTCCTCATTTTTCTCCCGTTCAGTCCGTTTCCGCCATTGATGGCTGTTCGAGCTTCAAGCTCGCTCTTTGAGCAGCGGCAACTCAAACCAGAGCTCAGGCTTCCTTCCTCACTTCCTCACGATGCTCTGCGTTGCGTTTCATGCGTCAATTCTTCCCTTAATTCCTGAATATCCGCCATTAACCAACTCGGTTTCAGTTTCGCGAAAATAACCAAAATCTGCTGAACTCGTGAATCAAACTATGATTTTGAGTTGTTTTTCCATCGAATTGAGGCTTCTTAATTCATTGTGAGCCTTCAATAAAGCTTTACGACACGAAAATAATCATCTTTGCTTGAGAAAAACGGAAATGGTTGATCGAATTCATTCGCTGTTCGAAACTCGACCGTTGGTTCATCCAGTTTGAAAAGTTCATTGAGGATTTCGTCGAACAGATTACGGAAACACGGATTTCTCGCTCGATTTCGCATCATTCGATGAGTTCTTCATACGGTTAGAAAGAGCAGACGATGGAGAAGAGAATGCGATCGGTTTTGGCTCGAATGGATGATGGTGGAAGGCACGGCAGATCAACCATGGTTTCGGTCCGTTTTTGGCACTTGTTTGGCCGGATTCCGGCGATCGCCGGAATTTTCAAGACGGGAGGATGGCACCGGCATGCTCGTCTCGTCATGCTGAATCCATGGCTGGCTTGTTTGTTCGATTTCGAGCAGAATTGTGAATTATGAGGTTTGAAGAAGATGAATTGACCTGGTCAATTCGTTGACTTTGACCGACTTTGACCTGATTTTCATTTGGTGATTCTGAGAGTTATAGAAGGTTTCTGATCGCGAGGATTGTACCGTTGGGTTCGTTTCGTCGAGCTCTTCGTTTTGGTATACCGTTTGACCTATTTTGGAGAAGTTGACTTTTGGTCAATTTGGCGATTTTTGGCGTTTGGCTCGGTCTGACTTGGTTGTAGAAGGTTTTTGAATTGTCGTAAAAGTTTGGGGAATTTTTTGTAGAGTGTTTGAGGTTTTTAGTTGGCCATCTTTGGCCCATTATTTGCGTTTTGGTCCAATTCTTCATTTTATAGCCTTTTTGCCTGTAAAATCACACAAAAATGTATTAAGAGGTTTCAAATTATATTTTGTGAATTATGACTGTTTTTCATACATTTTATGTGAATTATGATTGAATTTGAGATGATAAAAACCCTAAAAATGTGTATAAAAATACACATTACAAATTCCACCACACTTAAACCAAGCTTGCCCTCAAGCGTAAATAAAATCAAGTTTTAGGGTTTTTAGAATCAGTTAAAGCGTTTTGAAAAGAGATTTAGTTATTGCCATGAATGTTATATACTAATATTTGATTATTATAATAATACACGAAGGTCGATGAATATCCATTAATAATTTCAAATTCAAATTTATTTAAAATCCCCCAATCCTTCAAATACGAACCTTTTTCCAAAAAGTAATGCCCTAATTTTGTTTTTGATATTTTCTCCCCCTAAATTTAAAATGGTGAATTTATAAAATTTACCCGAAAAGTTTCAACTAACTCAACTTTCTCTTTTATAAACACGTAAAGGTTGGTATGTGATCCACTCATGTTATCAAAAGACAAGCTGTGCTTTGCACGTACAAAAAATCCTTCATTTTCTATTGCGGATATGTAAAATTTTTTCTTTTTCAAGGGTTTTTAAAATAATTTTCACATTTTTGAATTTTTTTTTTTGTGAAGGGATAACAGGTTACGATTTCGGTCACTTGCTTTTAGTGCGAAAATTAGAGATGGGCATACGAGTCATTAGCTATGTCATGAAAGATAGGTTGAGTTAGAAAAATTTTGCGAAACTAGTGGTATTAAAAGTAAGGTTTGATTTCTCAAAAGTTTTAATCACAGCATTACTTTAAAGAAAACGATTTATAATTTCATTAAAGGGGCAAGTGAAATATTTATGAATTTTCGAAACGTTTAATGGATTTTAAATGGATATTATAGATGAGATGAGGTGGAAAATATGGCATTCATGATGATAATTAATCTCTTTTTGAATTTTCAAAATTTTTTTCATCATTTTCCAAAACCCTAAGTGTTTTCAAAATTTGCTTGAGAGGGCTTAGTTTTAAAATTTGTTTTTACAAAACCTTTTATTTACTTTTCATTTAAAATCTTTTCCTTTTAAAACACACAAAATTTTATTCACAAAAACAAACAAAAATGAAAGAAAAACAAGCAAAAAGTTTAAATTTTTATGGTATTTATGAGTTTTGTTGTTGTTTTTTGAAATTTTGAATTTTTTATATGAATTTTCACATTTTTACATGAAAACAAAACTTGGTTTTACATAAAACCACCCCACCACACTTAAACCTTTGTTTGTCCTCAAACAAAAAGTTCAAACAATGAGACATTTGTGGAAATTGAAAATTTGTTGGGGTTTTATGCAAAACCTCCCCCACCACACTTAATCTTTTGCGTAGCAAATGTTTAAGTGTGAAAGAGAGTTTTGTAAAAAGAAGAAAGATAAAATAAAGAAAGGAAAAATACGACCTGACACGACGAGTTGCCTCTCGCCAAGCGCTCCCGTTTTACGTCTCGAGCCCGACGCCTTCGTGTTAGCCTCTCTCGAACGGGTCGTAAACGTGAGCAAATCCTTGTAAGAGCTCACTTGGTGGTAAGAGATTCAATCCGTGTTGCCTATCCTTGGTTTTGCAGATAAAAATGACTGGTCTTCCTGGTTTTGAAAGGAGTTTGAGATCGGTTTTTGTTGAGAGGGGTAATTCAATACCCAACTTTACTCCTTCTTGATTGGTTGGCAGGTCGATGTACATCACACCGCTTATCTCAAGGTTGGTGTAATGTATGGTTTGGCAAGAGATAGGATGTCGGGAATTTGGTGAAGTTGGCTCGTGATTTAGGGTGCTTGACTCATCATATGTTTCAACCATTGAGTCATGGTTTGACTCATTCTCGTCCTTAACACGCGACTCCTTGAATTCGAAACTTAGGTTAGTATCACTCGACTCGTCGCAAGATTCACTCTTGGAGTCATGATTTGACTCGCATTCCACATTATTCCAACAATCCTCTAAGTCAAAACTAGGGTTTGTAGCACTCGGAATTTCGCCCGATTCAATCTTTGAGTCATGGTTTGACTCATCCTCGTCCTCAACCCATAGTTTCTCAAAAATATTTTCTTTAACCAAATCTTGGGTTTTGGTGGCACTCGACTCGTCGAAAGGTTCAATCAATGAGTCATCACATGACTCGCATTCCACATCGCTCGAGACCTTACAAAAGTCAACCATTGAGTCCCCTTTTGAATCACATTCCACATCACTCGAGTTTTCACAAAACACAATCCCTAAATCCCCATTTGACCCACATTCCCCATCAAACAAATGTTCCTCCAACTCGAAGTTTGCGTCCTTGTTCTCCTCATTTTTCTCCCCTTCGATCATTTCCTTCTCCTCATCACCTTGAGAACCCTCAACACCTAATTCTTCAAAAACCCTAGAACCCTCATCACAAAGAGATTCCCCAATTTCCTCTTGTTCAAAAATCCTAAGACCCTCATCACAATGGGTAACTTCATCTTGATGAGGTTGGATGGTGGGTTCTCGTTTGTTGAATATCTCCATGAGCGAGTTCGACATTTCTAAGAAGCGTTTCTCGAAGAGGTCCAGTTTCGCGTGCAATTTTTCATCAGAAGAGGTTTGAGGTTGTTGATATTCCTGGTTTGGAGGATAGTACTCGTCTTGGTAGAGGTAAGGTTGGAATGAATGGGTTGGTGTGGCAGGCGTGTACGGGTTTTGGAAGTTCATTTGAGTTTGAGAACCCCAAGGTTGATTCAACATTTCATCCCTCGATTCCTGATTAGACGAGTGGTTGAACAACGCTCCTTGCCCGTAAGATTGCCTGTAGAGAGGTCGTGTCTGCTCGAATGAGCTTTCGTCATTGTGCCTTCGATAGCCGTCGTGTGGCCATCTCGTCCACGTTTGTCTTCCCGTCATTGAATCTCGTTCACCTCTCGCCTTGCCAATCCATTGAAGATCTTGCGCCCTAATAACCTTTAAAAATAAGAGAGACAAAAAAAACTAGAGAAAATATGAGATGGGTTAGTTAAAAACTTGATGCAAGCCACTAGAGAAAATTTACTATTATATAATATAAATCATTATATATAATTTATAATATATAATAATAATTGACCGTTCTTAGATGTTTGTTAATATCCTTCTTTACAGGTGTCTGCACTTCGCCTTGCGATCTCGTCTTTCTCATGCACCTTCCAAATTCGAATGAAACAAAAACACTAGACAATTGATTAGAAGTTAGTAATAAACTCAATTAAAGCCGTCTCCCCGGCAACGGCGCCATTTGTAAACCGCGCAAAACCGTCGTTAAATTTCACACAATTTAGCAAAAATATTTATAATTTCCCTAGATTTACTCTTAAGTGTATATATGGTCTTTTGAGTTTTAGGGGTCGAACACAAGGAGAATGGCCTTGAGATATTACAATTCTTTTCAAAAGTAGGTCTTTGTTTTGTTCAAATGATGTAAATTGTTTAAGAAGGGTAATGATGTATTAGATGGATTTTAATCAAATTCGTACACAATTTTTTTTTTTTAAAAATTCTTCAATAATAGTTCCAAATGTCCAAAAGTTGCAAATGATATGTCAATGAAAACTAGAGAATGAGATCTTCACAATGCAAGGTAAATCAATTATCACTTTTGTTCATATTTTTATTTAATCTACACTTTTCATAATCAATCAGCAGGAATTTTCATAAAATCACAGAAATTCGAAAATTACTTCAAAAATTACCAAAATTTTACAGAAATTAGGAAAGCAAGTTCAGGTTATATGGTAAAAATTTCAGATCAAAAAGATTGATATTCCAAAAGTTATGGTCAAAAATCAGAGTATATGACAGAATTGGACAGAGAATGGTATGCGTTGCCAAAAGAGGGTGGAATTCAAATTTTATCCAAACAATAATGCAATTAAAATTCAGATTGAGAAACTACACTTCAAAATGATCTACTGAGACTTAGATTTTTTATTTATAGGATTTTTTTACTAATTTCTAAAAATCGTAGAAAAACAGTCAGATTCAAAATCAAGAACAGAAAATTAAAAAAAAATCAAAACTTTGCACAGATTTTATCTTACAAATTTAACATAAAAACATTGGGCACATATTATATGAAAGTTGTTCTAAAATATCTAAAGAAACACAAAAATATTTTTTTATAATTTTCTTAAATCAGATCTGAAGTCAAACAATTTTTTACTGAAACTGACAGAAATAAAATGCAGAAAAATGTATTTTTGAATTTAGAGGATAAAAGTAGGGATTTTTAAGGCAATTTGATCAAGAATTGTATCATTAATCACAAAATATTCAATTATTCAGATTTGGAACAAGTTTGAATTATTTCCAACCAGAAAAACTCAGCAAATAGATCAAAATTTCAGATCAAACACCAGTCAACCAACTAGTGTTTGATCTCAATTTTTTTGAACTAAAAACTTCACTAAATCAAGCAAAAACCTCAACCAAGATTCAAGATGATAAAATGGACTAACATGCAGGAAAATTCAGTTCTAAATGACCTAATTAATTCAACCAAATCGATTAAACCAAAAAAAAACCAGATTTAACAGCATATTATGAACAGTAACCAAATCAGTCAATTTAATTCAAATTAAAGCAAGATTTCAAACAATTCTATCACAAAAAGCCTATCCCTACAAAATTCTACTCACACATGATATGATCAACCGAAATTAGGCATGTGTTCATCATATTTTTTTACAAATTGGATCTTGTAATCTAAAATTGGATACAAGAGATTAAATGAAAATTGAATCAAACCGAGACGTAGAAGATCAACCAGAAGCTTCCTTGAGCCGATTTGAACCTCCAATTGATGCTCGATCCAGCCGGAACCGCTCAATTGCCTTTTTCACCAAAATCAGCCCGAATGGGTGAATTTTCACTCAAACTCGAAAATTGAAGCTCGAAAAGCTCTGAGATTCAGTAATGGAGTTACTGAAACTTAAAGAAGATGATTGGAGAGTGGTGTGTTGAAAGAATTTGGAGAATGGAAGAATGAATTCGAGAGATTGGATGGAAGGGTGTGTGTTGAGGGATTGAAATACGGTTCTTTATATAGAGAGTTCAGAGAAATTTCGGGGCTTGTGATTGGCTCAGGTAGATCAAGGGATTGTACTGAAGATCTGGACCAAGTTTCGTTGAATTCCGTTGAGATTTGAGTGGTTTTTGGGCGGATAAATTTTCGCTCTGTTCTGTCTGGCGGAAAAATTCAGATCGAATCTGAGATTCGAAAACGCGCGCGGTTAATCTGTTGAGTCACTGACTGACGGGCCCCACTGGATTTGCTGCGCAGAAACGGGTCATAAATCGCGTGAAACGAGTCGCGTGCTGCTCTTCATAAGGCGCTGAGTTTTTGAATGTTCGTTTGATCTTTTATGGCGGAACGGGTCGAACGCGCGTGAAACGGGTCGTCTTCTGATGAACGTTGGAGCTGAGTTTGAATAACGGTTGTTTCGGTTTTCTGTGGCGTGCGAGCGTGCGATCCATCCTAAAACAATCTTCTTATGGGTTTTGGTTTCGCGAATGATGGATTTTGGATCCAATTCCTGATCGGATTCTCACTCCATTTTACCCGTTTCTGAACTCAGTGATCAAACTCGCCATTTTGCTTCGTTTCAGCTCGATTTTTCGATCCAGATTGCTTCCTCTCATCATCACGAATCTGCAGGGCTTTGAAACGCAGAAAATGGTTGAGAGTTCATCGAGTTTTCCTCATTTTTCTCCCGTTCAGTCCGTTTCCGCCATTGATGGCTGTTCGAGCTTCAAGCTCGCTCTTTGAGCAGCGGCAACTCAAACCAGAGCTCAGGCTTCCTTCCTCACTTCCTCACGATGCTCTGCGTTGCGTTTCATGCGTCAATTCTTCCCTTAATTCCTGAATATCCGCCATTAACCAACTCGGTTTCAGTTTCGCGAAAATAACCAAAATCTGCTGAACTCGTGAATCAAACTATGATTTTGAGTTGTTTTTCCATCGAATTGAGGCTTCTTAATTCATTGTGAGCCTTCAATAAAGCTTTACGACACGAAAATAATCATCTTTGCTTGAGAAAAACGGAAATGGTTGATCGAATTCATTCGCTGTTCGAAACTCGACCGTTGGTTCATCCAGTTTGAAAAGTTCATTGAGGATTTCGTCGAACAGATTACGGAAACACGGATTTCTCGCTCGATTTCGCATCATTCGATGAGTTCTTCATACGGTTAGAAAGAGCAGACGATGGAGAAGAGAATGCGATCGGTTTTGGCTCGAATGGATGATGGTGGAAGGCACGGCAGATCAACCATGGTTTCGGTCCGTTTTTGGCACTTGTTTGGCCGGATTCCGGCGATCGCCGGAATTTTCAAGACCGGAGGATGGCACTGGCATGCTCGTCTCGTCATGCTGAATCCATGGCTGGCTTGTTTGTTCGATTTCGAGCAGAATTGTGAATTATGAGGTTTGAAGAAGATGAATTGACCTGGTCAATTCGTTGACTTTGACCGACTTTGACCTGATTTTCATTTGGTGATTCTGAGAGTTATAGAAGGTTTCTGATCGCGAGTATTGTACCGTTGGGTTCGTTTCGTCGAGCTCTTCGTTTTGGTATACCGTTTGACCTATTTTGGAGAAGTTGACTTTTGGTCAATTTGGCGATTTTTGGCGTTTGGCTCGGTCTGACTTGGTTGTAGAAGGTTTTTGAATTGTCGTAAAAGTTTGGGGAATTTTTTGTAGAGTGTTTGAGGTTTTTAGTTGGCCATCTTTGGCCCATTATTTGCGTTTTGGTCCAATTCTTCATTTTATAGCCTTTTTGCCTGTAAAATCACACAAAAATGTATTAAGAGGTTTCAAATTATATTTTGTGAATTATGACTGTTTTTCATACATTTTATGTGAATTATGATTGAATTTGAGATGATAAAAACCCTAAAAATGTGTATAAAAATACACATTACAAAATCATGTTTGTTATTGCTTGCAGCATGTTCGTGAAGATGGATATTGTTATGATATTGTGAAAATAATAAACTGCACAATGCACATTCATGATGGAGAAACATAGATCTTGTACACACATCTTAAGTCAGAAATATAAAGACATTCTTTTTTTCACAAATAAATATATTTTTTACACTTCTTTAAAAGTGCGAAAAAAATAATAATGCGACTAGGACAGCCCAAAATACAAAAAAAAAAAAAGAAGAAAAGAAATGCTATTATTGTACAAAAATGCACTGTTTCACTAAAAAGAGCACGTAGCGAGGCACTTGATTGAGGGTTATTAGGTTTTGGGTCCGTTGTATTCAGATCAAGGATAATTTGAGTTTTGGATCAATTAGGTTAAGATAGAGGGTTATTTGGTTTTGATTAGATCAATTAAATTTGTATCAATAGTTACCCATATTTTAGATCAACTAGGTTCAGCTCAAGGACTACTCAAGTTCAGGTTGTGGATCATTAAGTGCTTTGGGTCAATATTTTGGACCATTACAAAATGTGGTCATAGAGAGAGAGAGAATCACATGTCTTTGGGTTAGGTCTTGGTTTCTTTTAGGATCATGTTAGGGTTTAGGGTTCAGGTCACTTTTCATTCAGGTTCAGGTCAATTTAGGTTACCTGTCATTAGTTTACAGGTCACACTAGATATCCCATTAAACACAAAGTAGTTAAAGATACAAAGGCTTTTTTTAACATTTCTAACCCACTCTTGACTCCATTCTCCTTCACTTTGTGAAAAGCATTTTTTTTTCTCATTCAATGTTTTATGAAATGCCACATAATAATTATTAAAAACCAGGTAATTACAACTTAATTTCAAAAGGGTCTGAGTCGAAAAAAGTATGGGCTGAGAAACATCAAAGGTTTACAACACAAGGCAAATCAGTGGTTTGTCTCGCTATTCTAATCAAATACATCATCCATTTGAAAAGGCAAACTAAACACTACTAGATCTTTTAGGAGATAAAAAAAAAAGTACCATAAGTTTTGTCACAAATCAAAAGAAGTGGTTACAACAAAATTCTTCAAAGACAACGGTATGTAGCAATCTAGGGCTAACATCTTCAGGATGGTCCTCAGGTTTAGGGCTTGGTTGAAGGCTTCAGACGGGTCATCAAATGGGTCATTGGCTATTTTAATAGGAGGTAATTAGGTCATAGGGTTAGTTATAGCTTTAGCATGATTTGGCTATGGGTAAAATGGTAAAAGTGTAAATGGATCTTGAGTTGATTAAGGATTTAAGAATTTATTAGGGTTTCTACCTTGAAAGGGCTCTAAAACGGCGAGGTGGGGTCCTTAATGGTATCTTTAGTGTGGCCTGGTAAGATAAGCTCTCCTTTTGTTAAGATGATTTAGGATTTATTTGTTGGGATAAATGCACCGTTAGTCCCTGTACTTTAATTCAGTGCCCGCTTAGTCCTTATACTTTTAATTTGGCAATTTTACTCCCTGTACTCTTAAAATAGTGCCTCATTGATCCCTGACTTAACGGAATAAACTAACTCTGTTAATATTTTTCTTAAATGACCATTTTGCCCTTAAAACGTGGTTAGTTAAATAATAATAAAAAAATTTATTTAAAATATATTTATTGAGTAGTAGGTTTAAAGGCTAAGGCTATGATGGGTAAAGCCCATAGGCATAGAGGGAGTTTTAAGTGTTTTTCTTTGTTTGAAGTTCTATATAAAAGGGTTTTTTTTTTGTTTGGAGTTAAAACTAAGTATTTCTGAAAAATATATCATGTTGGTATGAAAGAAAATAAAAGAAAATAGTAAGAATTAATTAAATAATTTTTAAATTTAATTTTAATTCTTACCCATTGCTACCAGACTGCCTAGAATATGAACCACCATGACCCTCCATCGCTGCTTCCTCCAGCCTACCCACCCAAATTTAAACATTCAAATTTAAACCACAAAATAATAAAAAAAAAAGAAAAAGAAAATATAAACACTTCAACCTTGTACTAGATATTTTCAGCTTTAAACTTTAAAGGGGTATACATGATATTTCTATATAGGGATAAATCCACTATTAGTCCCTATACTTCAGTTAGATTTTAGTCCTTATACTACTGATTTAAACTATTTGATCTATATACTTTATAAAATTATACACGGTGAGTCCCTGACCCTAGAAAACCCACTCACAAACTATACAAATCAAACAATTCAAATTAACACCATAGTTACTAAACCACAATTCAATCAAAGCACAATCCAACTAATATAACAGTTCGGAGCAAACCCCTAGGCGATTTCAGATCTAGGGGGTGAAACCCTAGTGGCGAAGCCCCCCCAGGCCCTCCTCTCTCACGTCTCCTCCCTCTAGCAACAACGACCCTTCTCCCTTTAGCTATCTCCAGTCTCCTCTCTCCCTTTTGCCTCTCCCTTACCGGATCTGCTCAGAACGCCAAAATCTGTTGTCACTCTTAACCTCCGCCTCCTTTCTTTCTCCTCTTGTGCTGCAATCTTACATGGTGGTCCGCATCAGGCATCCCCTCCTTAGTTGCGTGACGACACATTTCTTCCTGTTGTTCGATCTTAATTACGGCGCAGAAGTCGTAACCTACGGCGGTTAAATATCCTAGCCTCACACCCTAAGCTTGATACCCTAGTACCGCCTCTCTAGTGGTGGCCTCTTTAATGTCTTAGTAATGTTTCTCATTCTCAATGATGTTCTTCTGAGCATGCAATTTCTGGACTGGAACCGTTGAAGCAGCTCCTTCCGACGAGGGAACTTTGGTAGTGAAGTTAGCCTAGGGAGTTCTTGAATAGAGGAAACCCGAGCCGCCAAGAGAGAAAATTCGGATCTAGGGGAGGTGACCTCCCGGACTCCTCTCCCTTTTTAGCACACTATGACTGCTCGAAGCAAATTTTGGAAAGTGCCTTCCTCTCTTTTCCAAGCAATGTTTAAGCATTTGGCCGAATACCTTGTTTGTGTTGGTAGACAAAGTACTTTTGAAGCTTCATATCTATTCTGTCTTTGGACAGATTCGAGGTGTATTTGAAAGTGATTTCGTGCCTGTTTTCAGGCCGGTACACGGCCGTATGTGACATAATGCGGTTCAGTTGTAACTTGTAAGCTGGATTTGAGGCATAATTGGGCAGCGAAAAGAGGTTGTATTCTCGGTGTTTTGAGGCAATTTCTTGATTGCTTTGGGAGCATGGATTTGAGGTGTGTTTGGAGGTGATTTGTGGCCGGCATAACAAAAAAATTTCATAAAAAAATATATTTTTTAAAATAATTTTTCTCAGAAAATAATTTTTTTCATAAAATTATTTACAACAAAATATTTTTTTTCATAAAAAAGGTTTTGAATTAAAATTATGGAAAAGATATTTTTATTGAATTTTTTTTCATAAATGATTCCAAATCAAATGAGTCTAAAAGTCCACGTGAGTGGAGTTTAGAAATGTGTTTCTCATTTATATGGCCAAAGAGACAATGCTAGAGATATGTCGGATTTGAGTCATTTGGTTTAAATCATTTAGTATTAATGTTATATAAGGACTTGTAATTCTCTTTCTTAAGATCTAGTACGTAAAGACCTCTTTCTAATAGAACATTTCCATATAAAAGATTATCCTTTAAGATAGAACAATTATTATTCTCAATAACAAATTTATAACCATCCAAAGCTAGACTAGAAATAAAAATAATATTTCTGCTCATAGCAGATACAAAATAACAATTATTAAGAACTAATACAAGCCCACTAGGCAAAGTCAATAAATAAGTTCCTACGGCTAATGGAGCAACTCTTGCTCCATTTCCCACACCCAGGTCCACTTTGTCTTTAGCTAATCTTCTACTCGTTTGTAATCCCTGCACATCATTACAAATATGAGTACCACATCCGGTATCCAATAACCCAGATTTAGGAGTAAGTGAATTACTTTCAATAACAAAAATACCTGAAACAGTAGTCACACAACCCTTCTTGATTTCAGCCTGATAGAGTTTGTAGTTTCTCTTCCAATGGCCAACCTTGTTATAATGGAAGCAAACTCCGTCGTTGTCTTTCTTGATCTTAGATTTAGGCAACACCTTGCCTTTACCCTTGCTCTTGTTCCCGATCTTCTTACCCTTCTTCTTGTGAACCATTAGGATGTCGTTGACAACATTTGTCTTCATGTCCTCTTGTGCGTTCTTAAGCATCCCATGCAACTCAGTGATGGATTTCTCCATCTAATGCATATTATAGTTCATGATGAATTGCTTAAAACTAAGAGGCAACGACCCGAGAATTATGTCAACAACCAATTTTCTGGACATAGCTGAACCAAGCTTCTTTAATTGATCAAGATAGCTCTTCTTCATCTTGAGTACATGAGCACTCACAGATGAACCTTCAGCCATCGTCGTATCAGTTAGAGAGACGGTTGCTTTGTAGCGCTCAATTCTAGCCTGCTGTTGGAACATTTCCTTGAGAGTTACGATCATATCATGTGCACCCATGTCCTCCAGTTACTTCTGAAGCTCGGAGGTCATGGTCGCTAGCATGAGACACGCTACCTCTGTGTCAGCTTTGACATATTTAGCATATGCATCCCGTACAGCCCTTGTGGCTCCCTGTTCTGATTCCTCTGGGTAAGCCTCTTCTATGACATAGAGTTTATTGTCAGTCTTGAGAACAATTCTCAGATTTCTAAACCAGTCAAGGAAGTTAGACCCATTGAACTTATCCTTCTCAAGGATAGATCACAAATTCAACCCAGTTGAATTGTTATTGTTTGCCATTATTCTACAAGTTAAAATGTAAAGTGCCATTATTATTTATTCATTGGGGTTGTTTTGTTTCGGTGTTTCTTATATTGTACTCCCACTATTTTTCTTCAAATCAATCACATTCAGTAGTATTGATTCGGAAACTTCAATTAAATGAGGTTTCATAGTGAGTCAAGATCCATATTTCATTGAGTATTAAGTGCGCTTTGGCGCAACCTTCAATACACAACTATTTGGCTAGGAACACTTCCAATTGTATCATATATAACTCTTTCCTTTTATGGAATGGGCATCATACGTCCGGTGTATTAACCATCTTGTGCCCAGAGCCCAAGTCCGACTTGCATGCTCAGTTAAGTTTAACCATGTATGATTATCGGCGAAATAGAGTCCAACACATTCAGCTTTGGCATGACCCACATTGAAAACTGTCTAAGTACCGAGGGCTTCAGTGACATGGGGGATACTTCGTTACTTAACATTCTGAAGGATTTTATTTTATAATTATAAATATAAACTTCACAGAAAGAAAATAAATATAGTATGAGCCTAATCCTCACGAGCGATCATGAGGTTCCAAATTCTAGATCTATCTCTAGATTGCAGGTGAATCTTCAACGAACCCTTCATTGTGTGTGTGCGAAGATCCAATGCCATCTTCCGAAGATTGTGCCAAGATCCTTATCTCGTCTTGATATAATATCTTTCCTAACAACTCTCCTATTGCTAGAAAAGGTAATTCCCAAGTTTGGACAACTCACAGGTTGCCATAATTACAACTTTGGACAACTCACGGATTGCCATAGATATTAAATTAAATACAAGCATTCACACACAAGATTACATCACAGAACAATCACAGATCTAAGGCTCATACCATATTTATATAAATTAAATTCCTTGTATAACAAAAATTAGAGTTTCTCGCAAAATCAGCCTTATTCCGTTGGGAACGGAACTATTCCGTTCTCAACAAAATAACGCTAAATAATTCTGGCAAAATTTCAGCACACTCCGTTCTGAACGGAACTATTCCATTCGGAACGGAATAACGCTGAGTTTTCAGTTTTCTTTAATTTTAGTTCTGTTTCCAAAACAGATTCCGAAAAACTATTTTACGAAACTCTAGAAAATCATAATATCCAATATTATATTCCTAGAAACTATTTCCGTGATGTTTTGAAATAATATTTTCAAAACCCTAAAATTTATTATACTAGAATTTACTAAATTTTAAATATATAATCGACGATTATTTCCTTAACGAACGCTCTGATGCCACTGTTAGGGAATCCATACCCATGTATGTTACATGCGCAGCAGAACCTATGGATTCAATCCGCCCTAGGATCATCGTTAAGGGAATAAAAGTACGAGATTAACTATTAAAATTTATATCTCGGATCTTCCTGATCCGCGAGACGAAGAACGGATTTAGGGTTTTCTGACGTGCAACCTTCTCCTTCCTGAAGCTCGACTTCACGAACCTGCTTGCTTCTCCTAGAGATGAAGAATCGGTCGCTTGCTTATCTCCAAAGTAGGAGATCTTTACTCATATCCACGCGAAATTTAGATACACGGAATTACTGGACTCCGCTAGACGAGTCCAGAAATACTTTCCGAAATTACCCTCACAAAACTCTCTCTCTCTCTCGGTATTACGGCTGCCTCTAACACTTCTTATTGTGTGTCTAATAGAGGGCGTATGCCCCTCTATTTATACTAGAGAGAGGGGCGAAAGAATGGCAAGTTTCGATAAGGAAAACCTTCCTGCCGCCAGAGTTCCGTTCGACCGGAACACTGTTACCATATATGTTCCGTTCGAACTAAGAACTGGTCCGTTCGAACGGAATCTGTTCCATTCGAACGGAATCTGTTCTGTTCGACCTAAGGATTTTTCCGTTCGACCGGAAAAATTTCAGCATCTAATACTTTATTTTTTCACCAATTTATACATCACATGTATAATTGTCTCTGAGGTATTTTCTTCCCGAATGAATGGAGTTCATTGTGTCACCGTGTAGGTTCCATTTAACGCTGGCAACGATTTTCTAAAGTTCGTAAGTCATGAGTAACCTCTAGACTGATGTCCTGACTACCCATGTTAAACATATCTGAATAAACGTTTGCTCCTTTTGTTCTACGATATATGTCTTGATCACAAGGCACGGTTATATGTCATTCTTAATGTCTCTTTCTTGATCGAGAATTAGACTGAATAAATACAAAATCATATTAACAACACAAGTTAATCCATTTTGAGTATGGCCATGCATTTCCTTCAGTCCTAGTTCATCAGGGGGCCCAGAGATATCTCTCTCTTGACAAGAGGAACAAATCTCATCTTGATCACTCACATTCCTCGTCATGATTCAGTGCATACCTAATGATGACCGTAATGAACATCCCATTACGGATGACGTAGGATCATATCAAAGTATACAGTTCCACATATAGAAATCCATGGTGACCTCAGGTCGTAGGAACAAGCACACTATTCATATGAGAATCACTAATGGCATATACCATGTATATTCTCATAGTGTGGTCAGTCCAGTATGAGTTCTCTAACAGGTACCCATATTTCAGACTTGACATTCCTATGTCCATGATCAGCAGAATATAATCATCTAGCCTGCGAATATACTAGTGTGGATATGTACCTTCTTACCTGAAGTATGTTTATCTCTATAAACATCCTACTTATCTAGGGACAATTTAGAATGTCATTCGTTGGTTCACAGTTCTACTATCAGAATCACGTATTCTGATGATGTGAACCCGAAGTGTAATTCATGGTTGATATAAGATATGTAAATGTACATTCACAACCCATACACACAGATATATAAGAAACAACTTTTATATTAATTTATTTTATATTAATTTAATTATTTTGAATAGATTTATGTAATTTTGTATAATGTTTTAATGTATTTTTCATTAAAACTAGTATTAATATTGATATTTCTGTTTATTCTTTATGATTATTACGATTTGCTCATAATTTCAAAAGAATATGATCAATAACGGATGCGATCATATAAGCACTAAAGTACCGGATCCCATCAGAACTACGCAGTTAAGCGTGCTTGGGCGAGAGTAGTACTAGGATAGGTTACTTCCTGGTAAGTCTTGAGCGTCATTTTACATGCGAATGCCATGTCACCTGATCTAATTTTGCTAGAAATGAGGAGCAAGTAATATGGAATGTGATTTCATGTTTTCTAAATTTAGTTCCATCATAATTAGTATTAATATTACTTTTTTTGTCCTTCAGGTATGAATTTACCTCACTCAATTCTGATTTTGGCTGAGTATCCTATCCCAATTATGGTGGATTGTAACCATAGATTGCCTCAAATGGTGAACAACCTAAATTGGTATGGTAATTACTGTTATACCATAGTTCCTCTATTCATTTTCTTGGAGTGTTAAAACTCATGCATCTCAGGTAGGTTTCAAGGAATAAATTTTCAATTTCAGTCTGGCCATCAGTCTGTGGGTGGTAAGAGGTTATAGAGTGCACCCTATTTTTTTAAACAATTCCCCTCAAAATTTACTTACATATATTTTATCCATGTCTGTTGTTATTGTCTCAGGTAATCCATGGAGTTTGCAAACAATATTCATGAATTTACCTGCTACTTTCTGAGCTGTGAAAGGATGTGTAAGAGAAATAAAATGAGTAGATTTTGATAGTATATCCACACACACTAAAAGTACTTCTTTGCCCACAGACTTTGGCAGCCCTTCTATAAAGTCCATGGTAACATCAGTTCACAACTTAAATGGAATTGGGAGGGGCTGTGATAGTCCAGGTTTGTCAACATTTTCATGTTTGCCCATTTGGCAAATGCCACACTCTTTAACTTTTTTTGCAACTATTTCTTTCATTTTTGGCCAATAAACTAATTTTATTAACCTCTGATATATGGATAAAATCCCTGAATAGGCATTCTCTGGCCCTTCATGCACAGTATGAATCAGGTTTTCCCTCATATTACCCCCTTCTCCTATAAAAATTTTACATCTTTTTTAAAGATTTCTCCTTCTTTACTTCATTGTTGCAAATTTCCCCTGATTTTAATCTGTTTTCAACATTTTCTATTTTCTAATCATTTATATAACTATCTTTCACTATATTTATCCAATCTAGCACTTACCAACTACTAATGACTTCCAGCTCTTCTTGGCTCGTTCCCCTTCTTATGTTGAGTGCATCAGCATTCCTATTCATTCTCCATTTCTTATACTCTAACTTATAATCTAGACCAAAAAAATTTGGCTATGGCTTTATGATGCATGGGTGATTTAATTTTAAGAAAAGTTCATTTTTGACCCCTCAACTATTCAATTAGTCCCTTTTTGGCCCCTCAACTTTTTATTGGTCCCTTTTTGACCCCTCAACTATTGAGTTAGTCTCTTTTTGGCTCTTCCATCCATTAAATGCTTACGTTTCTGTTAAATTGACACATAAGCGATGATTTGGCATGGATTAATGATGTGGCAATTGTGACATGGTAATTATTTGAAAAAAATAAAAAAATTCTTAATCCCCTCATTTCTTTCCCTTGTATTCTTTTTGTCTTATATTTTTCTGAAATTGCCCCTTAAGTGTGATTTGATATGAATTTTTTCATTAATTAATTTTTTTTAGAAATATATAAGATAGAAAGAATACGAGAGAAAGAAAGGAGGGATTAATTTTTAATTTTTATTTTTTTTAAATAATTGCCATATCACAATTGTCACGTCATAAATATAAGCCAAATCATCGCTGATGTGTCAAGTTAATGGACACGTAAGCATTTAACGGATGGAAGGGCCAAAAAGAGACTAATTCAATAGTTGAGGGGTCAAAAAGGGACCAATAAAAAGTTGAGGGGCCAAAAAGAGACTAATTGAATAGTTGAGGGGCCAAAAATGGACTTTTCTCTTTAATTTTTTCTCCAATAAGTGTTATAGAGATAATGCTTCCACTTTTTAACTGCCATCACTATCGCTAGAAGCTACTTCTCATATGTGGATAATACCCTACTTCTGACCCCCTAAGCCTTCTTAGATAAGCAATTGGCCTTTTATCCTGAATTAAGACAGCTCCTATACCTGAATCACAAGCATTAGCCTCAATGATAAACTGTTTATGAAAATCAGGCAATTATTAAATTTTTTCAGAAGCATATCCAATAAGGTTCGATTCATCCTCTCAGACACTCCATTCCATTGAGGAGTTCCTGGAGGAATCAGTTGTGAAACTATTCCACATTCTCCAAGATGATCTTAAAATTCTTGACTCAGATATTCGCCTCCTTGATCAGATCGAAGTGCTTCTTGCCAAGTTGATTTTGTACTTCATTCTTAAATTCTTTGAATACTTCAAATGATTCAGACTTATGCTTCATTATTCTTTTGAATTATGAGCAAATCGTAATAATCATAAAGAATAAACCAAAATATCCATATTAATACCAGTTTTAATGAAAAATATATTTAAAAATTATACAAAATTACATAAATCTATACAAAATAATTAAGTTAATATAAAATAAATTTTTTGTTATTACTACTAATAATAGTTTTATTATTTATGTTATTAATAGTAATCATGGTTTTAATTTCAAAAAATAAAACTATAAAAATTAAAAATAAGAAAATAATAAAATTTAATAAAAAAACTAATATTAATACAAATAATGATGGAACTAAATTTAGAAAATATGAAATCACATTCCATATTACTTCCTCCTCATTTCTACCAAAATTAGATCAGGTGACGTAGCATTCGCATGTACAATAACGCCCAAAAAGGGGATGCAACACGAGGACTTACTGGGAGGTCACCCATCCATGCCCGAGCACGCCTAACTGCGGAGTTCTGATAGGATCCGATACTTTAGTGCTTGTATGATCGCATCCGTCATGAATCATATTCTTTTGAATTATGAGCAAATCGTAATAATCATAAAGAATAAACCAAAATATCCATATTAATATCAGTTTTAATGAAAAATACATTAAAAAATTATACAAAATTACATAAATCTATACAAAATAATTAGATTAATATAAAATAAATTTTTTGCTATTACTACTAATAATAGTATTATTATTTATGTTATTAATAGTAATCATGGTTTTAATTTAAAAAAATAAAATTATAAAAATTAAGAATAAAAAAATAATAAAATTTAATAAAAAAGTAATATTTATACAAATAATGATGGAACTAAATTTAGAAAATACGAAATCACATTCCATATTCCTTGCTCTTCATTTCTATCAAAATTAGATCAGGTGACGTGGCATTCGCATGTAAAATGACGCCCAAAAAGGGGATGCAACACGAAGACTTACCAGGATTGAATGAAAAATACATTAAAAAATTATACAAAATTATATAAATCTATAGAAAATAATTAAGTTAATATAAAATAAATTTTTTATTATTAGTACTAATAATAGTTTTATTATTTATGTTATTAATAGTAATTGTGGTTTTAACTACAAAAAATAAAATTATAAAAATTAAGAAAAAAAAATATTAAAGGCAGAAGGCAATTGAAGGGCTCAGAGACCACCTGATTATGGCACAGGCACATATCAGAATGAAGATGAATGCAGATAAAGGCAAAACTGAGAGGAGTTTCTCAGTTGAGGATAGGGTGTACCTTAAGCTCCAGCCATACAGACATACCTTAGTGGCGAAATGAGGTATTTTGGGCCTTTTGAAGTGGAAAGAAGAGTAGGTGAAGTGGCTTTTAAATTAAAATTAATTTAGGAAGTGCAGGTCACCCTGTCTTCTACGTGTCTCAGTTGAAGAAAAAGGTCGGAGAAGGAACAGTACCAGTTCCTAATCTGCCATTGGTAGGTCCTGATGGACAGTTGAAATTAGCTCCAGAAGAGGTGTTGGATAGGCAAATGGCACCCCATGGTGATACTTCAGATTACGTGGATGGGGAATGATTGAGAAGAGGTCCCATGGAAGAGTATGATGTGATTGAAGCTAAAAAATCGGGGTTCTTGCAAGAGTGTTCATCAAGGATAGGAGAATGTTATAGTCTTAACGATAAGAAGGAGATTAGTGTTTTAGAGGAGAAATTAGCCATGCTTGACAGTGAAGAAGGGGAAACCCTAACCGTAGAAGAGGGTGGCGAGAGAACCGAGGAGAAAGCTGAGTTAGAGATAAGGAAGTAGTTTGGTCAGTGAGAGAGAGAAGTACTTATGTTATTTTATTTATGTTTATTTTATAGTTTATATTTATTTACTTTTGGGCCGAGTTGTAAAGAGTGTGTTATAAAGTCTTGTTTGTTATATAATGAGTGGGCCGCATGAATTAAGAATAAATCATGCAATAGGATGTCTCCAGTTAGTTGGTAATGGAGAGAATGGAGAGAGGCTGAGAGCGAGATTATATTAGGGAAGAATGTAATCGGATGAGTATCAATGAAATATACAATGTGTTTTTCACTTCTGGGAATTAAATGTAATTAATTTGACAAGATTCATAATTTCCAGCTTTTTTATTAACTCATTTCTTTAACTCGTTATTTAATTACAATAAGAAGTGATATATCATTTTATGTCTTAAAACTAGTTCCTTTATTGCTACTTCATGGGTAAAATAGAAGGTAATGCATCTTCTTTTTTGTCAACATATGTTATTCTTCTTTTCACAAATATTATATTTACTGATTTATAACATTGCAACTCCATGCGCATAAATAATCATGTCGCTTTAAGTGTATTTCAAAAAATAAAATAAAGTAATTAAGAAAAAATAGTCTGCAACTTCAGGTGCATCAAAATAAAAAGTAATCTAAAACTTTTTCATAAACTTCCATAAAAACTAGCCATATGAAGTTTGAATAAACCAAAAAGTACAAGTAAGAAAAAAGAACCCGAAAATAATCTTTTTGTATAACAAGAATAATTATTTAACCTGTACCTTTGAAGTACACATTTAACTTTGTGCTTTACGGCATGAATTACCATTTAAATAAAATTTCCTGCTGATAACGTGTTAAGAAACAAGTAAAGCACAATAAGAAAAAAGAAAAAGTAAGATAGTTATTTATTCAAAATTGTTGTCATATTCTTTACATTATAAAACTTCGTTTATAGGCAGAGCAAATCCCCTCATATTACATAGAAATTAAAAGAGTTAATACAAACATAATTATTGAAATAGTGAGAATATGAAGCACAAAAGATTGGACATTTCTAGATTATTCTTAACACTTTTCATAATTCTAGCATTTATATTGTTTTACTTTTCATGCCTAAATTACCTATTTGTCTTTGCATAATTAGATATGATATGAAAATATTTTTAAATGAGTGATTATGATAAAACATATGATGTAATGCAAAACTCTAATAAAAAATATTCAACTTATTCTAAAGAATTATTCTAGATTATTCATGTAGTATAAATGTATTTCTTTCAGCTTGTTATGATTCTCAATAAATTGATTATAAAATGGATTCATATTACATTTTTTCATATATTTCTCCTATATATATTAATATATTACATCATCTTGAACAATATTATTATTTACTTCTTATTTTTTTAAAAGAACCATCTTTAATTAAAATTATGAAGTTTTTAATAAAATAATCGAAATAAATAATCTTAGATTTTCTTATTGTTCAAATTTCATCTTAGCCTAATTATGACTTAGAGTTTTCTCTTAATATAATATGTTAAGAGACAATATCATTATAATTAACATAATAAGTGAAGCTATGATTTTTTTTTATCTTAGAAATAACGCTCCAGACTTGAAAATTATATCATAAATTAATTATCAATAGTTGTAATGTGTATTTTTATACACATTTTTAGGGTTTTTATCATCACGAATTCAATCATAATTTACATTAAATGTATGAAAAATGCTCATAATTCATAAAACATAATTTCAAACCTCCAAATACGTTTTTGTGTGAATTTACAGGCGAAAAAGCCATAAAATGAAGAATTGGACCAAAACGCAAATGATGGGCCAAAGATGACTAAACAAAACTCTCAAAAACCCTACAAACATTCATCCAAACATTTACAACAATTCGACAACCTTTTACAACCAAGTAAAATCAAGTCAAACCCCGAAAATCTCTGAGTTAACCAAAAGTCAACTTTTCTGAAATGGGTTAAACGGTATACCAAAAAGAAGAGCTCGACAAGACGAATCCAACGGTATAAGTCTCGCGATCAGAAACTTTCTAGAACTCTCAGAATCGCCAATTCAAAATCTGGTCAAAAACTAGAAAAGTCAACCCTGCAGACAAAGTCAACTCATCTTCTCCAAATTACTGATTTTTCAAAATGCTCAAACCGATCAAACTCACCACCATTCGACTTGACTCGACAATACAAGCACAACCATATCCTTCATCATCGCTGGAACCGCCTGAATTGACCGGAAAACGTGAAAAACATCCTGTCAGCCATGAAAATAGACCGTTTTGAGCTGAGAATTTCTTGAGCTTGTCATTTCCTCCACAGACCTCTGTTTGACAAAATTTCAATGCCACTCTCTTCTCCTTATTCCCCTCTTTCCAGCTATATAAAGAACTCAAAAAGTAATGAAGAGTAAGAGTTCAATGAAATTGAATTCTGTTTTTGCTGAAATAACTCAATTCGAGCAGAAAGTTCTCAAGTCCATATCTCCCTCCACAGACCTCCTTTTCACGTAAAACCAACTCCATTATCTTCTTCTATCTTTCCTCTTTCCATGGATACCAAGAACACCGAATATGATGAAGAAATGAGAGAGATATATGAGTTTGAAATCGTTCCAGTAACTGTTCAAGAAATTCCAGTTTTAACGGTCAATTTTTGTTCAAATCGAATTGGTTCAAATTTCTCAAATACAGAGATGTTTTCTGTATCCAAAGAGTTTATATGAGGTAGTATCAAGGTGTTTGATATTTCAATTTGATCCGAAAACCATTCGGGATGGGGGTTTGATCCGTGAGTTCATTGGTTTTGGGTTATTTTTTAAGTTTTTGCAAGTTGTGCCTTTAATGGAAGAATTCAGGTGGAAAAAGAAGGAATTGTAGCTAAAATTCGGAATTGTTAAACTCAAGGGAGTTAAGAACGAAACCCAAGTGTTGGTTCAAGTTGTCATTGAGTAAGATGGGTGTGGAGCTCGGAATGTCAACAATGGTTCTGCTGGCATAAAACTAAAGCTGAAGCTTTTCATTTGGCTCAAACTCGATGGTTTCTCAACCATTTTCACCGATTCAAATTTCTGTAGCTTCGTGACAATGAGGAGAAGAGATCTGGACTAAAAAATTGAGATGAGGTGAAGTGTAGAGGAAGATCATGAGCTGGGTTGAAATAAAACGGAAATGGAAAAAATAAATAAATGGCTTTCAAAAAATGTCCGCCAAAAAAGAATAGCAAACGCCGCCAGAACTTACTGAATAACAGATCCAATGATATTTCTCTCTCCAGAGTTCAAACGCAGAATAAAAAATAAAATTAAAAAAAAAATTGAAAAAAATCTCCGCGCCAACTTCAGATCAGATCTGACCCGTCCACCAAAAACAGAAGAAAAAATTCAGCAACTTCAAATCAAAAATATCTCCCTCATTTTTCAACGAAAACTCCTCAAATTCGAATCGTAGCTTCCTTTCATCCGTACGATGAGATCTGGATCAACAGAAAAATCTCGTTTTTGCCCCCTCAAATTTCGGATCCAATCAAAAGAGCTTCACCTTCTCAAGCCTTTTTCTCTCTGTATAAGGCACCTCAAGACTCCAAACTGAAAATCACTCATTCTCCCACTCTCCTTAACTTATACACCACTCTCCATTCTTCTTCTTCTACCTCTAGAATCACCATTGTTGAGTTTCAAGCTTTCATTTTTGAGTGAAATCGCGCAATTTGTGGATGATTTGGGAAAAATTCGAATCGGTCGATTCTAGCTTGAATCTAGGGGCAATTGGAGTTTCAAATCAACTCAAGGGAGCTACTGGTTGGTCTTCCAACTCTCGGGTTAGTCCAATTCTTCTTTTATATCTCGATTTGAATTTTAGCTTGCAAGAACTCAATTCTGTAATAATCATGATGAAATCTTGTCGAATTCTTGTTTTTGTGAATATATGTGAGTAGATTTAGACAGGGAGGGAAATTTATGAGTTGTATACATGAAATCTTGCTTTAATATCTTGTAATTTTGTAGAATTTTGATGAATAGTCATGAACACACATATTTTTGAATAAATTGGGGGAAAATTACTTAGCTTAGTATTTTTCATCAATTGATCTATTAAATCTAGAGTTTTATTGTCTTGTTAATCATTTAGAATACTTAGCTTAGTATTTTGTGTGATTAATTTGGAGTTGTGAGTGATTTAATTCAAGTTTTGTTTTGAAATGGCTGTTTTGGAATGAACTAGTTCTTGAGTCAATTTCTTGAGTAAATCTTAGCTTAGATTGCTCAAATTCATCATCTAAATCTAAGAAATTATACCCTAAGTGGTTAATGATTATTACACATCATAAATTTCCTATAAATCCCTATTTTAAACCGAAAATCAAACCCTAATCCAGTTTCTGTTTTGCTGCTGATTCATCTCTGCTTTTCAGTTTTTCACACTAATTACGTGTTTAATTCATATCTGAAAAATTAAATAAATATTTTACAATTTAGTTCTCATTTAGTAGATAATTTCCAAATCAAATTTTGCCCAATTCCGATTTGTAATCTGTGCGATATTAATTTTCTAAATTTGTAATTTTTCTGTTTTTGATCTTTCTGTCCAGATTTACTGTTTCTTTTCTTCTGAATTTTTTAAAAATATAAAAACAAATAATAAAAATACAAAAATAGTTCTACTTGAAGTATTTTGAAGTTTCGAATCCAAATCTGAATTTTAAAATAGTTGTTAAAACAAATCAGGAGATATTACAACTTTTGTGAGTACTGGTCTGTCAGAACCAGTTTCTGATTCAGATCTGAGTTTTCATTATAAATTTCAAACTACAAAGCATAATTGTACCAAATTATAACAGCTAATCCGTAACTTGATAATTGAATTTCTGTAAACGTTTTGGGATTTTTCAAGATATAGTGATTTTTCTATAATTTTCTGAAGTTGTTGTTGAACCGCTTTTAAATTTGAAATAAGTTCTTGACTGAATTGCAAATATCTCAAAAGTCTTGAAAAAAATAATAATAATAGTAAAGAATCATATCTTAGACCTCTCTTTCTAGTTTCCAACGGTATCTTGTGTGTTGGATTCGGAGTTTATTTTGTCTAGTTACAAATTAAATCACTAAAGTGTGACATGCTGAATTTTTGAAACAAAACTGATATTTGAATTTGAACTTGGAAATTTACCCAATAAACCTTGAAATAAAAGATTTTACACTAGAGATAAATCATTGAAACTAGTTAATTCTTGAGGCCACACCTCTTTGTGTTTGACCCCTAAACTCATTTACCGCTCATACTCGTAAATTGATTAATAGGGAAATATAAATTGTTTTGCTAAATTCTGTGAAATTCAACGACGGTTTCATCCGATTTACAATAGTCGAATTATTTGTTGATTTTATTAAATAATTTGTGTCTTTATTCTTTTCATATTATTTTATTTCTCAAATCTAAATTTACTTACATCGAGTTATATGTCCTTGCAAGTGATCTAAAAATATATTTAAATGATTGATTATACATCAAATATATAATGTAATTCAAAATTATAATAAAACATAGTCAATTTTATATAATTATTACATATTATGTATGTAGAATGAATTACTTTAAATTTTATTTTGATTTTTCGTAATTATAATTTCATGCATTTTATTTCAAAATAAATAATCAAATTTAAATATTCGCACATCGCGAGACTATTATTCTATTATTCTATTATTTTTGCTTATGAAAGTTTACATCTTACATTGAGTGATTGATATGAAATAAACATAATGGTGAACGATATAGAATAAAGTTATTATTTTAATATAATCAAATTAATATCATAAACAAAAATTATATACTAGGCTAGTGATAGAAACTCAAATATACATTATATATATTCAGTGCAGGATCTTAATAGAGACTAGGGAGCAGTCACTCCCTGGGTTTTGAAGAAGCAGTGTATATTATGGTTATATTACTGTATTTTGTGATAGAATTTGAAGTTATATATATATCGTCCCTCTATATTTTTGGTGTAGTTTCTATTACGCTCCCCCGGCCAATTATTTTGGTCAAGATCCACCTGCATATTCATTTGTTGCTGATTTTAACAACATACACATTTATACAAGGGTAAAATACGAAATTCAATTTATCACGCCTGCGTAAGAAATGTGCCGGCCTATATCAACGATTTTTTTTTATGTACCATTTTCTTCAAAAATAAATCAGCAAATACCATTCATTTCAAAATAATGGGGTATCTACCATTTCCGCCACTCTTAGTGGCGGAACAGGTCAATTTTCAGTACTGTCAAAATTGCCCCATTTGACGGGCTCAACATGATTAATTAGTGTAAAAAATCTTATTCCGCCATTGCTAGTGGCGGAACAGGTAAAAAAAAATTTTCTGCCACACTAACAGCTAAACAAGGCTCATGGATGTGCAATTAGCCTAAAAATTGAAGAATTAGCCTGTTTCGCCACTACCTATGGCGGAACAGGCGCATATTTCTCTTGTTCCACCAATATTAGTGGCGGAACAGTATCGTTTTTGTTTTTTTCCCACTGACTTATCCTGGAACATAAAACGCAAAAAAAAAGGCTTTGATCCGCAAGAGAGGCTGGCGGATCAAGGGAAAATATGATGATCCGCCACTACTAGTAGTGGAACTATCTGATGGGTCTGCTATTGGTATAAATATACGTCCCCCCTCTCCCCAACCCCCCCATCAATGAAAAGCGATTTTGAGACTATTTGAAGGTGATTTTGAGCCAAAAAAAAAAAGAGAAATAGAGGGAAATTAGGGGAAGAAAAAGCAAGTTAAAGGAAAGGAAGAAGAAAGTAGGTAATTTATTATAGAATTATTTTTAAAATTTATTAATTAATTCAATTTAGTATATATTTTTTTGAGTTGTTGAAATATTATTATAATTAGGGAGAAGAAAAAATAGATATTTGAAAGAGGATGGCACATAACTCAGCAGTATTTCTATATTACGATGGTCGGATTGTTCAAAACCCAAATGGCTACAGTTACGATCCATCTGACCCGGCTGTTCTACCAGAAAGCACAGCTACAAATAGAAATTATGCCCAATTCTGTTATGAAATTTATAAAAATATCGGTTGGTCATTTAATGATACTCTTTTAATTCGAGGTAAATATCCTTACCTTAGCAGCAACGAATGGCATTTTAGAGCAGTGAAAATTATGAATGACAGACAACTGGTTCAATTTGCTGAGCGCGTCAGAAGTGTTGGTCTAGAATTAGAAATATATGTTGATCGAGAACCAAGTAAAGAATCCCAGATATGAACTAGTAGTAGAATAATTGTTGTTACAAATGCGGATGAGAATGAGAGATTAGAACCCGTATAAATGAATAATGGAGATTATGAGACTCAATTTCCGATATTTGATAGGAGGGTATTAGAAGATGGAGATGATGAAAATGAAGTAGATGAGGAACCAGAAATGGGTCCAGAAGATGAAGAAGAAATAAATGGAGATGGCGAAGCAGAAAGGGAGGGAATGAACCATCAGACGAGATTTATTTATACGGAAGAGGGTCAGATGGTTAGTGTGGGGACTTTCGGCCATCCGCCGGCAACAGAGTTCGAAGATACTTCAATGTGGGAATTTGCAAGAAATGATGTAATACCGAGAAGTAGTATGTATGAAGGGGATGAAATGCTGTATAAGGATTATAAATTTGAAACGAAAGCAAATTTACAATCGGCTATAAGATTATATAGTGTAATGTGGCACCGAGAAATTGAAGTCGCTAGTTCAGACAAAGAGAGATATATTATGCGCTGCAAGCTTAAATGAAGCCGACGATGTAATTGGAGGCTGCATGCTTCGATAAATAAACAAAAATTATGGCAGATTAAAACATTTATGCAACCACACATATGCAACCACCATACGCCTATAAAAGACCACAAACAATTAACCAGTGCGCTCATTAGGGGATTAATTCTAGATATCATTAGAGCGGATTTAGCAATTAAACCCCTAACAATAATAGAAACCGTTAAAATGAAGTATGAATATAGCATATCGTATTGGAAAGCTTGGCACGCGAAGCAGCACGTGCTAAAATTCTTATTCGGGGGTTGGAAAGAGGCTTATAATTTGCTCCCTGAATATATGGTGGCAATAAAAGCAGTAAATTCCGGTACTCGCTACTCTTTTAAAGTTGGTGCTATAAATAGTAAAGGTGAGAATGAGTTTGAAGGACTGTTTTGGGCATTTGGCCCACTCACTTCATGATTTTAAGTTCTGCAAATCCATTTTAACATTAGATGGAACATTTCTAACTGGAAAATATCTAGGAACCTTACTAACGGCAATCGCTAAAGACTCAAATGGTCAATTATTTCCTGTAGCTTTTGCTTTGGTTGAGAGGGAGAAAAATGAGACGTGGGAGTGGTTTTTTGAGTGTTTGGATAACGTGCTCGGCAATCACAATGGTTTGTGTATTATTTCGGATAGGCACGCGGGAATAATAAATGCAATGAAAAAAAACAAAGCAGTATCTCAGTTACTAACGCCATTAGTTCGAGCGCACAACATATATAAATTTGATAAAATGTGGCAAAAAAATGAGAAGCTAAGTAAAAAAGAGGCAACAGAGTGGTTAGAGCCATTGGAGAAAAGCAAATGGGCTCTTTCGTACGATGAGAAAGGTCGTCGGTGAGGCGAAATAACTAGTAATAATGAAATAATGAATTTTGTTTTCGAAGGAATAAGAAAGATGCCCGTTACGGCAATTGTAATGGCGACTTTTTACAAACTCAATTCTTATCACGTGAAATATGGAGAGAATGCTACTAACACGCAAAATAGGTGGCCGGATGGTGATTTGATGAAAAAAATGGAAAAAAGGGCCAATAAGGCTGCTTCACATACAGTCACTTGTTACAATTTTAACAGATGAATCTATCAGGTACAGACAAACCCTTGGCGTACGATTATTGGTATCGGAAGAGGGGAAAACTTTGGGAAGTGAATTTCAATGAAGGTAGTTGCGGGTGCCAGAAGCCTTAGATATATCATTATCCGTGTTCACACATCATAGCAATTTGCATATACAAAAGGGTATCGCACGAGCCATTCATTAATAAATGATACTCATTGGATAATCTGAGACGTACATACAAAATGAGTTTCTATCCTGTAAAGGACAAATCCCATTGGAGGACACGCGCAGACGTTTGCGATATGACGTTGGTTCCTGGTGATAAACTTATAAGGAAAGACTTGAACGGAAGAGTGAAGCACGGTAGAAGACAAGAGAAATGATTCCACAATAGTATGGATGCCATGAACAAAGAGAGTCGTGGAAAGAATTGTAGTGTTTGCAAATTACCCGGACACACTGTACCAAGATGCACACAAAGGGGTGGAGGCCAATATAGAACAGAACCCTAAACTGGTGCTATGTTGTTTTATCTACGAACTTGTGTTATGTTGTTTTATTTACGAACTTGCAGTATGGTGTTTTTTTTTAAGAACTTGTGTTATGTTGTTTTTATTTAAGAAATTATAGTATGTTATTGTTTTTCTTTAAGAACTTGTGTTATTTTGTTTCTATTTCAGAACTTGTAGTTTGTAATGTCTTATTTAAAGGGCTTATTGAAAAACGGGCTTATAAATAATTCTAGGATGTTTTTTGGGCCCACGTTTACGAATGGGGCTAAATGAGAGGCATGAAGCAGTTTTATTACTTATAAACATTAAGGTTTATGAGGTGAATGAGCTAATGATAGTAGATCATGTGTTGAAATTTGACTCTTCGGAAAAGAAATTTCACGCCCTTTGGCGGAACAAGGAAATATGCGTATGTTCCGCCACTATCTGTGGCGGAACAAGGGAAATATGCGTCTGTTCCGCCACTATCTATGGCGGAACAAGAGAAATATGCGACTGTTCCGCCATAGTCAGTGGCGGAACAAGTTGGTTTTCAAATTTTTTGGTTCGAAGCCCAGGTCAGTACGTAAAATGATATTTTGGCCTGTTCCGTCATAGGTAGTGGCGGAACAGGCTAATTCTTCAATTTTTAGACTAATTGCCCATCCATGAGCCCTGTTTAGCTATTAGTGTGGCAGAAAAAAATTATTTAACCTGTTCCGCCACTAACAATGGCGGAACAAGATTTTTTACACTAATTAATCATGTTTAGCCCGCTAAATGGGATAATTTTGACATAACTGAAAATTGACCTGTTCCGTCACTAGTAGTGGCGGAACCAAATCTGTTCCTCCACTAAGAATGATGAAAATGGTAGATACCCCATTATTTTGAAATGAATAGTATTTGCTTATTTATTTTTTAAAAAAAAATGGTACATAAAAAAAAAATCTATATCAACGTCCAAAGTCTCAGCCCATTTTACGGCCCATTAAGCTCAATACTCCTTTCAACTAAAAAGCAGAGTTCAACCGTTGGATCAAGATCTATCGGTTTATATGATTTGCTCACCACTTCCTAAACCCTACTTTAACCTATCAAAAAATCAGAAAGAAACTTTCTGCCACCTCTTCCGTCTTACTAAGGTCATCTTTTTGAATTTTTCAAAATTTCTATCATTTTTGCGTTTATCCAGTTCCGTTTTTAATTTGTTTGATTTTTATCGTATATTATATAGCTAGTTCTGATTCTCCGATAAAAGAAAATGTCGTCGCCAATGAACGCCTCCATTTCGATTTCGTCCAGTTCTTCCCCATTCCTGGCGCCTGCAGGCCTCACTGTCAGGTTTTTTTCTTAATCCGATCGTTTTTCTTTCATTTTATGAATCTTTCGTGTCAATTTATTTTTGTTTTTAGTTTAATTTTGGTTTAGTTGCCTTTTGGCTCACGATAGTACCATAAATTAGGGTTTAATCTAAGCTGTAATTATTGAAATTTGATAAACGCTTGGATAGAAAGCCCAAATATAATTAATATTTCATTACGTATCTTTTCAATTGCTTAGACAGTTGAAACTATATTTGTTTATTTGTTTTAGCAAGTTGATGGTGACCAATAATTCAAGAAAGAGCATTGGGATTTGCAAATGTGTGAGCAGCCCTTTCACTGAAGAAACTGGTACAGCACTTTTCCTCTATTTTATTATTATTAAAGTATATTTGAAATATTGATATTTTTTAAATAATCCCTGTTATTTTTTTTTATCTATTTTCAAGCTTTCAAGACTAAAGTATCTCGCAACGCCAACATGGCAAAACTACAAGCTGGATATTTATTTCCAGAGGTCTATATAGCTCCTATATCAACAAGTCATCATTCTGTTTATTGATTCATTTTTTACTTATATTTATTTATTTATTTTACATTTTTCTAATTAGATTGCTAGAAGAAGAACAGCACATTTGCAGAAATACCCTGATGCAAAAGTCATAAGTCTTGGGATTGGTGACACAACTGAACCCATACCAGATGTTATTACAAACGCCATGGCTGATGTATTTAATTAAATAATTACAGAATAAAGTCAATTATCATATCAGGAGTATATATCTTTCATATTATTTTAATCTATATTTTTTTCATGAAGAGAGCACGTGCTTTATCAACAGTAGATGGATATAGTGGTTATGGAGCTGAACAAGGCGAAAAGGTATATATCTTCTACCTTATTTTATTACAGTTTTCTATTTTCTACTTAACATATTTAATATATTATTGCTATCTTTGCAGAAACTAAGAAGTGCAATTGCATCAACATATTATAAAGATCTTGGTATTGGTGAATCTGATATATTTGTCTCTGACGGTGCCAAATGCGATATTTCTCGCCTCCAGGTTCTATAAATTGAAATTCTTAACATTTTTTTTTACAATATCATTTTTAAACCCAATTTTAAATTCTGTATCTTTTTTTTGTACAAGGTTCTCTTTGGATCAAATGTGAACATTGCTGTGCAAGATCCTTCATATCCTGTAAGAATTCTTCTTCGACATTTTATTTATTTATTTATTATTATTATTATTAAAAAATAATAATAATGATAATAATAATAATAATAATAATAATAATAATAATAATAATAATAATAATAATAATAATAATAATAATAATAATAATAATAATAATAATAATAATAATAATAATAATAATAATAATAATAATAATAATAATAATAATAATAATAATAATAATAATAATAATAATAATAATAATAATAATAATAATAATAATAATAATAATAATAATAATAATAATAATAATAATAATAATAATAATAATAATAATAATAATAATAATAATAATAATAATAATAATAATAATAATAATAATAATAATAATAATAATAATAATAATAATAATAATAATAATAATAATAATAATAATAATAATAATAATAATAATAATAATAATAATAATAATAATAATAATAATAATAATAATAATAATAATAATAATAATAATAATAATAATAATAATAATAATAATAATAATAATAATAATAATAATAATAATAATAATAATAATAATAATAATAATAATAATAATAATAATAATAATAATAATAATAATAATTATTATTATTATTATTTCCAGGCCTATGTAGATTCAAGTGTAATAATGGGCCAGACTGGCTTATACCAAAACCAGAAATACTCAAACATTGAATACATGAGATGCGACCCTCAAAACGGGTTTTTTCCAGACCTGTCAGCAATTTCTAACGCTGATGTCATCTTTTTCTGCTCGCCCAACAATCCCACGGGGTCTGCTGCCTCACGGGAACAACTTAAGCAGCTGGTGGACTATGCTAAGGAGAAAGGAAGCATTATTGTGTATGATTCGGCTTATGCCATGTATATCTCGGATGATAGCCCCAGATCTATTTATGAAATCCCCGGTGCAAAAGAGGCAAGATTTTGTTCTTTTTTTATCTTTTTGTCTACATTTTGTTATTTATTTATTGATTCTTTATTTTATATCACTTGTTGTTTTATGGTATTCAAGAAAATTTCTTAGTTTAGGTGGTGGCAGACCCATCATTTTTATTTATTAGCAAATAATTCTTTATTATTCTTTAATACAATATAATAATTCTTTAATTAATTATTGTTTTATATAAGGGATAAATGCATTGTTAATCAAATTGCAATTTAGTCCCTGTACTGTTGATTTGACATCCTTGGTTCCTATACTTTATATAATTGTGCACGATTAGTCCCTAACTCAGGTACTAATCATGGATGTTCTTATAAAATACAGGGACCAAGCTTGCCAAATGAATAGTACGGGGACTAAATTGCTATCCAACTAAAGCATAGGGACTTACGCTGTAGTTATCCCTTTGATATAACTTCTTACATTATGCTATTCAATGAATACAATATAATTATTCTTTAATTTATTATTGTTTTATATAAGGGATAAATGCACTGTTAGTCCTTGTACTTTAATTTTATTGCAATTTAGTTCCTGTACTGTTGATTTGACATGCTTGGTTCCTATACTTTATATAATTGCGCATACAGAATACAGGGACCAAGATTGCCAAATTAATAGTACAGGGACAAAATTTCAATCCAACTAAAGTACAGTTATCCCTTTATATAAACTTTCTTATCATCATGCTCTTCAATGGTTTATTTCTCTATTTTTTCCTTTCAGGTTGCGATAGAGACATCGTCGTTCTCCAAATACGCCGGCTTCACCGGTGTCCGATTGGGCTGGACGGTCGTCCCAAAAGAGCTCCTCTTCTCAGACGGATTCCAAATCGCGAGAGATTTCAACAGAATCGTTAGCACCTGCTTCAACGGCGCTTCCAACATCGCTCAGGCCGGCGGACTGGCTTGCCTCTCCCCCGAGGGGTTGAAAGTAAGACAATTTTAGTATGGAAAATTTACGTTTTTGACCCTGTAAAATCCTCAAAATATCATGTAGGGCAGAACGGGAAGTATCATGCATGCCGGTACTGTAGAACGTGAGAAATATCATTCGTTCCCCTTGCATAGTTTTTCAAAAAGGGAGATTAATTTCCTCATCCTTGCACTTATTCATGTGTAGATAAAGGATAAATGTCTAGGTTAGTTTGAGAATCTTTTGGAATAAATATAAAAGGAAGGGATATTCCTATTGTTTGTTAGTGGTATACGTGATATTTTCGATGTTTGTAGGTGCATCCATGATATATATTTCTCATTTTCTAGTGGTATCCATGATATTTTGAGATTTCGCACTAGTATACACGGAATTACCTCAATTGAAATATCTCTTATCTCTACCTGCCAACTTTTCATGATTTTTACAGGTTTATCAGAAACTCTCTAATATTAAATTTCCATTTTTTTTCCAGGCAATGCAAAGTACAATAAAATTCTACAAGGAGAACACGGAGATAATTGTAGAAACATTCACAAAGCTTGGTTTCAATGTATATGGAGGCAAAAACGCGCCGTATGTGTGGGTCCACTTTCCAGGCAGGAGCTCTTGGGACGTTTTTGCTGAGATTTTAGAGAAGGCCAATGTGGTCACGACACCTGGCAGCGGGTTTGGACCAGGTGGCGAAGGGTTTGTTAGGATCAGTGCATTTGGGCATAGAGAAAATGTTCTGGAAGCTTCTAGAAGGATGAGCCAGCTCTATAAGTGATGGATCTATGAGGATTTGTTTGCGTGAATTGGGGTATGTAGGGTATTTGTTTGAAGTTAAGTATCGTTTCTAGAGTATTTATTTGAAGTTTGAGGACTCTGGAGAATAATTAATTGTCTTGTTGAAATAAATTGGTTGAAATGAATGCCTTATTTTGATGTGTTCTTTCTTGAAATTGGATCAAAATTTAATGTGTATTAAAATATTTTTCCCTCAATATTTTGCTTTTCCCTTTTTACATTGGTTCAACATTGTATGGGTAAACCAATTGATGGATAGCAGATATATCTAATTCCTGGGCAGCAAGTAAATTGCTTGCTGTATTTTCATTAAACAAATAAAAATTGTTACAATCCTTCATTACAAAAAGAAAAGAAAAGAAAAGGCAAATGACAACACAAAAAAAAAAAAAAAAAAAACAAGAAGAAGAAGATTTGAATCATTTAGTCCATGTACTCTATTTAATTGTGGACGGTTGGTCCCTAAGCTAACTGATACATCTATTGCCGTTAAAACAATTTCGATATCACAATTTTGCCCCTGGCTCTCTACTCTGTCAATCTTTTCCCCAATCGCCAGATCAAGTCTGACTCGAGTCTCCTCTTTCCTTCTCGCATCTACCGGATCGAGCTTGAGTCTCCTCCTCTTTCACATCGCCTCCAGCAGTTCGAGCTCTCGATTCTTCTCTCTTCCCCCATCGCCTCTTGCTGGATCGAGCATGAACAGGTTCCTTCCTCCGTTGCCTCCTTCTCTTCCTCTTCCCTTGGTTCGAGCAGATGGGCACTCTCTCCGTTGTTATTTTATACTGTTTCGATTTTTGAGATTATGTAATCTATTTGCTTTATTGTTTCTAATCATTGGTACTTTGAATCATATGTTCGATTGAACTTAAACTTGGAACATATTAAGCAGAGACAAACTACATTGACATAGCATGCTTCGACACAAGGATTTGAGATAGACTGTTTAATGATGCTTTTTGGTAAATGAGGATAAATAAGAATTGGGGATTTCAGACTTGAGAGGATGAGAAGAGAGCAAATTTGTTTCTCCCATTTATGATGAGAATTCTTCCATTGATGAACTTGAATTGGATCGTCTCCGCTCTATGATCACCTTCTTAAGGTAAATGTTTCTAAATCTATTGTTTCTATTTGATCGTTTTTAACATATTTATTTATATTTATGTATAGGGAATGGAAGCACTTTAAATACGAACCTAGAATGTATTTGGGTTCACTTGCGAGGTACTTTTGTATGTTCATTCATTTATTTATTTATTTTATGTATTTATTTGTTTATTTTGTATTTTCAGTATTTGGCTGTCTCAGCTCATCCACCAGGGTCGAATAACCATAAAATGGGTGCCTCTTTAAGTGGAAGAGGTGCAATTCAAATTTGGTGCATCATCACCAAAACAGAGAAACTAGAAGCTTCTAACCCTAAAAATTTCACCGAAAAAGGAAGACCTAAAAAGGACCCAATTGTAAAAAACCCAAATGGTTCCCAAAAGAAAAATAATCAAGTAGAAGGATTAACCATTTCAAAACCTAGAGGAAGGCCTAAGAAATTGTTTCACTCAGACCAAGATGAAAAAAAATTAAAGTCTCCAAAGAAAAAGGGGGGACCTAGAAAAAGGCCACGTGATAAGGATTTCTGTATAAATACGCCCAAAAAGAGGGCTAGATCTGAAAAATGCATACCTATAAGTGTTGAAATTCCTTTAAGTGTGGATTCAAGTGAAACTTTGCTCGGATTGCCTCCTCCTCATGAACCCAAATGTGAGAAATCAACTAAAAAAGGGACCAAAATGAAAAATTCTCAAAGCAATGAGAAAAGACCTAGGAGACAGGTCAAAAGCATATACTTACGAAATAGAGATGAAGAGCTAATCACTAGCACCAGCGAAAATTATGGAAGTACCCTTCCCCTGATAATTGAACCGCTCTATGTCGCCTTGCCGATAAGTGCTTTGTGTACCAAAAAGCCAAGTAAAAGAAAGAAAAAGGAGGAACCAAGAAAATATCGAGATTCAAGTCTGGTTAGTTGCTTGACAACAATCGATCAGTTGGCTGGTGGACCAGTTCCACGTGAGAAAGAAAAGTTGGCTGGTGGACCAGGTCTATGTGGGAAAGAAGAGTTAGCTGGTGGACCAGGTCCATGTGAGGAAGAAGAGTTGGCTGGTGAACCGGGTCCACATGAGAAAGAAGAGTTATCTGGTGGACCAGGTCCATGTGAGGAAGAAGAGTTAGCTGGTGGACCAGGTCCAAGTGAGAAAGAAGAGTTAGCTGGTGGACCAGGTCCCTGTGAGGAAGAAGTGTTGGCTGGTGGACCAGGTCCACTTGAGAAAGAAGAATTAGCTGGTGGACCAGGTCCATGTGAGGAAGAAATGTTGGCTGGTGGACCAGGTCCACATGAGAAAAAAGAGTTAGCTGGTGAACCAGGTCCATGTGAGGAAGAAGAGTTGGATGGTGGACCAGGTCCAGATGAGAAAGAAGAGTTGACCAGTCAACAAAATTTAAAAGAGGAGTTGCCAATGCCAAGTTTGGTGTTTTGCTTAGCACATAACGGTAAAGTTGCGTGGGATATTAAATGGAAACCTATTACAGAAAATAATATGGAAAATAATAAAAATCGCATGGGTTATCTTGTGGTTTTGCTGGGAAATGGATCCCTTGAAGTGTATGTACTTATTTTCTTTTCCTTTTTTGATATAAAAATAAAGTTTATTTTATTGTACATGATAATTAATACTTTTTTTATGAAAATTTTACAGGTGGGATGTTCCACTTCCAACTATGGTTCAGAAACTATATTCATGTAAGAAAAATGAGGGCTTAGATCCACGATTTATAGAACTGAAACCAGTATTCAAATCTTCAAAATTGAAATGTGGTGAGAGGCAAAGGTAGGTAGTTCCATTTGTATTTAGTTTTGAATCTGAATTCACTGATTTTATTTGTTTTGTTGATTTCTAATATAGTTTTGGTGATTCGTGTGTTATTAACTTGTTATATAATATGATTTGTTGCAGTATTCCCTTGGCTCTAGAGTGGTCAACTTCGCCTCCAAATGACTTGATATTGGCTGGATTCCATGATGGCTCTGTAACTATCTATACCTTTCAGTTAATTAAATAATTAGTTAATTTGTTTATTTATTATTTTTATTTTGCTTCATGATAATTTATCATAGTTTGAAACACTCAAATTCTCTCTTTTTTTTGCATTAGTTGCCTTAGTAGTATATTAAATCCACACACAGATAAATAATACTATGAAATAACTTTTGGGCCTTTAAATTTTAAACCTTTAAATGTGTGAATCACAAATTTAATATTTGAAATTTGTATATTTCAGGTTGCTATATGGAAATTCTCTGTGGAAGCTCCGTCACAAGGTACTTCAAGAAAACATCAAATTTTTCTTTTTCCTCTATTTTATCTAACCTTTCAATTGATAATCCAACATCCAATAATTATGCAATACATAATAATTTAAAAGATTAAACTATTGTAAATGCAGATTCAAAACCAATGCATTTCATCGCAGCAGACTAGGTTCCAATTAGATCGCTTTGCTGGGCTCCTAATGAGAGGTACTTATTTACATTTCATCAAACACAAACATTAATTTGTTAATTATTTACATTTCAAGGTATTAATTATTAAGTTCATATTCAGTGATGATGAAGAATGTTCAAATTTGTTTGTAACTGTTGGGGAAGGTATAAAATTCTGGGATAAAAGGTGCATTTTGAATCGTATTATTTCTCAAATGATTTTTAGAAAAAAGAAAATAAATATTTGAACAAAGGAGTTGACAAACGATTTTTGCAGAGATCCATATCGTCCATTGTGGGATCTAAAGCTTCCTCACAAATCAGTGAAGTGTGTTGATTGGTTGAAAAATCGCAGGTATGCTAATTAAAATAAGGGAAATTTGCAAAATAAAAAAACCCTACATTATGCTGAAACTGCAAAAATATCCCTGCATTATTGAAATTTGCAAAAAAGCCCCTAAAATGTGTAATGAATAATTAGAGTATAAAAACTAACGGTGTTAGCTTCTAACGACGGGGGCTTTCTTACAATTGTGGCAATACTGCAGGGGCTTTTTTATAATTTTGGCGCTGTGATGAGTTTGGATGATGGGACCATTAAGTTTCTAAGCATACCTAAAGCAGCAAATGACTCGCCAGTAACTGGAAGTTCATTTACTGGGAGAAAATATGAGGGTTTATTTTCTTATACATTGCCCCTATTTAATATTAGAGCTGGCAAAATCTGACCCGACCCGACCCGAACCCGAGTAACCTGAAATCCGAAATGACCCGAACCCGAAATGACCCGAAACCTGAATGACCCGCAACCCGAACGACCTGAAACCTGAATGACCCGCAACGCGACCCGAACGACCCGTGACCCGAATGACCCGCCCGATTTGACCCGAAAATAAACTTGTTTTTTGTTTTAATATTAAAAAAATCTCGAAATTGAGAATTTTATGGCTTGTTCTGACATAATTGACCTTATAATACTGACCTGACCAGAATAATTCAAAGGACCTGAAATATCAATTCGGATGAATAGTGACCTTTAATCTGAGTGACTTTTGACAAGAATCTGACGTTGACCATAAGTCAACTGACCCGCGACCCGAACCCGAACGACCCGAAACCCGAAATGACCGGAACCCGAATGACCCGAAACCCGAATGACCCGTAACTCGAATGACCCGAAACCCGAATGACCCGAAACACGAACGACCCGAAACACGAACGACTCGCGACCCGAACGACCCGTGACACGAATTGACCCGAAACCCGAATTGACCCAAACCCGAATTGACCCGACCCGAACCCGACCCGACCCGCTCATTTGCCACCTCTATTTAATATTTGGAGCATCCATGTTTCAGGTGCTACAGGTTTGTTTATTTAATACTAATTTATTCATATACACCTTCCAGAAACTCAAAGTACCATAATTATCCTTCTAAATACAAATCATCAAATTTTTCCTTCCAAAACTATAAATTGCAAATTCGCCCTTCCGTGTGTCAAATTAAAAATGCTAAAATCATGGAGGTAAACAAAATTTGATGGTTTTAGCTTTTTTGAAGGTAAATTTTGCACTTTATATGAACGCTCTTTTAATAGTGTGTTAATTTCCACTAAGGTGGAATAAATAGACTTAAGTACTAATATCTCTATTTTAAAATTCACATTCTTTTCAGGTTGTGTAGCTTATTCTGTTGCTGATGGTTCAGCTGTTCGTTCGCTTTCAGGTAATAACAAATTTGATATTTTGTATTAACAAATACCAATAAAAGGTATAAATGGATCATAAGTCGTAAGTAGTATGAGACATAAGTGGTAAGCATGAGAAGTCAAATACTTAATTATGTTATAAAATAAAGAACAAAAGAATAATAAAAGAGAGAATTGGAAGGAGAGAATTATGTATTGAATTGTGGATTAAGAATACAATAGCCACTGCCCTCTTTATATAGTAGAGGGTGAGTGCTGGCCAAGAAATCTTTTGCCTGATTTAGAATTACAATAAAAGAAATAATCTAACCTAAATACAATAGAATATACAGTAATAAATATTCTGCCATGACTCCTTCCATTGTTACAAGCATTTCCTAATTTATCTTTGCTTAGGGGACAAGTAATGGACATCCACATTAATTATATTCATAACACTCCCCCTTGGATGTTCATATTTTATCCTTCATACGCATTAGAAGTTGTCTCATTAAAAATCTTATAAGGAAAACCTAGTAGGACAAAACCTTGGTTAAGGGAAAAAGAATGCATCGCGTATTATCATTATTTCTCATTATTTCATATATTAAATATGCCTCGTTAAAACCTTTCTAGGTAAAATCCTGTGGGCAAAAATCCTAGTAAAGGAAAAAGAGTGCATCATCATTCTATATATTACGCACAAAAGCTGTCTCGTTAAAAACCTTGCTAGGAAAACCCATTGGGACAAAAACCATAGACAAGGGAAAAAGAGTGCAGTGCGTATTATTTCTCCCTCTCATATATGCAACTATATGTGAGATGACAAAGTTCAATCTCTGTAATATTTGCTTAAGAAGAGATCTGCTGGATCATTATTTGAGGAGTTTCGTTAGATATTCATTTCACAATCATCATGCTCATGCATGCATGAAAATAACTCACCATCATTTATTTTAATTGTTAATACATCAAACAAGTTATCTTGATGATCTTAATGGATGCGATTTCTCCACATTATATCATTATAATAGATGGATTATGAAATAATGACTTCTTCAGGGAAATATTCAATTTATAATTCAAGATAATATTTTATACTTTAAAGAATTTAATCTTATATTCTTTTGAATAATGTGGTAGCTTTTGGAGCTCTTCGAAAGTACCATACGATTTTAAATCATCAATATATATATCAACATTCAAAAGATAAACATATAGTTTTCTAAACGTAATTTTGATCAATTACATAACATTCATTCAACAAACATTTGTTATAGCAATTCTATCACATATCTCAATATTGCATTAATTAGTACAAAGATCTTTGTAATTTAATAGATTAAATCTCTCGAGAGTTTGACATGCTTCATGCATTCTAAATCCTTCAGGGATTTCCTTAATATATTGCAATCAAATGAGATATGAATAATTTGCTACTAAGTTAACGAGTCCTCCAGGGACGATAAAATTAGAAATATAATTGCATATCACAATTTAATTTTTCATTACATATTCTTAAAACACCCTCTTATAAGTTATACCCACTTATAAGTTACCATTATACAACGCCAGGTGTTTGGACTACATGTCCACAATTTTATATTTCACTAGTGAAAATAATGATACTTTAATCACATCTTTCGATTTGGCCACTACTTTATCTGTTGACATTATACAAATAATTTTAATTCTAGATCCTCATTTTTATTTATTATATCAATTGCAATTGCATAAATAAATTTTGATTAATCTTAATTTTATTACGGTTCCATATTTATTCTAATAGAGATATAATTTATTGAGATCCCATCATTTTCAATATTTTCAATATTATTAGGTACCTGAACCTCTTCTGGGGTTATTTGCTCGTCTATGTCTTCTACTTTTTTATCGTTAATATTCTTTTCAGAAGAATTTATTTCTTTAGAAGTATCGTTAACTTCAATTATGCCAACTTTTTTATTATGCTCCTTTTTCTTCCTTGGATATTTATCATTGGAACCGATTGGTCGACCATGCTTCTGGCATATATCAAACATAGAATTATCCAAGGGTACTTCAATATAATTATGAGCACATAATGCTGGAATGTATGATATGATAATCATTTTTGCATCAATATAAATAATATAATTGCATGTTGTTTCACATTAATAAATTTATGAACTTCTAGTTCATATTAACTTGTTCGAGTAAGTGAAAGATATTAATGATGCATTACATATAAGATATAACTTAAATTTTCCAGTTCTTGTTTCTCTTCCCCTAATGTTATCATTAATTATTAATCAAGTTCTTCAGGAATTTCATTGTCTATTATATCTTGAACATATTCATTAATATTTGATTGTTTCACAATAATCACTTGGGTATTTATTCAATTCTTTCTTCTGGATTTTGTCTATAAACATCTAACATACTTCAGGTGTGTTTTTGGATGATCCTCCAGGGATATCCATCCGAATTAAGATGTTGTCAGATTGCTTTTGTGAAAGAACAAATATATCTGATAATAGATTTGCTATATTTTACAAATGAGTTACATTTTAAATTATAGTTCATATATATAAGATTAAGTATCAAAATTAGATAATGATCGAAAATTCTTCACATCAAATTTATAATCAATAATTTATGTAGTGAATAAATTCATGTAATGAAGTTCAAGATATCAAATTATGCAGGGCAATGTAACTTAACATATATGCCTGACTTTTATTTGTGACCCATTTTTGCGCATTGCGGTGGAGCTACCGGAACAAATATTATACATCCAAAATATTTCAAATAGTATTTACTTGGCTGCAGGCCAGTCACAAATTATAATGGGGAGTACTTATTATAAAATGTTGGCTTTACTCTAATTAGTGTTGTAGCATATATCATTTCATGGCCTCAATCAAAAGACGAGCTTTCATTTCATTATTAGGGGCCAACGATTAATTATAATCGCTTAACAAGATATGATGTTAGATCACTCTGAGTGCGTTTGTGGGCCAATACTCAACTATAATCTAAATCAACGTACAATAGTCAATTATTACTTGGGGTGTAGCCAACTGATCGTCATCAAGACGATTTTTCTTAGTTGTACGATCCAGAAATTATTATCTTAATTAGAATATTCGAGCAAGCAATCTCGCAAATACCATATTTCGAGATGAAATAAATGTACATGTGACCATCTAATAGATGCATCTATTAATACCATAAAATATCTAGATGGTCCACATGAAAGAGTAATAGGGCCACATATATTTCGATTAATACGCTCAAGGAAATTGGGTGATTTATTCCCAACCCTGATTTGTGATGTCTAACAATTAATTCTCCTTTGATAACATGTAGCACATGAAAATTTATTTGATAAAAGAATCTTCTGGTTCTTTAATTGATGCATATTTGAATTCTCTGTGATTATTTGCATCATCCTTGTTCCGAGATTAGTTAACTTTTGTTTCATGCCAAATCATGAAATTTCTCTTCGAACTAGTGAACTTCTGGTTCATGTCAAATCATAAAATTACTTTTCAAATTATTGAACTTCTGGTTCATGTTTAATGATAAAATTGCTTTTCTAATTAGTGAATTTCAAGTTCTTGTCAAATTATAAAATTACTTTTCGACTGGACGAAATCTGATATGCAGAAGCATAAATAAGTTTTAAGTCAATAAACTTCTGGTTTACTAATAAATCTGACTTAATTGTATTAGTCCTTGATAATACAAATCAATAGAAAAACTGCATGTTGTTCTAATGAATATTTCTCAAAATACAGAAATATTGTCCAGTACAATGAGGCACACATATTTATAATTCTTATTGTGCCCATACATACTTTGATTCATATTAGTAGTATCAAAAGAAAGAAAAATAATGATAATGATAATAACAATAATAATAAGAATATAAAATGGAATAAAAAAAAAATTTCTTACTCAGTTTTTTCTCTAACTCGTTCTTGTTAATGTGCTTTAAATCCAGCGGATGATATCATTATCGGTTATCAATTTTTTCATTATGGTGATAAACAAGTCGATATTATTATTTTCTCTTTGCTTTTAAGACGGCTTAATAAACCTCCATAAGATTCTAGGGCGTACATAGAGACATACCAAATGTCCTTTACTACCACATAAATTTTTAGACCATTTTGTGCGTTCTTTCCGCTTTCTTGTGTGTTTTTCTTAATATAATCATCACAGTCATAAGTATAATTTCGACCTTGACCTCTTACACGTCAGCATCCATATTAATAATCACGACTTGTATATGTGGTATTCACTTTTGGGAATGATGCGGAACCAATTGTACGGAATTAGTGATTTTTCATTTTAATGAAAATTCATTATTTTGCTTGTATACAAGAAACAATAATTTACAATTTTAAAGCATTATCTATTATATACAGGCAACAAAATGGTAACTCTTCTGGAGTCTTAAATTACATTTACAATACATGGTATTTTATTAATACCTGTCTTTTAATTTTTAATTATTATTTTAGTTGTTCAATATCTGCTGGACATATGACAGACATTTTGGATTCCACAAATAAATAAAATAAATTGAATAAATATATTGTCAAGGAAGTCCGCCTAAAAGTCTTATGTAATATTTAAGAGCTTACTGAAATGGTTTTCAATTATAAACATAATTAACCATAAATTTTTTTTTTCTTTTAAAGAGACTTTATAGAATTCGACAAAATATTTTGGTGTACAACAGGTACTTAACCAATGCTCTTTTATACAACATCAAAAATACATATTTTGGAATCAGTTACAAATAATATCTTGTTGTATCTTCTCATTGTCTTATGTGATTTACTTGTAATGACTTCTGGCATTGGTCTCATTTATGTCATTATTTTGCAACATTCACTTCTGGGAATTGAATGCAATTATTTAGACAAGTTTCATAATTTCTTCTTTTACAACTCATTAGTTTGCTTATTCACAATAAGATGTGATATTGGTTTTCAATATATCTTACAACTCTCTTTATCTTGTTGCTGCTTCAAGAGCAAGATAAAAGGTATGGAGTATCATTATTTAATATATATTCTTCATTTTTTTTTCAAATTATTATTTGAGAGTTGATCTTCGAGGTTTAGATAATATTTCTGATTTATATTCTTGCAACTACTGGTGCTATATTTTGCAACTTATGGTGCATAAAATAAATTTTGCAGCTTGTGTGCAAAGGAAAAAAAATTATTGTAACTACAGGTGCATAAATAAAAATAAATTTGCATAAAAATAAATGTGCGTAAAATAAATGTACATAAAAGTAAATGTGCATATAAGTAAATGTGCATAAAATAAATGTACATAGAATAAAGATAAATATACTTGCAACTTCTGGTGCATAAATATACTTACAACTCCTGGTGCATAAATAAAAATAAACATGCAACTTCTGGTTGCGTAAATAAAATTAAACAAGCAACTTCTGGTACGTAAATAATAATAAACATGCAACTTCTGGTTGCAAAAATAATTAAACAAGAAACTCTTGGTGCATACAAAATAATTTAAACGAGCAACTTCTGGCGCGTGAATAAAAATAAACACGCAACTTCTGGTTGCAAAATAAAAATAATTAAACAAGCAACTTCTGGTGCATTGATCTATAAAGAGAATCTGCAACTTCTGGTGCAGAGATATGTTCTTAAAAGAAGCTTCGTAAAATAACGAATTTCAAGAAAAGAAAAAAAATCGAATAAAAGAAATTCAAATAATATAATGAAATATTAATAATTTGAAATTGTACCTTCTGAAGCAGAGTTTCAGTTATGTTATTTAGAACTTCAAGTGCTTATTGAAGAGTCGTGCTGATAACGTGTTATAAAATAAAGAACAAAAAAATAATAAAAGAGAGAATTGGAAGGAGAGAATTATGTATTGAATTGTGGATTAAGAATACAATAGACACTGCCCTCTTTATATAGTAAAGGGTGAGTGCTGGCCAAGAAATTTTTTGCCTGATTTAGAATTACAATAAAGGAAATAATCTAATCTAAATATAATAGAATATACAGTAATAAATATGCTGCCATGACTCCTTCCATTCTTATAAGCATTTCCTAATTTATCTTTGCTTAGGAGCCAAATAATGGACATCCACATTAATTATATTCATAACAAATTAAGTATTTTAGCCTCTCTTTCTTTTTCTCTATCTGTATTTATGCTAATTAACATATTGAATATTCTTTTAGCTTAATGAAAGATTCTTGGAGAGAAACCGTGTGCCATATTTCCTCTGTGGTTCTTTTAAAGAGGATAAGAGAGTTATTAAAATTAGCATTTCAGATGAAAATAATGGTCTTATAAAAAATCTTCCTCTCAAATCCACCAAAGGTCCCAGCCGATATAAAGGTGAGCTTATTATAATCATTCATATTTTACATTAGAAATAATTAAAATGTTATATTCTTTTTTGTCATAATAGGTGATAAGAAAGCCATAGTAAGAGGAAATTTGGAAGATGATATTGGAGATGTAAAATGTCGTGAAATTTGTGATGCATTTCCTAGTAAATTAGTAGCGGCTCGTAAGATTAGATGGAACATGAACAAAGGTTGTGAGAGGTGGCTTTGTTATGGTGGGGCCGCTGGAATTATTCGAGTTCAAAAGATTCCCTTCCCTATGTCTTAAACGGAACGGAACGCAATGGAGAGATGGTGGTTCTTGTTTTCTTCTTTGTTACATTGAATAGAATTGTTAGTTTTTTTCTTGAAATATTTCTTGATTTTCATTTCGTATGTTCCAGAACAACAATTATAGTTCGAGGTCTGTGGAGTGCAGCTAGGAAGATTCTACACCCAACTCGACTTGATATCAGATCTAAATTGAATCTCATTATAATTAGCTTGTCTCAACTCGAAGTAAAAGTCGATTCTCCACTAGACTTGAAATTACATCTAAACAGCAAAGTTAATCATTCAACCTCCAAAAATATAATCTGTCACTAATATAATGCTTAAAAATCCAAATTTTATTGACCAGGCTACCTATTTTCATAAATCCGCAACTACGAGAAGGGCAGGTCAAACTTTACTCCAAATTAATTCGAGCTGAAATCAACAGAGCAGTTAGAGAGTTTTTTTTTGAGTCGAACACGAGCAAGTTGGGAACCACGAGTTAAACCTACAGCCCCATTCATGCTGTAGCTTATGTTAGAAATATTTATACGGATGATTCATGTAATCTTAGTGAGTGCTGCCAATGCTCATTTTTCATTGCTTTCTGTAAATATGCAGACAATGTTTCTTTTGTATCTTGCTATTTTCTACATTCAAAATTACAAGTTAATATGGAGAAATACCACGCATGTACATATTACCATTAGAGCAGTACACACCAACAATTTATAACCGTCTATATTATGATTATTATTTTCTATCATTATTATTTTGAATTAAGCCGTCGGTATTTGTTTAATGATACATTTCTACACTGCAACATCTCTCAACCAACCGGACAAAGCGAATAATTGTAGTGTCCCAAATGAACTGTACGACAATAAATAGCTAAAAATAAAGTGCACTCTTTGGTACAGAAACAACGAAAGAACTTTATTCAGGTTTTGTGAAAAAGAATTATAAAATAATCTCCTCTTGCACACTGACATTTAGTGTCTTATTTGGAAGCACCACACTGTTTACTACAACTACTTCATCTTCTACATCCACAGCTTCACCTAAAATTGCAAATAATCACAATAAATAAAACCCTGAACCCTAAACCCTAAACCTAATAATAATAATAGAAATGATAATAATAAGTATTTACCAAGGATGGTGATTCCAAGTTTGGCATTATAGTCCCCGCCGCCCTGAAAAATGTTAAATTTGGCTTTAAAAAGTGGATGGAAAAATTGGACTTGCATGCAAAAAAATCAAAATAGATGATTGGACTTGCAAGCAAAAAATTAGACTTGTATGTAAAAAATTGGACTTGCATGCAAAAAAATTGGACTTGCCTGTACACGTGACCATTTTCCAATAGACGATTTCCAACCCACAATAGAATGCATCACCACAGCATTTTCCTATATTTTTCAGAAAAATCAAAATGAAAATCGAAAGAAAACAAATCCCAAATAATAGAGAAAAAAAACAAAAAGAAATTGTGTGTGTTTTCATAATTCATGCATACCATAATTTCAACATCATCAAGTATAATACAACTGATGAGTCTCACTCCAGCTCCAATGCGTGCATTGGCTGAAATTGAAACATTTGGCCCGATCTGAAAAATAAATTTGGTAATTTAATATCACAAATAAGTGGAAAGGGAATCCTTGCTTATTGATATTAAATGAAATAATTGTAGGCACAATTTCATGTGTACCAATGAAAAAATGTCAATATCATCTATAGTATAACCCTGAAAAATATCATCTTCCTCTCCTAATTACTTTAACAAATCCCATTATTTTATTTTGATTTGGCGATTGTGAAACAAATGTAGTTGGGAAAAGAAATTACGAAAGCTTGCAAGATTTGAGGAACACTATATATTAGCATATTATTTATATATGAACTTGAAATGTCTTTGAAGAATTATGAAAGTAACCCTAAACCCTAAACCTTGGCAGAAGGGTGGACTTTGGCAGAAGCATGAATGTAAACATCGCCAGTGATAGTCGCAGTTTTGGTACCGTCTCCTGAAGAAGTTAGGAGATGAGGAGACGTGCGCTGGTACTGAGACAGGTACAGTCCAGAGCATTTTAACGACATCCTGACATAAAAAATAAAATTAATTAGTTAATAAGGGACCTGATGATGCACGATAGACTTTCCTGTCGTGTGGGCGATAAATAGTATATAGCATTAAACAAACAATATATAAAATTTATTTTTTAAGAGGCAGCAAAACAGTACATATGTAAAATAATGAAAACAGTATAAAGAAAACAAAAAGTATATTGAAAAGGGTAAGTAACACTACACAATCGATGTACTGTTAGTCCTATACTTTATTAGTCCTTTTAGTATACATTTAACTTTTTTACGACTTGTACTTGATAAGATAGTACACATCTAATCTAGTCCCTGATTTAAAGGAACGTGTTAACACCGTCAACAATTTTACTTCTTCAGAATTTCAAAAGGAGTTTTTTTCTTTTAATAATTTTCAATACTCACTTTCTTAGTCCTTTTAGTATACATTTAACTTTTTTACGACTTGTACTTGATAAGATAGTGCACATCTAATCTAGTCCCTGATTTAAAGGAACGTGTTAACACCGTTAACAATTTTACTTCTTCAGAATTTCAAAAGGAGTTTTTTTTTCTTTTAATAATTTTCAATACTCATTTAGGCCGACAGGATATTGTAACAATTTTATAGATTTTTTTTTTCCTTTACGGATTTTGAAGGAATTTTAAAGGAATATTGAAGGGCAAAATTGGTATTTAAAAAATAACTAACAGTTTTAACATGTTCCGTTAAGTTAGGGACTAACAATTTATACCATCAATAAAAACTAAATAGACAAATAAGAACAATTCTTTTGTTAAAGGAAAAAAAGATGAAATGGTTGTTTAGTTTGGCGAGATGTGCTATTTATATCTAAGTTTTACGTTGAAAATTTTTCTATTGATTTATTTAGTGTTTTTAAGGGTATATATGATAGTTTTATGTTCTGGACAGGTATATGTGAAAAAATTTCAATTGAAAGGAGATAATGAGATAAGTGATAAAGAGTCAAACAAACCCTGGAGTTTTAATCTGCTCCCAAAAATCAAGGGTTTCATATGCATAAAGTTGTTTTTTTCCAGCTAGAGGGGACAATATGTCTTGATCCAGCCTTGCAAAATCAGCAGGAAGAGATCTGTTCAAAATCCAAATCAACAAATATCAATTTAAGTTAACCTTAGAATTTTTCTCATTGTTAAAAATAAAAAACAGACGCAAAAAATGGATTCGAATTTAATGCTTAAATTATTGAACTGTGATTAAAGAGTCATACTTTGTTGCAGAGTGAAGAGCTTCAAAGCTTGAAACACGCCTCAAATTAGCTGAAATAACCAAAAAGATATAAAATCATAAGGCAAATAAATAAAAAATAATTAATTAATCCAATGTATTTTTCCTTAATTTATTTATACCTCTTTCCTTGCGTTGCTTAAGAACGTCCTCTATAGCTGTAAATATTTCAGGGGTAAATATGTAGACTCCACAGTTAATAAGATCACTTACCTGCACCACACAATTTTCATTATTTACACAAATTTCACCAAATTATGAATGTATATCAGTTGAATACTACTTACAAAGGTCTCAGGTTTTTCAGTGTAGTGTAGAAGTTCCTTTGTTTCAGGATCAGCGACTAACTCTCCAAATTGACTTGCTGACTCAGCTGAAACCTATTACAATTTACAAGTAAAAACACAATAAATAGATAAATCATATGTCAAAAAATACTATTTTTAAATTGAAAAAAAATACTATTTTTCAAGGGTTAAGTTTGATATAACAAAAATCAGACCTTTATTACAAGCATGGTGCCCATACCACCATATGTTTTGTGGGCCCCTGCATTTAAAAATTTTATCCAATTGGAATCACATGCATGCTAGTTTGATAAATGGACGTACATTTAGACAAGTATAAATTAAATTAAAATAAAATAAACAAATCAGAAAAATTCATATTGGAGAAATATAGTAAAAGAGATAGAATTAAGATATACACGTACCAAGCATACCAGCGAGGGGAAAGCTACAACATACATCGCAATTCAGCAAAACAATATGGGACTGACAAATAGGAAAAAAGCATATATATATATTATCTTAATAGTTTTATAAATTGAAATTCAACAAATGCAAGAAGTAACTATATGTAGATATCTCAGTAAACACAAATTAGAAATAAATTAAACTCAAGAAATACAAACTGGTACATAACAGTATACCTGAGATCTTTAATTCTTATAACCACTTTCAGATCTTTAATCCTTATAAACACTTTCAGTTTCCGATGAAAGCAATTTATTTATAATTTTTAAAAAAATAAAGACAAACCGGATTCTCTTCCATGATATAATCTCTAAAACTGTAAAGCCCTCCAGCTGATCCGTGTGGCTTATCCTCCCTCAAATATCTAAAACCGAAATAAATATAAACATTAATAAAATTAAAATACTACTTGATTAATTTTTATGAAGCATAGAAACAAAAGAAAATGCACCTAACAGGGATTCTGAGCTCATTTGAGATTGATGAAACATAGAGAGCAAATTCTCTTTCTTCGTAGAATCCAATTAGAAATATTTGTGCTAAATTGGGAATCTGCAAATTTCAAGTTCAAAAATAAGCACAAGGTAAAAAGAAGACTATTTTCTAGTTATGCCCTTTGAAGTACTGAATTCTTCATGCAAGCTCATGCAGCTAGAAATTACGAGCAGTCTTAAGTTCTACTTGCGTAATTGAAAAGGAAATTTATCTTCTTTCGATTCTGACATCGAAATGTTCTAGCAGAGCAGAAAAATGTTCAATGGAGGAGATAAAAAGTAGATCCAAATGCAGTCTTAAGTCATACTACTTACACTTTTGCATGCAGTAATGGGGTGGTGCACCATTGGCTGCCCCGCAAGAGGAAACAACGGCTTCGGAACATTCAACGAGAGAGGCCTAAATCTCGTCCCTACAAGCCAAAATTTCAACCAGAAGAACGAAAAAAATTAGATAACACATTCAAACTTTAAAGAATCGAACTCAGATCTGAAGATGGATTGACGAAATTAAGCACCTTTGGTGGGGCCTCCGACCATGATCACGGCGACGACTCTCTCATCCGAGCTGCCCATATCAAAATCCGTGCTTTGGAAGGACTAATTGGTGGAAATTGGGATTTAGTTGGGGTTTAGTTTGAGATTCAGAACGGATTTGGATTTGAAAGAGAATTTAAGGATGAGAGTCAGAAGAGAGAGAGAGAGAAGCAGATAGGCGGGAGCGTGGCATGTGCGCTTGGTCTTCATCAGCTTCTTCCAGTTGGATTTGGGCCTGGGTCCATCTTCTCTCCAGTCCACACCAACACTGGATTTTCTGTTTTCTTTAATTGGATGTTCAAAATCAAAACTGCATTAGCATTGGATCTGTAATCTGGATCGTTTCGTTCAGATCCCACAATGCTAATTTTATCTCTGACTGCATTGCTTTGTGATTTATTGGCAATTGGTTAATTCCAATTAGTTTCAAACTGAAATTGTTATCAAGCCAAGCCTCCATAAAATTACCAATCTTAAATAAAAACGTCCAACGACTTCATTAGGGTCCATATGAGTCCTAACTTGATCACCCAGCATGGAGCCCTCATTGCTTAACTGGGATCTTACATAAGTTACAACTCGTTATATTCTTATCTAGACTCTAGAGTCAATAAGTCGTCAGCACGTCTTTTCCACATGTTATCTCTATTTCCATCTCCAGTTGATGCTGACCTGAGCCGTCACTTGCTAGAATTTGACCACTGAAAATGGCAGATGCTCCCCCGAATATACTTTGCCTGCCCACTTAATTGAAAGGAAAATTATGTTTAGTCTCAAAAAGTTGTGATCCTCAGGTCATGCTTATGTCACATAGGTAGGGGGAACTTGTCAATTAGTAGTTTTTATCTATTGATATGTACTAGTAATTGAGACCAAAATTGTATTGCGAATATTTAGATGAATTTTTATTTTTTAATGAATTTTTTAATAATACAAATATGTCATAATCATCTGATATTTTTTTACATCAAAAGTCACGTCCTTAATTATTGCAAATAATTAACTTAGAATTTTTTAGATAAATATAATATTATGCATGATTTAGTTTCATATTTTACAGATTTGTGGTGGTAATGATAATCACTACAGTCCTAAAAAATAAATAGAAAACAATAATAAATAGTAATAACTATTAAAAATTATATCAATTAACTAAATCAATAAAATAACAACTATGCATAAAATAAAACAAATGATAATTTATTGATTGCTTAGTACAAAATTCATACAATTTACATTCAAACTTATAGAGAAACAAACAAAAACGAAATTCATACAATTTACATTCTTTTTCCACAAATACATTAGTCATGAAAATAAAATTCCCATACATAAAATATTCCATGAGCTAATTTATACAAACATCCAAATCGTCTCCTTGTATTAATTCCTGAAAATCAAATAACTATTAGAAATATCATTTTCTAAGCAAATTTCAAATAATATTAATAATAAAATAGAGAAAAAACAAAAAAATTTTAATTTTGAAATACAACCTACAATTAAAACATATTTTTTTCTAACATTACCATTTAAAATAACCATAAATAGTTTAATTTTCAACTATTTTTTTTAAAAAAAGTTACTGGATCTTGTTTAATTACTACTGGTAATTAGTGACAATACACATGAAAAATTAAATTTTTTTCTTGCAGCACTGACTACCGGTAACTAAGAAAATAAAACCGCAATTAAATGAAAATAAAATAAATAATGCAAGGAATTAAGAAAATATTGAAGGAATTATGCCTTAGGCCAAAGTGTTGGATTAGAGATTAGATTATGAGAAACGCGTTTATTCATTTCATATATGAATGAGTGCATGGGTGACTAATATATTTACATATATTAGATCGACCATGAATGACACTTCGGGTTCACGTCATCAGAATACGTGATTCTGATAGTAGAACTGTGAACCAACGAATGACATTCTAAACCGTCCCTAGTGATATGTAGGATGTTTATAGAGATAAACATACTTCAAGTAAGAAGCTACATATCCACACTAGTATATTCGCAGACTGGATGATCATGTTCTGCTGATCATGGACATAGGGATGTCAAGTCTGGAATATGGGTGCGTGTTAGAGAACATGTACTGGACTGACCACACTATGAGAATATGCATGGTATATGTCATTAGTGATTCTCATATGAATAGTGTGCTTGTTCCTACGACCTGAGGTCACCATGGATTTCTGTATGAGGAACTGCATACTTTAATATGATCTTACGTCATCCGTAACGGGATGATCATTAGGGTCATCATTAGGTATGCATTGAATCATGACGAGGAATGTGATTGACCAAGATGGGATTTATTCCTCTCGTTAAGAGGGAGATATCTCTGGGCCCCCTGATGAACTAGGACTGAAGGAAATGCATGACCATGCTCAAAATGGATTAACATGTGTTGTTAATATCATTTTATATTTAGTCAGTCTAATTCTCGATCAGGAAAGAGACTTTGATCAAACTCAAGGATGATATATTACCGTGCCTTGTGATCAAGACGTATATCGTAGAATAAAAGGAATAAGCAAATGTCTATTCAGATAGGTTTATGATCGCTGATCATTGCATTTAACATGGGTAGTCATGACATCATTCTAGAGGTTACTCATGACTTACGATCTTTAGAATATCGTTGCCAGCGTTAAATGGAACCTGCACGGTCACACAATGAACTCCATTCGTACAGGATGAAAATACCTCAATAACAGTTATACATGTGATGTATAAATGGGCGAAAGAATAAATCAAATATTGGATATTTGATCGCGCAGGAATTACTGTTCACGCACAGGAATTACTGTCCACGCGTTCGAACGGAACACATATGGTATGTGCTGATTTGCTTGGCGGACAAGCATCGTTTATATGGAAATGATGGTCCGTTCGAAGCAGGAATTACTGTTCACGAGCAGGAATTACTGTTCACGCGTTCGAACGGAACACATATGGTATGTGCTGATTTACTTGGCGGACAAGCGTCGTTTATATGGAAACGATGGTCCGTTCGAAGCAGGAATTACTGTTCACGCGACAGGCAGGATTTGTTTCCTTAACGAAAGTTGTCATTCTTTCACCCATCTCTCTAGTATAAATAAATGGGTAGCCCCTTTCTATTCGACACACGATTCAGAAGCCTTAGAGGCCGTCTTATATACAGAAATAGAGAGAGAGAGTTTTGAGTTATTTTCGGAGAGTATTTCTGAACTCGTCTAGCCGAGTCCGGTTATACATCCAAAAGACGCGACGAAAGGTTGCGACCAACGGATGCGACCAACGGATGCGACCAAAGGGTGCGACCAAAAGGTGCGACTAACGGGTGTGACCAAGGGATGCGATTCAAATGTCACATCCAAAAGACGCAACGAAAGGTTGCGACCAACGGATGCGACCAACGGATGCGACCAACGGGTGCGACCAAAAGGTGCGACTAACGGGTGTGACCAAGGGATGTGATTCAAATGTCACATCCAAAAGACGCAACGAAAGGTTGCGACCAACGGATGCGACCAACGGATGCGACCAAAGGGTGCGACCAAAAGTTACGACTAACGGGTGTGACCAAGGGATGCGATTCAAATGTCACATTCAAAAGACGCGACGAAAGGTTGCGACCAAAGGGTGCGACTAAAGGGTGTGACCAACGGATGCGATCCAAATGTCACGTCCATAAGGTTACGACGAATGGGTATGACCAAAGGGTGTGACTAAAGGGTGTGACCAATGAATATGATTCAAATATCACGTCCAATAGGTTGCGACGTCTGAAGTTCGCGTGGATACGAGTAGAGATCTCCTGCTTTGGAGATTAGCGAGCGATCTAGTTCTTCATCCCTAGGAAGAGCAACAAGGTTTGCAGAGTCGAGCTTCAGAAGCCAGGAAGGAGAAGGAAGCAGGACGGAAGTTCGTTTAGACCTATATCCGTTTCTCTCTCCCGGATCAGGAAGATCCGAGGTATAAATTTTAATAGCATAATCTTGTATCTTTATTTCCTTTACGATGATCCTAGGGAGGGTTTAACCCGTAGGTTCCGCTGCGCATGTAACGTTCATGGCTACGGGTTTCCCAACAGTGGCATCAGAGCGTTCGTTAAGGAAATAATCGTCGATTATATTTAAAATTTACTAAATTCTAGTATAATAAATTTTAGGGTTTTGAAAATATTATTTCAAAACATCATGGAAATAGTTTCTAGGAACATAATATTGGATTTTAGGATTTTCTAGAGTTTCGAAAAATAGTTTTTCGAAATCTGTTTTGGAAACAGAACTAAAATTAAAGGAAACTGAAAATTCAGCGTTATTCCGTTCCGAACGGAATAGTTCCATTCACGGAATAGGCAGAAATTTAGTCAGAAATTTTCATCGTTGATTCCGTTCAGAACGGAATGGTTCCGTTCCGAACGGAATAAGGCTGTTTTTTGCAAAAACCCTAATTTTTGTTATACATGGAATTTAAATATAAATATGGTATGAGCTTTAGATCTGTGATTGTTCTGTGATATAATCTTGTGTGTGAATGCTTGTAATTTAATTTAATATATATGGCGACCAGTGAGTTGTCCAAAGTTGTAATTATGGCAACATGTGAGTTGTCAAAGTTGTAAATTACCTTTTCTAGCAATAGGATAGTTATTAGGAAATATATTATATCAAGACTACAAGGCAAGGATCTTGGCGCAATCTTCGGAAGATGGCATTGGATCTTCGCACACACACACTGAAGGGTTCGTTGAAGATTACACCTACAATCTAGAGATAGATCTAGGATTAGGAACCTCATGATCGCTCGTGAGGAATAGGCTCATACCATATTTAACTTAGTTTCTGTGATGTTTATATTTATAAATCTAAAACAAAATCCTTCAGAATGTTAAGTAAGGAAGTGCCCCCCATGTCACTGAAGCCCTCGGTACTTAGACAGTCTTCCATGTGGGTCATGCCAAAGCTGAGCATATGGGGGATTGTCTTTGTAAAAGAAGGTACGCGGGAAATGGCGTCCAGCATGGGTCATGCCAAAGCTGAGTGTGCTGGATTCCATTTCGCCGATAATCATACATGGTTAAACTTAACTGAGCTAGCAAGTCGGACTTGGGCTCAGGGCACAAGATGGGATAATACACCGGGCATATGATGCTTATTCCATAAAAGGCAAGATTTGCATATGATGCAATTGGAAAGAATTCCTACCTAAATAGTTGAGCAATAAGGGTTGCGCCAAAGCGCACTTAGTGTTCAATGAAATACGGATCTTGACTCACTATGAAACTTCACTCAGTTGAATGTTTTCGAATCAATACTACTGAAGGTATTTGATTTGAAGAAAAATAGTGGGAGTATAATATATGAAACAAAACTAGAATAATAAACTTTACATTGCATATTAAACTTGTAGAATGAGTTCGAAATTTACGAACTTGCGATCTTTCCTTGAGAAGGATAAACTCGATGGCTCAAACTTCTCTGAATGGTTCAGGACTCTGAGAATTGTTCTCAAGAGTGAAGGAAAGTTGTATGTCCTTGAGACACCCATCCTAAATCCACCGCCTTCGATCGCTTCTAGAGTCGTTCAAGATACTTATCAGAAGTGTATTGATGATTCTGATAAAGTAGTCTGGATGATGTTAGCAGGAATGAAACCTAAGGTTTGGAAGAAGATAGGTTTCATGGCTGCCTATGATATGATCAAGGCGCTTAAGGAAATATTCTGAAAGGAGGCTAATATTTAGCGCTACAAGGTCACCAAGTTATTAATCAAGAGCAAGATGGCTCATGGCTCCTCTGTGGATACTCATGTGTTCAAGATGAGAAGTCATATTGATTACTTAGAGAGACTTGGTTCGCCTATTCCAAGGGAATTCGCGGTTGACATGATTCTTGGATCGCTTCCTCCGAGCTTTGATTTGTTCATTACTGAATATCATAAGTGTTGGATGGAGATGACGATCACGGAATTGCATAAGATGCTTAAAGAGGCAGAGAAGGACATAGAGGCAAAAGTTGTCATTGATGCCCTCAGGATTGAAAGGGAAAGGGAGTTGAATAGACAAGCCGCATGGGAGAGCTGGATCAAGAGTAAAGGCAAGGAGTTGCCTAAACTCGAGAAATCGGAAGAAGTGATTGCATGCTCTATGCGTGATCACTGGAGAGCAGGATGTAAGATATGTCAAGAAGAAGAATCAATGGCTGCCATTTCAGGTATTCCTCTTCCTAAATCTCTACTTGGATATTGGATATCCATTGTAATTCTCACATTTTGAATGTGCAGGATATTACTCAGAAGTAGAAGATTAGCTAGAGGAGAAGTCAATCTACAAGTGGGGAATGAAGCAAGAGTTGCTACATTAGCTCTAGGATTTTATTGACTTAGCCATTGTGGACTTGTAATGAAATAAATGTTATTTCGACATTAGCGTTAAAATGGTCGTAAAATTTATTATTTGGAATAATAAAATTTTCCTAGATTTGTCTATTTGAAATGTTCACTTAGAAAATAACCTTTATATGCTAAATAATAAGTTCATTGATTCCATACTTCTAGCAATGTCATCTAAGTCACAGAATGAGAGTCGCATTTCTAAACTCCACCCTATGTGGAACGTTAGACTCATTGGATCTCGGATCAATTGAGACATACGAATTTTATCGAACAAGATGATAAGAATGGGCAACCATCACAAAGTTGATGGGTTAGTTTGTTGAGTCTCATGCATATAGATGACGAGAGACAAAAAGGAAGCCGGCTAGAAATAGGGAATATCAGAATTTCATATTAAAGTGTTTTAAGTAAAAGGTTTACTTAATGAAACACAAAATGTTTGAAATGTTCAAAGTATTTAAAGAATGAAATTTAATATCGCCTTGACAAGATAATAAGAGCACTTCGATCAGATCGAAATGGCAAGTAATTGAGTCAATAGTTTGACAATTATCTTAGAAATTGTGAAAAGGGTTTCACAATTAATTCTATATGCAGCATCTCACGATGTGCACATCAAGAAGAAGATAAAACTTATTGGATAAGATTCAATCTATGCCTCCGAGATTCTTATAGGTTTATACTCTTGAATATACTAAGCACTGAATATCATAAGGTTCAAATAGACACCATATATGATATGGGTTTGGGATAGTCCCAAATTGTCTTTAAAGGTACTAATGATAAAGATCAATAGTAGACATTACAAGTTTGCAATGTAAATTTCTATAATCTGATAGGCATATATGTCCCGCTAGTAGAACATGAAGGTCATGTTGCCTTATGAGCACTGGACGCTTAAGATTGGCCTAGTGCAAGTGGGAGACTGAAGGAATTATGCCCTAGGCCAAAGTGTTGGACTAGAGATTAGATTATGAGAAACGCGTTTATTCATTTCATATATGAATGAGTGTATGGGTGGCTAATATATTTACATATATTAGATCGACCATGAATGACACTTCGGGTTCACGTCATCAGAATACGTGATTCTGATAGTAGAACTGTGAACCAACAAATGACATTCTAAACCGCCCCTAGTGATATGTAGGATATTTATAGAGATAAACATACTTCAAGTAAGAAGCTACATATCCACACTAGTACATTCGCAGACTGGATGATCATGTTCTGCTGATCATGGACATAGGGATGTCAAGTCTGGAATATGGGTGCGTGTTAGAGAACATGTACTGGACTGACCACACTATGAGAATATGCATGGTATATGTCATTAGTGATTCTCATATGAATAGTGTGCTTGTTCCTACGACCTGAGGTCACCATGGATTTCTGTATGAGGAACTGCATACTTTAATATGATCTTACGTCATCCGTAACGGGATGATCATTAGGGTCATCATTAGGTATGCACTGAATCATGACGAGGAATGTGAGTGACCAAGATGGGATTTGTTCCTCTCGTTAAGAGGGAGATATCTCTGGGCCCCCAGATGAACTAGGACTGAAGGAAATGCATGGCCATGCTCAAAATGGATTAACATGTGTTGTTAATATCATTTTGTATTTACTCAGTCTAATTCTTGATCAGGAAAGAGACTTTGATCAAACTCAATTACCGTGCCTTGTGATCAAGACGTATATCGTAGAACAAAAGGAATAAGCAAACGTCTATTCAGATAGGTTTATGATCACTGATCATTTCATTTAACATGGGTAGTCATGACACCAGTCTAGAGGTTACTCATGAGTTACGATCTTTGGAAGATCGTTGCCAGCGTTAAATGGAACCTACACGGTCACACGTAGAACAACGTCTACTCGGGAAGGAAATGCTCTTAAAAGGTTATACATATGATGTAAAAATAGGTGAAGGAAATAATCGATCATTGGATGATTGATTTCGATGATTGTGCAAGATTTTCATAGTTCCGTTGGCAACAGAACAGTTCCGTTGCCAACAGAACTCAGCCAATACTCAGCTCAATGGGTCTAACTTCCTTGACTGGTTTAGAAACCTGAGAATTGTTCTCAAGGCTGACAATAAACTGTATGTCATAGAAGAGGCTTACCCAGAGGAACCAGAACAGGGAGCCGCAAGGGCTGCCCGAGATGCGTATGCTAAATACGTCAAAGACGACACAGAGATAGCTTGACTCATGCTAGCGACCATGACCTCCGAGCTTCAGAAACAACTGGAGGACATGGGTGCTTACGATATGATCGTAACTCTCAAGGAAATGTTCCAAGAGCAGGCTAGAGTTGAGTGCTACAAAGCGACCGTCTCTCTGACTGATACGAAGATGGTTGAAGGTTCATCTGTGAGTGCTCATGTACTCAAGATGAAGAGCTATCTTGATCAATTCGAGAGGCTTGGTTCAGCTATGCCAAGAGAATTGGTTGTTGACATAATTCTCGGGTCGTTGCCTCCTAGTTTTAAGCAATTCATCATGAACTATAATATGCATCAGATGGAGAAATCCATCACCGAGTTGCATGGGATGCTTAAGAACGCACAGGAGGACATGAAGACAAATGTTGTCAAAGACGTCTTAATGGTTCACAAGAAGAAGGGTAAGAAGGCCAGGAAGAAGAGCAAGGGTAAAGGCAAGGTGTTGCCCAAACCTAAGATCAAGAAAGACAAGGAGGGAGTTTGCTTCCATTGCAACAAGGTTGGCCATTGGAAGAGAAACTACAAACTCTATCAGGACGAAATCAAGAAGGGTAGTGTGACTACCGCTTCAGGTATTTTTTTTATTGAAACTAATTCGCTTACTCCTAAATCTTGGGTATTGGATATCAGATATGGTACTCACATTTGTAACGATGTGCAGGGACTACAAAGGAGTAGAAGATTAGCTAAGGGCGAAGTCGACCTGCGTGTGGGAAATGGAGCAAGAGTTGCTGCATTAGCCGTAGGAACTTAGTTATTGACTTTTCCTAGTGGACTTGTATTAGTACTTAATAATTGCTATTTTGTACCTGCTATGAGCAGAAATATTATTTCTATTTCTTGTCTAGCTTTGGATGGTTATAAATTTGTTATTGAGAATAATAATTGTTCTATCTTAAAGGATAATCTTTTCTATGGAAATGTTCTATTAGAAAGAGGTCTTTACGTGCTAGATCTTAAGAAAGAGAATTATAAGTCCATATATAACATTAACACTATACGATTTAAACCGAATGACTCAAATACAACATACCTCTGGCACTGTCGCTTAGGCCATATAAATGACAAACGCATTTCTAAACTCTACTCTCATGGACTTTTAGACTCATTTGATTTGGAATCATTTGAGACGTGCGAGTCTTGTTTGCTTGGCAAGATGACAAAGCAACCCTTCACAAAAGTTGGTGAAAGGAGAGATCGCACAAGCAAAGGAACCGAGATCTCACCAAAAGTCCAAGCACATACTACAACGCATCCATCTAATTAGAGAGATTATACAAAGGGGTGATGTTAAAATGTGTAGAGTGCCATCGGACGACAATGTCGCCGATCCATTAACTCAACCACTCCCGCAAGCGAAGCATCAGGGTCATGTTAGGTCTATGGGCATAAGATGCTTAGAGTTGGCTTAGTGCAGGTGGGAGACTATAGGATTAGTGCCCTAGGCCAAATGTATTTGTGCTAGAAAATGTATTATGTATTAAGACATTATTATTTATTCAATAAAGTTTGTTTCTTATATATCTGTGTGTATGGGTTGTGAATGTAAATCTTATATCAACCAAGAATGACACTTCGGGTTCACGTCATCAGAATACTGTAAACCGCACAAAACCGTCGTTAAATTTCACACAATTTAGCAAAACAATTTATAATTTTCCCTAGCTTTACTCTTAAGTGTATATGTGGTCTTTTGAGTTTTAGGGGTCGAACACAAGGAGAATGGCCTTGAGATATTACAATTCTTTTCAAAGGAGGTCTTGTTTTGTTCAAATGTACATGGCTACGGGTTCCCCAACAAGGCATTTGTCCCGTCTCCAAAAGGTTTACGATGTCCACATACCAAGGTGTACTCTCCTGGATTGCATAGAGGTGCTCGTCAGGAAATAACTCGTTGATCGGGAGGATATCGCCTTCATTCGTCGGAAGTCCACTGAGGTGGTCGGCAATGAGGTTTTCCGCGCCTTTCTTGTCTCGGATTTCGACATTGAATTCTTGAAGGAGGAGAAGCCATCGTAAGAGGTGTGGTTTGCACTCCTTCTTTTTCATCAAATACTTCAGCGCTGCAAGATCTGAAAACACAACCACTTTTGTTCCGACCAAATATGGTCGGAACTTTTCCAAGGCATATACAACAGCTAATAATTCTTTTTCAGTGGTCGTGTAATTGCGTTGGGCATCATCAAGTGTCCTAGAAGTGTAATATATAACATGAGGATCCTTACCAACCCGTTGGCCCAAGAAGGCACCAACGCTCAATCCACTCACGTCGCACATGATCTCGAATCGGAGGTTCCAGTCGGGTGGTTTGATTATCGGCGGGTGCACAACTTCTCCTTAAGGATGTCGAAAACCTCCTTGCACGCATCGTCAAAGTCGAATTTGGCGTCTTTTTGGAGAAGGCGACACATCGGTTGCGCAATCTTGGAGAAGTCGCGTATGAAGCGCTAGTAAAAGCCTGCTTGGCCCAAGAATGAGCACACGTCCTTTACATTTCGAGGATAAGGTAACGTCTTGATTACGTCGAACTTCGCCTTGTCCACCTCCAAACCCTTCTCTGAAATAAGATGACCTTGTACAATTCCTTGGCTCACCATGAAGTAGCACTTTTCAAAAGTCAAGACAAGGTTAGATTCGACGCATTTCTCCATTATTAGCCCCAAACTTGTTAAACACTCATCAAATGAGTTGCCATAAATAGAGAAGTCGTCCATAAAAACTTCTATAAATTTTAAAATGTATTCAGAGAAAATAGAAATCATGCACCTTTGGAATGTACCTGGAGCATTGCATAACCTGAAAGGCATCCTTTGATACGCGAAAGTATCGAAAGGACAAGTAAACGTCGTCTTTTGCTGGTCGGCGGGATCAATCGCGATTTGGAAGTAACCTGAGTACCCGTCGAGAAAACAATAATTGGGTCAGCCTGCTAGTCGCTCAAGCATTTGATCAATGAAAGGAAGAGGGAAGTGGTCCTTTTTTGTCGCCGTGCTGAGTTTGCGATAGTTAATGCAAACTCGCCACCCATTTTTTACTCATGTAGGCACATTTTCATCTTCCGAGTTTTTCATAATCATAATCCCTGTTTTCTTGGGTACCACATGAATAGGTGATACCCATTCAGAGTCGGCCACGACATATATTATTCCTGCATCATGGAGGTTAAGCAACTCCTTCTTAACCACCTCCATCATCACAGGATTCAATCGCCTTTGAGCTTCCCTTGAGGGCTTCGCTCCTTCCTCAAGGACGATCTTGTGCATACATGTCGCAGGACTGATACCTGGCATATCGGCCAATGTCCACCCTATCGCCTTCTTGTGTTTCACCAAGACGTCCACCAGGCACCATTTCTGATCGGATGTGAGGTTGGAGGCGATGATGACAGGTAAGGTTTCATTTGGCCCGAGGTATGTGTACTTGAGATGGCTTGGAAGAGGATTGAGCTCGAGTTTGGGCGCCTTCTCGATGGACGGTGGCGTCCGCTCTCCTGAGATCTTGAGTTTCGTCGTCATCGGTCCTGAAAAAGAAAAAACTTCCTCTATCCTGCATTTTTCAGAGTTAGGCAAGTTTATATTTTCAACTTCTTGTATTTCTGTATCACTTTCATTGCCTAACACGTTATCTTTCTTTTTGAAAATCGCAAGCATGTCCTTTTCGGCCTCTGCCTTTTTGTGCACCGCCAAACGGGACGGGAATGGTGCCTTTGGCACGTAAACTCTCTCTTCCCTTTGTCCCTTTTCTTTCTATTTTCCCTCTTTTTCTTTTTCTCGTACATTTACATTTATATTTACATTCTCATTCTCATTCACAATTACATTTTCATCTTCTAACCCTAAGTCTTTGTTTTTCTCCCCTTGTTCATCACGACTCGATGAGAGAGGTTTCCTCCAAATTGTGGTTAGGGCATGATGCGCATAAACGGATGAAGCGTTCGTAATACTCCTGAAGATTTTCGGATCGCAACTTGGCGGTGAGTGAATCGGGGTAGTAGCGCTTGAGAAAGCGTTGTGCGACCTCCTCGAAAGTCTTGAATGGCCCGCCTTGTAGGTGATTGAGCCAGTCTCCTGGAGCATCTCCTAAAGTATGAGAAAAAAGAGTGAGTTTAATATTATCCAAGTCATTCGTTTTACCAAAGAGAGCCGTGCATTTTCGATCTAATTGACCCAAATGTATATAAGGATTGTCATTTCTATGTCCTTCAAAAACAGGTAACACATTTAATATAGCGGGGTTCAATTTAAAGTTTTGCATGGTGGGTATCACTATATTTCCTGGATTTTGTTGAAGATTGTGTGCTAATAATTCTCCTAAAGTTTTCTCTTCAGCCATTTTCACTTTTTCTTGATCTTTTAAAGGTTCTTTTTCAACTTTTAAATCTTGATATGATGAAGATGATGATGAATCTAAGTTATTAAATCGATAAAAAAGTCCTGATGATGAAGATCGGATGTACGGATTGATCAGAAGATCTTGAGCTTGTTCTTGTGGCTCTTCCACTAGTGGTAGCTCCGTCTTTGGATCCTGAGGCCGTAAGAAAGGAGAAGCCTCCACGCTTGGATTTCGTCTTGAAGAGGATGAAGAACTCGTCACACCTCTCCCCTTATTCTTCTTGATTTCCCGAAGCTCCTTGTTAATCTCCGGATTTAGAGGTACTTGAGGTTCGCCTTGCGACCTAGTCCTTCTCATATACCTTCAAAACAAACAAAGACAAAAACACTAGAGAAAACGTGAGATCGTTAGACAAAAATTTAATGCAAGTTGCCTCCCCGGCAACGGTGCCATTTGTAAGAATGTGAATTTGTCATTTTAATTCACAACTTAACAAAAATATTTATATGTCCCCTAAATGTTTTCACAAGTGTATACGTGGAGTTTGAGTTTAAGGTGTCGATCCAAAAAGAGTCAAGGCCTTAAATGATTAATGTTTAAATCCCACTTTTATTTTAGTGTTGTGGTTTGAAAGGTTGTTGTTCTTTTAATAAGAAAGAATGCGAGAGAAAATAAATGAAATAAAATTTTCGGTTTCAAAAATCTCCCCTTTTCAAAAACCCTTTTCATTCACTTTCTTTTTCAAAAGCCTTTTAATATTTACAAATCCAAACAAGATAAGTTTATTCACAAAAATAAAGTAGGTTTATTTTACAAAAATAAGAAAAATGAATTGAAAATAAAATTTTTAATTTTCATGGATTTTAAGAGTTTTTCATTGTTTTTGTATTTTTAAATTTTTCATTTTTTTTTTTTGACAAAAAAAGTTACAAAACCCTCCTCACCACACTTAAACCTTCGCAAGTTCAAGTGTGGGTGAAGAAATTTTGTGAAAATAAAATTAAAAATAAAAGAAAAATACGACCTGACATCGAGTTGCCTCTCGCTAGCGCTCCCGTTTAACGTGTCGAGCCCGCGCATTTTCGCTCATCCTTCCTTTTCTTTCGCGCCATTTGGCGCTTCCTCCAATTCTTGCTCGTCAAACCACCGCATGTCGTGATTTTCGTAAAACACCTTCAAGCGGTGGCCATTGACCCTGTACGCGACCCCTTCTTCCTTAGAGATTTCAAGCACTCCAAAGGGAAAAATGTTCGTTATAGTAAAGGGACCTGTCCATCGGCTCTTCAACTTCCCGGGATGCAACCTCAACCGGGAGTTGAACAACAAAACTTACCTTGTACTCCTTTTTGCGAATAAGTTTGACATGAGCGATGATCAACTTTTCTTTGTAAATTCTCGAATTGTCATAAGCTTCAAGACGAAGTTCTTCCAATTCTTGAATTTGCATTTTTCTCAATACCGCATCTTTTGGGTAATCTTGGTTGACTTTCTTGAATACCCAAAAAGCTTTGTGCTCAATTTCTACCGGTAGATGACAACTCTTTCCAAACACAAGTTTAGGAGTCATCCCTATTGGCGTCTTGTATGCGGTACGATAGGCCCATAATGCATCCCCAAGCCTTTGACTCCAATCCTTGCGAGAGGGATTAACCACTTTCTCAAGGATTGTTTTAATTTCACGATTTGAGATTTCAGCATGGCCATTAGTTTGGGGATGGTATGCGGTCGACATACGATGTTGAACATGGTAATTTTTCAAAAGTGATTCGAGGTATTTGTTGTTGAAATGAGAGCCCCTATCACTAAGGATAGCTTTAGGTACTCCAAAACTCTGAAAGATATTCTTTTAAGGAACTTGATCACCGTTTTCGAGTTGGCATCTCTTGCCTCAACCCACTTAGACACGTAGTCGACACACACAAGAATGTACAAATAACCGTTCGATTGAGGGAAAGGACCCATGAAATCTATCCCCGAAACGTCGAAAAGCTCAGAAAACAGTATAATTTTAAGAGGCATTTCACTTTTGCGGGTTATATTACCCGTTCTTTGGCAATTCTCACAACTCTTTACAAAGGAATGAGCATCTTTGTAAAGCGTTGGCCAATATAAACCGCTTTGGAGCACTTTGTGGCTTCTGCGTTGGTCCCGACTGAGGTAGTCGGCGACGAGGTTTTCCGCGCCTTTCTTGTCTCGGATTTCCACATTGAATTCTTGAAGGAGGAGAAGCCATCGTAAGTGTAACACCCCGGACTGAAACGTAAGGGGGCTAGTGATTAGTCCCACTTTCACTTGTGAATGTGAAATTGTGTTACTTAAATAGGCTAGTTCATTAACTACTAGCACCAACCAAGCTTAAGTCCTTTTCAGGACAATATGGTGTAGGCCCGAAGGTTGGGCTGGGCCAGTTAATACACGAGGCTCCCACATATGGTATCAGAGCAGTTCGATCCTGTGCGTACTATCGTGCGGTCGCATACGGATATGCATTCGTTGAAAGAGACCTGAAGTACTATCGTATGTCGGTGCACAAGATGTGTACTAGGATGTGACGGGCCATCTGTGAGTTCTGACGAGAACGCCAGAATTTAAGTGGGGTAGTTTATAACACCCCGGACCGGAACGTAAGGGGGGCTAGTGATTAGTCCCACCTTCACTTGTGAATGTGAAATTGTGTTACTTAAATAGGCTAGTGCACTAACTACTAGCACCAACCAAGCTTAAGCCTTTTTCTGGACAATATGGTGTGGGCCTGAAGGTTGGGCTGGGCCAGTTAATGCACTAGGCTCTTACCGTAGGAGGCGCGGTTTGCACTCCTTTTTCTTCATCAAATAATTCAGTGCTGCATGATCTGAAAACACAACCATTTTTGTTCCGACCAAATATGATCGGAACTTTTCCAAGGCATATACAATAGTTAATAATTCTTTTTCAGTGGTCGTGTAATTGCGTTGTGCATCATCAAGTGTCCTAGAAGTGTAATATATAACATGAGGATCCTTACTAACCCGTTGGCCCAAGACGGCACTAATGCTCAATCCACTCGCGTCGCACATGATCTCGAATGGGAGGTTCAAGTCGGGTGGTTTGATTATCGGGGCGGTGCACAACTTCTTCTATAGGATGTCGAAAGCTTCCTTGCACGTGTCGTCAAAGTCGAATTTGGCGTCTTTTTGGAGAAGGCGACACATCGGTTGCACAATCTTGGAGAAGTCGCGTATGAAGCGTCTATCAAGGCCTGCGTTGAAGGAATTATGCCATAGGCCAAAGTGTTGGACTAGAGATTAGATTATGAGAAACAAGTTTATTCCGTTCATATATGAATGAGTGTATGGGTGACTAATATATTCACATATATTAGATCGACCATGAATGACACTTCGGGTTCACGTCATCAGAATACGTGATTCTGATAGTAGAACTGTGAACCAACGAATGACATTCTAAATTGTCCCTAGTGATATGTGGGATGTTTATAGAGATAGACATACTTCATGTAAGAAGCTACATATCCACACTAGTATATTCGCAGGCTGGATGATCATGTTCTGCTGATCATGGACATAGGAAGTCAAGTCTGGAATATAGGCACGTGTTAGAGAACACGTACTGGACTGACCACACTATGAGAATATGCATGGTATATGTCATTAGTGATTCTCATATGAATAGTGTGCTTGTTCCTACGACCTAAGATCACCATGGATTCCTGTATGAGGAACTGCATACTTTAATATGATCTTACGTCATCCGTAATGGGATGATCATTAGGGTCATCATTAGGTATGTACTGAATCATGACGAGGAATGTGAGTGACCAAGATGGGATTTGTTCCTCTCGTTAAGAGGGAGATATCTCTGGGCCCTCTGATGAACTAAGACTGAAGGAAATGCATGGCCATGCTCAAAATGGATTAACATGTGTTGTTAATATCATTTTGTTTTTGTTCAGTCTAATTCTCGATCAGGAAAGAGACTTTGATCAAACTCAAGGATGACATATTACCGTGCCTTGTGATCAAGACGTACATCGTAGAACAAAAGGAATAATCAAATGTCTATTCAGATAGTTTTATGATCGCTGATCATTTCATTTAACACGGGTAGTCATGACATCAGTCTAGGGTTACTCATGACTTACGATCTTTGGAAGATCGTTGCCAGCGTTTAATGGAACCTACACGGTCACACAATGAACTCCATTCGTACAGGATGAAAATACCTCAATAACAGTTATACATGTGATGTATAAATGGGCGAAAGAATAAATCAAATATTGGATATTTGATCGCGCATGAATTACTGTTCACGCACAGGAATTACTCTTCATGCGTTCGAACGGAACAAATATGGTGTGTGCTGATTTGCTTGGTGGACAAGCATCGTTTAAATGGAAACGATGGTCCGTTCGAAGCAGGAATTACTGTTCACGCGCAGGAATTACTCTTCACGCGTTCGAACGGAACACATATGGTATGTGCTGATGTGCTTGGCGGACAAGCATCGCTTATATGGAAACGATGGTCCATTCGAAGCAGGAATTACTGTTCACGCGGCAGGCAGGATTTGTTTCCTTAACGAAAGTTGTCATTCTTTCACCCCTCTCTCTAGTATAAATAAAGGGGTAGCCCCCTTCTATTCAACACATAATTCAGAAGCTTTAGAGGCCGTTTAATATACAGAAACAGAGAGAGAGAGTTATTTTCGTCTAGCTGAGTCCGGTAATTCCATACATCTGAAGTTCGCGTGGATACGAGTAGAGATCTCCTGCTTTGGAGATTAGCGAGCGATCTAGTTCTTCATCCCTAAGAAGAGCAAGAAGGTTTGCAGGGTCGAGCTTCAGAAGCCAGGAAGGAGAAGGAAGCAAGACGGAAGTTCGTTCAGACCTACATCCGCTTCTCTCCCCCGGATCAGGAAGATCCGAGGTATAAATTTTAATAGCATAATCTCGTACCTTTTTTTCCTGTACGATGATCCTAGGGAGGGTTTAACCCCTAGATTCCGCAGCGCATGTAATGTACATGGCTATGGGTTTCCCAACAGTGGCATCAGAGCATTCGTTAAGGAAATATTCGTCGATTATATATTTAAAATTTAGTAAATTCTAGTATAATAAATTTTAGGATTTTGAAATATTATTTCAAAACATCACGGAAATAGTTTCTAGGAATATAATATTGGATATTATGATTTCCTAGAGTTTCGAAAAATAGTTTTTCGAAATCCGTTTTGGAAACGGAACTAAAACTAAAAGAAATACGAATCTCCAGCACGTTTCCGTTCCCAACAGAATATTTCCGTTGAGAACGGAATAGTTCCGTTGAGAACGGAATAGTTCCCTTTCCAACGGAATAATGCTGATTTTGCAAGTAACCCTAATTTTTGTTATACAAGGAATTTAATATGTAAATATGGTATGAGCCTTAGATCTGTGATTGTTCTGTGATGTAATCTTGTGTGTGAATGTTTGCATTTTATTTAATATCTATGACAACCCGTGAGTTATCCAAAGTTGTAATTATGGCAAGCAGTGAGTGGTATCAGAGCGTTCGTTAAGGAAATAATCGTCGATTATATTTAAAATTTAGTAAATTCAAGTATAATAAATTTTAGGGTTTTGGAAATATTATTTCAAAACATCACGGAAATAGTTTCTAGAAATATAATATTAGATATTATGATTTTCTAGATTTTCGACAAAAATAGTTTTTCGAAATCCGTTTTGGAAACGGAACTAAATCTAAAGTAAAAACAAATTTCAAGCACGTCTCCGTTGAGAACGGAATAACGCACTTAATACTCAATGAAATACGGATCTTGACTCACTATGAAACCTCATCTAATTGAAGTTTCCGAATCAATACTACTGAAGGTGGTTGATTTGAAGAAAATAGTGGGAGTACAATATAAGAAACACCAAAATAAAACAACCCCAATGAATAAATAATAATGGCACTTTACCTTTTAACTTCTAGAATAATGGCAAATAATAATAATTCAACTGGGTTGAATTTGCGATCTATCCTTGAAAAGGATAAGCTCAATGGGTCTAACTTTCTTGACTGGTTTAGAAACCTGAGAATTGTTCTCAAGGCTGACAATAAACTCTATGTCATAGAAGAGGCTTACCCGGAGGAACCAGAACAGGGAGCCGCAAGGGCTGCCCGAGATGCGTATGCTAAATACGTCAAAGACGACACAGAGATAACTTGTCTCATGCTAGTGACCATGACCTCCGAGCTTTAGAAACAACTGGAGGATGTGGGTGCTTACGATATGATCGTAACTCTCAAGGAAATGTTCCAAGAGCAGGCTAGAGTTGAGCGCTACAACGCTACCGTCTCTCTGACTGATACGAAGATGGTTGAAGCTTAATCTATGAGTGCTCATGTACTCAAGATGAAGAGCTATCTTGATCAATTGGAGAGGCTTGGTTCAGCTATGCCCAGAGAATTGGCTGTTGACATAATTCTCGGGTCGTTGCCTCCTAGTTTTAAGCAATTCATCATGAACTATAATATACATCAGATTGAGAAATCCATCACCGAGTTGCATGGGATGCTTAAGAACGCACAGGAGGACATGAAGACAAATGTTGTCAAAGACGTCTTAATGGTTCACAAGAACAAGGGTAAGAAGGCCGGGAACAAGAGCAAGGGTAAAGGCAAGGTGTTGCCCAAAGGGCGAAGTCGACCTGCGTGTGGGAAATGGAGCAAGAATTGCTGCATTTACCATAAGAACTTATTTATTGACTTTGCCTAGTGGACTTGTATTAGTACTTAATAATTGTTATTTTGCACCTACTATTAGCAGAAATATTATTACTATTTCTAGTCTAGCTTTGGATGGTTATAAATTTATTATTGAGAATAATAATTGTTCTATCTTAAAGGATAATCTATTCTATGGAAATGTTCTATTAGAAAGAGGTCTTTACGTGCTAGATCTTAAGAAAGAGAATTATAAGTCCATATATAACATTAACACTAAATGATTTAAACTGAATGACTCAAATAAGACATACCTTTGGCACTGTCGCTTAGGCTATATAAATGAGAAACGCATTTCTAAACTCCACTCTCATGGACTTTTAGACTCATTTGATTTGGAATCATTTGAGACGTGCGAATCTTGTTTAGTTGGCAAGATGACAAAGAAACCCTTCACAAAAGTTGGTGAAAGGGTCAATGACTTATTAGAACTCATACATACCGATGTATGTGGTGTTGGGAAACCCGTAGCCATGTACGTTACATGCGCAGCGGAACCTACGGGTTAACCCTCCCTAGGATCATCGTAAAGGAAATAAAGGTACGAGATTATGCTATTTAAACTTTTATACCTCGGATCTTCCTGATCCGGGAGAGAGATGCGGATGTAGGTCTGAACTAACTTCCGTCTTGCTTCCTTCTCCTTCCTGGCTTCTGAAGCTCGACCTTGTGAATCTTCTTGATCTTCCTAGGGACGAAGAACTTGATCGCTCACTAATCTCCAAGGTAGGAGATCTCTACTCGTATCCACGCGAACTTCACTCGTACGGAATAACTGGACTCGGCTAGACGAGTCCGGAAATACTTTCCGAATTCTCTCAAAACTTTTCTTCTCTTTTCTGTGTAAAATGGCAGCCTGGAGGCTTCTCCATTGTCTATCAAAGAGAGAGACTCTGCCCTTCTATTTATACTAAAGAGAGAGGCGAACGATTGCTCAGTTACCATAACTAAAACCCTAATCTCCGCCTATTCCGTTGCTAACGGAACTATTCCGTTGCCAACGGAATATGTATTTCCATAACGAAATACTTGGCAACTAAGGTTATTACAGTTTCCATATATATTCCGTTGGGAACGGAACTATTCCGTTGCGAACGGAATATGATAATGTTTTGTTCAATCAATTATCCAACAATTGATTATTTCATTCACCAATTTATACATCATATGTATAACTGTTTTGAGGTATATTCATCCCGTACGAATGGAGTTCATTGTGTGACCATGTAGGTTCCATTTAACGCTGGCAACGTTCTTCTAAAGACCGTAAGTCATGAGTAAACTCTAGACTGATGTCATGACTACCCATGTTAAATGAAATGATCAGCGATCATAAACCTATCTGAATAGACGTTTGCTTATTCCTTTTGTTCTACGATATATGTCTTGATCACAAGGCATGGAAGTATGTCATTCTTGAGTTTGATCAAAGTCTCTTTCCTGATCGAGAATTAGACTGAGTAAATACAAAATGATATTAACAACACATGTTAATCCATTTTGAGCATGGCCATGCATTTCCTTCAGTCCTAGTTCATCAGGGGGCCCAGAGATATCTCCCTCTTAACGAGAGGAACAAATCCCATCTTGGTCACTCACATTCCTCGTCGTGATTCAATGCATACCTAATGATGACCCCAATGATCATCCCATTACGGATGACGTAAGATCATATTAAAGTATGCAGTTCCTCATACAGGAATCCGTGGTGACCTCAGGTCGTAGGAATAAGCACACTATTCATATGAGAATCACTAATGACATATACCATGCATATTCTCATAGTGTGGTCAGGCCAGTACGTGTTCTCTAACACGAACCTATATTCCAGACTTGACATCCCTATGTCCATGATCAGCAGAACATGATCATCCAGTCTGTGAATATACTAGTGTGGATATGTAGCTTCTTACCTGAAGTATGTTTATCTCTATAAACATCCCACATATCACTAGGGACGGTTTAGAATGTCATTCGTTGGTTCACAGTTCTACTATCAGAATCACGTATTCTGATAACGTGAACCCGAAGTGTCATTCATGGTCGATCTAATATATGTAAATATATCAGTCACCCACACACTCATTCATATATGAAATGAATAAACGTGTTTCTCATAATCTAATCTCTAGTCCAACACTTTGGCCTAGGACATAATTCCTTCATGTGGACCAATGAGTACGCCGGCTAGAGGTGGGTATCGGTACTTCATAACTTTCACGGATACCAGATTGTCCTGCATGGATTGCATCTTGGCTCTCATGGCCTCTAACCATTTCTGAGAGTCAGGACTCTTCATAGCATCTTGGTAGGACGTGGATTCATCATCTATGAATGTCACATCATCATCATTAGACACGAGAAATCCATATCTCTCGGGCTCATGGCGTATCCTACTAGATCTACGTTGAGTCTATTGTGTTTCAAGCTCGTCAACTCTTTGAGAGCTTGTTTGGTCTTCCGTCACAGGTTCTGTAACTGTACGTGAGTCTCGAATTTCTTCGAGTCGTACTTTACTCCTACTGCTTCTCATAGAGACAAACTCTCTTTCTAAGAACGCTCCATTGCGAAACACTTTGTTCTCCGATGGGTAGTAAAAGTAATATCCTTTAGTTTCCTTAGGTTATCCCACAAACAGAAACTTATCAGATTTGGGTCCGAGTTTATCGGAAAACTGACGTTTGACATAAGTCTCACATCTCCAAATTTTAAGAAAAGACAACTTGGGGCTTTTCCCCGTCCATACCTCATATGGCGTCTTTTGAACCGCTTTGGATGGAATCCTGTTCAGTATGAATGCGGCAGTCTCGAGAGCATAACCCCAGAAAGACATCGAAAGACTCGTTTGACTCATCATCGATCGAACCATATCCAATAAGGTTCGATTCCTCCTTTCGGACACTCCATTCCACTGAGGAGTTCCTGGAGGAGTCAGTTGTGAAACTATTCCACATTCTCTGAGATGATCCTCAAATTCCTGACTCAGATACTCGCCTCCTCGATCAGATCGAAGTGCTTTAATCTTCTTGCCAAGTTGATTTTGTACTTCATTCTTAAATTCTTTGAACACTTCAAAAGATTCAGACTTGTGCTTCATCAGGTATACATAACCATATCTACTGAAGTGACCCATCCGAAGGCTTGAAGACCATCGGATGTAAGTGGGTCTTCAAGAAGAAGACTGACGTGGATGGAAAGGTACAAACCTACAAAGCAGGGCTTGTGGCGAAAAGTTTCAAACAAGTTCATGGTATTGACTATGACGAAACTTTCTCACCTGTAGCTATGCTTAAATCCATCAGAATTCTATTAGCCATAGCAGCATATTACGACAATGAAATATGGCAAATGGATGTCAAAACAGCTTTCCTAAACAGAAATTTGTCCGAGGACGTGCATATGATGCAACCCGAGGGTTTTGTCAATCCTAAAAATTCTGGTAAGGTTTGCAAGCTTCAAATCCATCTACGGATTGAAGCAAGCGTCTCAAAGCTGGAACCATCGTTTTGATGAAGTCATCAAAAGTTTTGGTTTTACCAAAAGTGAAGGTGAGCCTTGTGTTTACATGAAGTTCAGTGGGAGCACGGTAGTATTCTTGGTGCTTTACGTAAATGACATATTACTCATGGGAAATGACGTCCCAACATTATTAAACGTCAAGAAATGGTTGGGAGATAATTTCTCGATGAAAGACCTAGGAGAAGCCTCCTACGTGCTAGGAATCTGGAAGGGTTTCCTTATCGAAACTTGCCATTCTTTCACCCTTCTCTCTAGTATAAATAGAGGGGCATGCCCCCTCTATTAGATACACAATTAGAAGACTTAGAGGCAGCCGTAATACCAAGAGAGAGAGAGAGAATCTTGTGAGGGTAATTTCGGAAAGTATTTTCGGACTCGTCTAGCCGAGTCCGGTAATTCCGTCTGTCTGAATTTCACGTGGATACGAGTAGAGATCTCCTACTTTGGAGATAAGCAAGTGATCAGTTCTTCATCCCTTGGAGAAGCAAGGAGGTTCGCGAAGTCGAGCTTCAGGAACGAGAAGCTTACACGTCAGAAAAGTTCAGAGCTACATCCGTTCTTCGTCTCGCGGATCAGGAAGATCCAAGGTATAAATTTTAATAGCTAATCCTGTACTTTTATTTCCTTAACGATGATACTAGGGCAGGTTGAACCCGTAGGTTCTGCTGCGCATGTAACGTACATGGCTATGGGTTCCCCAACACTGAGATCACCATGGATTACTGTATGTGGAATTGCATACATTAATGTGATCCTACATCATCCGTAACAGGATGATCATTAGGTATGCATTGAATCATGATGAGGAATGTGAGTGACCAAGACGTGATTTGTTCCCCTCGTCAAGACGGAGATATCCTGGGCCCCCTGATGAACTAGGACTGAAGGAAATGCATGGCCATGCTCAAATTGGATTAACATGTTTTGTTAATATTATTTTGTATTTATTCAGTCTAATTCACGATCAGAAAAGAGACTTTGATTAAACTCAAGGATGATATATTACAATGCCTTGCGATCAAGACAAATACCGTAAAATAAAAAGGATAAGAAAATGTCTATTCAGATAGGTTTATGATCGCTGATCATTTCATTTAACATGGCTAGTCATGACACCAGTCTACAGGTTACTCATGACTTACTATCTTTAGAAGATCATTGCCAGCGTTAAATGGAACCTACACAGTCACACATAGAACAACGTCTTGTCGGGAAGGAAATGCTCTGAAAACGGATATACATGATGTATAAATTTGTGAAAGAAATAATCAAACATTAGATGTTTGATTGTGCAAAATCAGCCTTATTCTGTTGTCTACGGAATGGTTCCGTTGGGAACTGAATAAGTGATTCCGTCGACAAAAGAATAATGCAGTAATTAGGTTTTCAGCTTTGGTAACTGTAGGTGTAGGATTAGTGCCCTAGGCCAAATGTATTTGTGCTAGGAAATGGATTATGTATTAAGACATTATTATTTATTCAATAAAGTTTGTTTCTTATATATTTGTGTGTATCGGTTTTGAATGTAAATCTTATATCAACCAAGAATGACACTTCGGGTTCACGTCATCAGAATACGTGATTCTGATAGTAGAACTGTGAACCAACGAATGACATTCTAAATTGTCCCTAGTGATATGTAGAATGTTTATAGAGATGGACATACTTCAGGTAAGAAGCTACATATCCACACTACTATATTCGCAGGCTGGATGATCATGTTCTGCTGATCATGGACATAGAGATGTCAAGTCTGGAATATAGGCACGTGTTAGAGAACACGTATTGGACTGACCACACTATGAGAATATGCATGGTATATGTCATTAGTGATTCTCATATGAATAGTGTGCTTGTTCCTACGACCTGAGGTCACCATGGATTCCTGTATGAGGAATTGCATACTTTAATATGCTCTTACGTCATCCGTAATGGGATGATCATTAGGGTCATCATTAGCTATGCACTGAATCTTGACGAGGAATGTGAGTGACCAAGATGGGGTTTGTTCCTCTCGTTAAGAGGCAGATATCTCTGGTCCCCCTGATGAACTAGGACTGAAGGAAATGCATGGCCATGCTCAAAATGGATTAACATGTGTTGTTAATATCATTTTGTATTTACTCAGTCTAATTCTCGATCAGGAAAGAGTCTTTGATCAAACTCAAGGATGACATATTACCATGCCTTGTGATCAAGACGTATATCGTAGAACAAAAGGAATAAGCAAACGTCTATTCAGATAGGTTTATGATCGCTGATCATTTCATTTAACATGGGTAGTCATGACACCAGTCTAGAGGTTACTCATGACTTACGATCTTTGGAAGATCGTTGCGAGCGTTAAATGGAACCTACATGGTCACACATAGAACAACGTCTAGTCGGGAAGGAAATCCTCTTAAATGGTTATACATATGATGTATAAATAGGTGAAGGAAATAATCGATCATTGGATGATTGATTTCGATGATTGTGCAAGATTTGCATAGTTCTGTTGGCAACAGAACAATTCTGTTGCCAACAGAAGTTCCGTTGCCAACAGAACTCAGCCAATATGTCGGCAGCTAAGTTTTTCAGATTAGGAAACCCTATTCCGTTGGGAACGGAGAACTAAGCAATCCTTCACCTCCCTCTAAGGTATAAATAGAAGGACAGCCCCCTCTATTTCTAACATAACACAGAGCCTCCAGGCTGCCGTATTACAGAGAGAAAGAGAGAGAGCCTCCTGAATGTATTTCCGGACTCGTCTAGCCGAGTCCGGTTATTCCGACTATTCGAAGTTCGACGTGGATACGAGTAGAGATCTCCTACCTTGGAGATTAGTGAGCGATCAAGTTCTTCGTCTCTAGGAAGAGCAAGAAGATTCTCAAGGTCGAGTTTCAGAAGCCAGGAAGGAGAAGGAAGCAAGACGGAAGTTCGTTCAGACCTACATCCGCTTCTCTCTCCCGGATCAGGAAGATCCGAGGTATAAATTTTAATTGCATAATCTCGTACCTTTATTTCCTTTACGATGATCCTAGGGAGGGTTAACCCGTAGGTTCCGCTGCGCATGTAACGTACAGGGCTACGGGTTTCCCAACAGTGGCATCAGAGCGTTCGTTAAGGAAATAATCGTCGATTATATTTAAAATTTAGTAAATTCAAGTATAATAAATTTTAGGGTTTTGAAAATATTATTTAAAAACATCACGAAAATAGTTTCTAGAAATATAATATTGGATATTATGATTTTCTAGAGTTTCGAAAAATAGTTTTTCGAAATCCGTTTTGGAAACGGAACTAAAACTAAAGTAAAAACGAACTTCCAGCACGTCTCCGTTGAGAACGGAACAGTCCGTTGAGAACGGAATAGTTCCGTTCCCAACGGAATAATGCTGATTTTGCGAGAAACCCTAATTTTTGTTATACATGGAATTTAAATATACAAATATGGTATGAGCTTTAGATCTGTGATTGTTCTGTGATGTAATCTTGTGTGTGAATGTTTGTATTTTATTTAATATCTATTGGAACTAGTGAGTTGTCCAAAGTTGTAATTATGGTAACTTGTGAGTTATCCAAATTTTAAATTACCTTTTCTAGCAATAGGATAGTTTTTAGGATAGATATTATTTCAAGACTTCAAGGCAAGAGATCTTGGCGTAATCTTCGGAAGATGACATTGGATCTTCGCACACACAACGAAGGGTTCGTTGAAGATTACTCCTGCAATCTAGAGATAGATCTAGAATTAGAAACCTCATGATTGCTCGTGAGGATTAGGCTCATATAATATTTAACTTAGTTTCTGTGATGTTTATATTTATAATTATAAAATAAAATCCTTCAGAATATTAAGTAAGGAAGTGCCCCCATGTCACTGTAATCCTCAGTACTCAGACAATTTTCCACATGGGTCATGCCGGAGCTGAGTGTGTTCGGGATTGTCTCTGGAAAGGGACACGCGGGAAGCAGTAACTAGCACAGGTCATGCCTGAGTTGAGTGTGCTAGAAACTACTTTGCCGATATTCATACATGGTTCAACTTAACTGGGCAAGCAAGTCGGACTTCGGCTCAGGGCACAAGATGGGATAATACACCGAGTATAAGATACTCATTCCATGAAAGGCAAGAGTTGCATATGATGCAATTGGAAAGTGTTCCTAGCTAAATAGTTGAGCATTAAGGGTTGCGCCGGAGCGCACTTACTGCTCAATGAAATACGGATCTTGACTCAGTATGAAACTTCCCTCAGTTGAATGTTTCCGAATCAATACTACTGAAGGTGTTTGATTTGAAGAAAATAGTGGGAGTACAATATAAGAAACACCAAAACAAAACCCCAGTGAATAAATAATAATGGCACTTTATATTTTAACTTGTAGAATAATGGCAAATAATAATTCAACTGGGTTGAATTTGCGATCTATCCTTGAGAAGGATAACCTCAATGGGTCTAACTTCCTTGACTGGTTTAGAAACCTAAGAATTGTTCTCAAGGCTGACAATAAACTGTATGTCATAGAAGAGGCTTACCCAGAGGAACCAGAACAGGGAGCCGCAAGGGCTGCCCGAGATGCGTATGCTAAATACGTCAAAGACGACACATGACCTCTGAGCTTCAGAAGCAACTGGAGGACATGGGTGCTTACGATATGATCGTAACTCTCAAGGAAATGTTCCAAGAGCAGGCTAGAGTTGAGCGCTACAAAGCGACCGTCTCTCTGACTGATATGAAGATGGTTGAAGGTTCATCTGTGAGTGCTCATGTACTCAAGATGAAGAGCTATCTTGATCAATTAGAGAGGCTTGGTTCAGCTATGCCAAGAGAATTGGCTGTTGACATAATTCTCGGGTCGTTGCCTCCTAGTTTTAAGCAATTCATCATGAACTATAATATGCATCAGATTGAGAAATCCATCACCGAGTTGCATGGGATGCTTAAGAACGCACAGGAGGACATGAAGACAAATGTTGTCAAAGACGTCTTAATGGTTCACAAGAAGAAGGGTAAGAAGGCCGGGAACAAGAGCAAGGGTAAAGGCAAGGTGTTGCCCAAACCTAAGATCTAGAAAGACAAGGAGGGAGTTTGATTCCATTGCAACAAGGTTGGCCATTGGTAGAGAAACTGCAAACTCTATCAGGACGAAATCAAGAAGGGTAGTGTGACTACCGCTTCAGGAATTTTTGTTATTGAGACTAATTCACTTTGGATACCGGATGTGGTACTCACATTTGTAACGATGTGCAGGGACTACAAAGGAGTAGAAGATTAGCTAAGGGCGAAGTCGACCTGCGTGTGGGAAATGGAGCAAGAGTTGCTGCATTAGCCGTAGGAACTTATTTATTGACTTTGTCTAGTGGACTTGTAATAGTACTTAATAATTGTTATTTTGTACCTGCTATGAGCAGAAATATTATTTTTATTTCTAGTCTAGCTTTGGATGGTTGTAAATTTGTTATTGAGAATAATAATTGTTCTATCTTAAAGGATAATCTTTTCTATGGAAATGTTCTATTAGAAAGAGGTCTTTACGTGCTAGATCTTAAGAAAGAGAATTATAAGTCCATATATAACATTAACACTAAACGATTTAAACCGAATGACTCAAATACAACATACCTCTGGCACTGTCGCTTAGGCCATCTAACTGAGAAACGCATTTCTAAACTCCACTCTCATGGACTTTTAGACTCATTTGATTTGGAATCATTTGAGACGTGCGAGTCTTGTTTGCTTGGCAAGATGGTGGGAGACTGTAGGATTAGTGCCCTAGGCCAAATGTATTTGTGCTAGGAAATGGATTATGTATTAAGTTATTATTATTATTCAATAAAGTTTGTTTCTTATATATCTGTGTATATGAGTTGTGAATGTAAATCTTATATCAACCAAGAATGACACTTCGGGTCCACGTCATCATAATACGTGATTCTGATAGTAGAATTGTGAACCAACGAATGACATTCTAAATTGTCCCTCGTGATATGTAGGATGTTTATACAGATATACATACTTCAGGTAAGAAGCTACATATGTACACTAGTATGTTCGCAGGCTGGATGATCATGTTCTGCTGATCATGGACATAGAGATGTCAAGTCTGGAATATATGTACATGTTAGAGAACACGTACTGGACTGACCACACTGTGAGAATATGCATGGTATATGTCATTAGTTCATATGAATAGTGTGCTTGTTCCTACGACCTGAAGTCACCATGGATTCCTGTATGAGGAAATGCATACTTTAAGATGATCTTGCGTCATCCGTAACGGGATGATCATTAGGATCATCATTAAGAGGGAGATTAGCGAGCGATCAAGTTCTATGCACTGAATCATGACGAGAAATGTGAGTGACCAAGATGGGGTTTGTTCCTCTCGTTAAGAGGGAGATATCTCCGGGTCCCCTGATGAACTAGTACTGAAGGAAATGCATGGCCATGCTCAAAATGGATTAACATGTGTTGTTAATATCATTTTGTATTTACTCAGTCTAATTCTCGATCAGGAAAGAGACTTTGATCAAACTCAAGGATGACATATTACCGTGCCTTGTGATCAAGACGTATATCGTAGACAAAAAGGAATAAGCAAACGTCTATTTAGATAGGTTTATGATCGCTGATCATTTCATTTAACATGGGTAGTCATGACACCAGTCTAGAGGTTACTCATGACTTACGATCTTTGGAAGATCGTTCCCAGCATTAAATGGAACCTACACATTCACACATTGAACAACGTCTAGTCGGGAAGGAAATGCTCTTAAATAGTTATACATATGATATATAAATAGGTGAAGGAAATAATCGATCATTGGATGATTGATTTCGATGATTGTGCAAGATTTGCATAGTTCTGTTGGCAACAGAATAGTTCCGTTGCCAATAGAACTCAGCCAATATGTCGGCAGCTAAGTTTTTCAGATTAGAAAACCCTATTCCGTCGGCAATGGAATAGGTCCGTTGGGAACGGAATATGCGTTGCAATTAGGTTTTTAGTTATGGTAACTAAGCAATCCTTCACCTCCCTGTCAAATATAAATAGAAGGACAACCCCCTCTATTTGTAACACAACACAGAGCCTCTAGGCTGCCGTATTATAGAGAGTAAGAAAGAGAGCCTCCTGAAAGTATTTCCGGACTCGTCTAGCCGAGTCCGGTTATTCCGACTATTCGAAGTTCGACGTGGATACGAGTAGAGATCTCCAACCTTGGAGATTAGCGAGCGATCAAGTTCTTTGTCCCTAGGAAGAGCAAGAAGATTCTCAAGGTCGAGCTTCCAAAGCCAGGAAGGAGAAGGAAGCAAGACGGAAGTTCGTTCAGACCTACATCCGCTTCTCTCTCCCGGATCAGGAAGATCTGAGGTATAAATTTTAATAGCATAATCTCGTACCTTTATTTCCTTTACGATGATCCTAGGGAGGGTTAACCCATAGGTTCCGCTGCGCATGTAACGTACATGGTTACGGGTTTCCTAACAAATTGGTGAATGAAATAATCAATTATTGGATATTTGATTGTGCAAATCAGCACTGTTTCGTTCGGAATCGAATATGTCCGTTCATAACGAAACATATATACAGTATGTGCAAATTCCTTGGCTGCTAAGGTTCTATATACAGATAGGCACATGAATTAGGTTTCTAGTTATGGTAACTGAGCAATCTTTCGTCTCCTTTTCTAATATAAATAGAGGGCAGCCCCCTCTATTATATACGAAATTCAAGCCTTAGAGGCAACCGTTATACCTGAATAGAGAGAGAGTTTTTTGAGGGTTATTTCATTTGTCTGAAGTTCGCATGGATACGAGTAGAGGTTCTCTAACTTCAGAACTTACGAGCGATCGATCTTCATCCCTAGGAAGAGCAAGAAAGTTCATAGTAGCAATGTCATCTAAGTCACAGAATGAGAATCGCATTTCTAAACTCCACCTTATGTGGAATGGTAGACTCATTGGATCTAGGATCAATTGAGATGTGCGAATTTTATTTATCGAACAAGATGACAAGAATAGACAACCTTTGAAAGCTTGAGTAGTTTGTTGAGACTCATGCATACAAATGCACGAGAGACAACAAGCAAGACAGCTAGAAATAGGAATATCAGTATTTCATCTTAAAGTGTTTTAAGTAAAAGGTTTACTTAATGAAACACAAAATGTTCAAAGCATTTGAGAATGAAATTTGATATCGCCTTCACAAGATAATAAGAGCACTTCGATCAGATCAAAGTGGCAAGTATTTGAGTCAATAGTTTGACAATTATCTTAGAAATTGTGAAAAGGGTTTCACAATTAATTCTATATGCAGCATCTCATGATGTGCACATAAAGAAGAAGATGAAACTTATTGCATAGGATTCAGTCTATGCCTCGAAAATCTTTGTAGGTTTATACTCTTGAACAAACTAAATACTGAATAACAAAGGTTCAAAAGGACACCATATATGATATGGATTGGAATGGTCCCATGTTGTCTTTAAAAGGTTGAAGTACGACTCGTGTCAAAAGGTTTGACGATGTCAACACAACAATCTCATAAATATTTGTGGAATATCAACTTGATATTATTTTACATCCATTACGAGTTTAAATTGTTTGCTACTCATAATTCAGACTTCTTTAAAAGAGATCTCATCTCCTAAAGAAGTAGTGGGAGTTTAATACATCTCGAAAGGTTCGAGATCCACATACTAGCGATGAACCATTAATGAGTCTATCAAGTAGTTGATAAGGCTTTACTTGAAACATAAGGTCCTCCTCAGAAACCTGGTAGACATTAGGCTGAGAGATATGATCTCTCATAAAAGATGCTCATAGAGGATGAGTCGACTTTCTACGAAGGAGACTGTGAAGAGACAATGTTCTAAAAATGGTTGGACCATGAGAACTGAAATGCAACGCATATGCAAGCAATCATGTTTGGAACTTGATTGGAGTATCCAATGGCTTGATGACCATTGCATACAGTACAGGGATAACCTAAAAATAGCAAAAAAAGTAGCTATAGTATGGGCTATAGTAAAAAGACTTTCTCACTTGTTGCTATTACGAATTCTAACTTCCATAGCACAATGCGATTGTGAATGATGGAACAAGGATATCAAACTCACATTCCTTTATAGGAACTTTACTGTGGATGTATCTTTGATACATGGCAAGAGTTTTGTAATCGCAAGAATTCTGAAAGGTAAATTCATGAATTCATGAATGGATTAAAACAAGAAATTCCGTGGGAGTATAACAATCTTCCTGCATTACAACAACTTACAGTTAGGAGTTGAAGTCTGTACAGACTTCTGGTTGTAAGATAAAGTACATTAGTAAAATATTGAAAGAATTTGATGTGCAAGAAATGTCCTTGCTCATGGTGTTCATATGAATGATGAAAAGATAAACGAATGAGATTCTATACTTTCAGCCATACGTTGAAATGTTCAACATGCAAGAAAGCGTTCTTGCTTATGACATTCACATGAACAATAAAAGGATATAAGAATGAGATTTTATACCTTCAACCATATATTGAATATTCAATATGCAAGAAAGAGTTCTTGTTTGTGGCACTAATATGAAGGAGTTCAATATACAAGAAAGGATTCTTGCCTACAACATTCATATAATGAAGACATGCGCTTATCATCCGTTTATTGAAAGGTTCAATATACAAGAAACAGATCTTGTTAACAGGATGAATAAGAATTTTAAGCCATACAATGTATTGTGCAATATGCTTGGAGCTTAAGAGAGAAAATTATAGTAATTTGATGACTAGGATAAATATCTAAGTTCTTATGAAGAACTAAGACATCCCGATCTATCAGAAGCTAGGTAGTGGTAAGAGATTACACTTTCCTAATATGGATTATTATCGCAATTCATTTATTTTTAATACAGTACTTTTGAAAGAGTTCCAAATAAGGCACTATAACTGAAACAAGACCATATTGTCGCTTTAGAAGCGGACAATACGTATGTCTTGATCTTGGAAGTTGGAATAGTCCCGATTGCTCTTAAAGCCTGACGATCTATGTTGTGAACAAAGAATCGTTCAGAATAGAGGAACAAGGATACACAAGTACATGTTTCAGAAGTTCTCGACTAATGATAGAGATCAATAGTAGACATTACAAGTTTGCAATGTAAATTTCAATAATCTAGTAGAACATGAATGTCATGTTGCCTAATGAGCATTAGGTGCTTAGGATTGGCCTAGTGCAAGTGGGAGACTGAAGGAATTATGCCCTAGGCCAAAGTGTTGGACTAGATATTAGATTATGAGAAACACGTTTATTTAGTTCATATATGATTGAGTGTATGGGTGACTAATATAGTTACATATATTAAATCGACCATGAATGACACTTCGGGTTCACGTCATCAGAATACGTGATTCTGATTGTAGAACTGTGAACCAACGAATGACATTCTAAACTATCCCCAGTGATATGTGAGATGTTTATAGAGATAAACATACTTCAGGTAAGAAGCTACATATCTACACTAGTATATTCGTAGACTGGATGATCATGTTCTGCTGATCATGGACATAGGGATGTCAAGTCTGGAATATAGGCACATGTTAGAGAACACGTACTGGACTGGCCACACTATGAGAATATGCATGGTATATGTCATTAGTGATTCTCATATGAATAGTGTGCTTGTTCCTATGACCTGAAGTCACCATGGATTCCTGTATGAGGAACTGCATACTTTAAGATGATCTTACGTCATCCGTAACGGGATGATCATTAGGGTCATCATTAGGTATGCACTGAATCATGACGAGAAATGTGAGTGACCAAGATTGGATTTGTTCCTCTCGTTAAGAGGGAGATATCTCTGGGCCCCCTGATGAACTAGGACTGAAGGAAATGCATGGCCATGCTCAAAATGGATTAACATGTGTTGTTAATATCATTTAATATTTACTTAGTCTAATTCTCGATCAGGAAAGAGACTTTGATCAAACTCAAGGATGACATATTACTGTGCCCTGTGATCAAGACGTATATCGTAGAATAAAAGGAATAAACATACGTCTATTCAGATAGATTTATGATCGCTGATCATTTCATTTAACATGAGTAGTCATGACATCAGTGTAGAGGTTACTCATGACTTACGGTCTTTAGAAGATCGTTGCCAGCATTAAATGGAACCTACACGGTCACACAATGAACTCCATTCGGACGGGAAGAAAATACCTCAGAAAGAGTTATACATGTGATGTATAAATTGGTGAAATAATAAAGCATTAGATGCTGAAAATTTACAAAGGCTGAAATTGTTCCGGCCGACCGGAACACAAGTTCCGGTCGGCCGGATCTAAATTTTACAAAGGATGAAATTTTTCCGGCCGACCGGAACACAGGTTCCGACCGACCGAAACTCCGGCGGCTGGAAGGGTTTCCTTATCGATACTTGCCATTCTTTCACCCCTCTCTCTAGTATAAATGGAGGGGCATGCCCCCTCTATTAGACACACAATTAGAAGCCCTAGAGGCAGCCGTAATACCAAGAGAGAGAGAGAGAGTCTTGTGAGGGTAATTTCGGAAAGTATTTTCGGACTCGTCTACCCGAGTCCGGTAATTTCATCTGTCTGAAGTTCGCGTGGATACGAGTAGAGATCTCCTACTTTGGAGATAAGCAAGCGATAAGTTCTTCATCCCTAGGAGAAGCAAGGTTCGCGAAGTCGAGCTTACGGAAGGAGAAGGTTTTACGTCAGAAAAGTTTAGACCTACATCCGTTCTTCATCTCGCGGATCAGGAAGATCCAAGGTATTTTATTTAATAGCTAATCTCGTACTTTTATTTACTTAATGATGATCCTAGTGCGGGTTGAACCCGTAGATTCCGCTGCTAATTTCAGTTTTTAATTTTTCACAAATACAAACATTTAATTTATTGTTTAAGTTTTCGTCAATTGAGTTGTTATAATTATTTAAATTTGATTTTTCAAGTTCTTTTATTCGTGCCTTGTACGACCTTACCGAAGCTTCGAAAACAATGAGAAGTTCTTGGGTACTTATAAGAGACTCCCGAAGCCTTTTTATTTCTTGTTCTAGTTCATCGTGGGTTCCGGGTTCTACAATTTCAACAATTTGATTTGAACTAGGAACCTTAACCTCTTATAAGACATGATTAACAGTAGGATCTAGATATACCTCACGACTCGTGTCGCGGGAAGAACTGGAGGAAATAGTGTCGATGTAAGATGTCGCGGTAGGAGCATGCGGTTGTGGTGGAAGTTGTCCAAGTCGGATCATCTCCTGTATCGCCCTTTCGCATACTTCCGGCAGCGACATATTCTGCTTCGGCCGATGAAAGAGCGACAGAGTTCTGTTTTCGACTCGACCACGAGACCAAATTTCCTCCAAAAAATTGACACGTCCCACTTGTGCTCTTTCGATCCACTTTAGATCCTGCAAAGTCAACATCCGTATATCCCAAAAGTGACAGACTACTGTCACGGCCATACCATAACCCTAAGTTTAGTGTCCCTTTTAGGTATTTAAAATCCTTTTAACCGCATTTAGGTGTGAGACTTTGGGGTTTGCTTGAAATCGGGCACATAAACATACAACAAACATAATATCAGGTCTACTAGCCGTTAAATAAAGTAAACTACCGATCATTCCTCGATAACCGGAAATGTCTACAGATTCACCTGATTCATCGGTGTCGAGTTTTACGTCTTTCACCATTGGCATATCGCTCATCTTTCCTCGGTCCATACCGAATCTTTTGAGAAGTTCACGCGTGTACTTCGCTTGGTTGATAAAAATACCGTCACCGGTTTGTTTGATTTGCAATCCAAGGAAGAAGTTGAGTTTGCTCATCATGCTCATCTCAAACTCACTACGCATTAAAACAGAAAATTCCTCGGCAAGTGCCGCATCACTAGATCCAAAAATAATGTCATCAACATAAATTTGAATTAATAAAATTGAATCTTTCCTTTTCTTTGTGAAGAGTGTCAAGTCGCTCTTCCCTCGTTCAAATCCATGAGATGCAAGGAATGTTGAAAGCCGTCCGTACCAAGCGCGAGGTGCTTGCTTCAATCCGTATAACGCCTTCGTCAACTTGTACACGTGGTCGGGATTGGTCGGATCCTTAAAGCCGGGAGGTTGCTCGACGTACTTCTTCTTCGAGAAATCCATTTAGGAACGCACTCTTAACATCCATTTGAAAGAGTGTGAACCCTTTAATTGATGCGTATGCTAAGAGAAGCCTAATGGATTCCCAACGAGCAACCGGTGCAAACGTCTCTTCAAAATCCACTCCTTCTTGTTGCTTGAAACCTTGAGCAACGAGTCTTGCTTTGTTTCGCACTACCGTACCGTGCTCGTCGAGTTTATTTCGGAAAACCCATTTAGTACCGATAATGGATCAGTTGTCGGGTCGAGGTACTAGGGTCCAAACCCGGTTTCGCTCGAATTGAGCGAGTTCGTCTTGCATGGCGAGGATCCAGTCGGTGTCGCCATTTGCTTTCTTGAAGGATTTTGGTTCGGTTTGAGATAGGAAGGCGCAAAAGGCGACGAGGTGTCTTGTTTCGGATCGGGTTCGAACGCCTTCTCGTGGGTCTCCTACCACATTGGTTAACGGATGTGCGGATACTTCGCGTAAGACTTCCGGAATTTGATAAGAAGGTTGTTCCGGCTTGGGTTGAATAATTGGATGAGGGTCGACTTGATTCGGGAATTGAACTTGTTGAGTCGAGTTGTTGCCATTCGGTTGATTTTCTTGTGTGGTGACAACGTCGGGTTCGTCTAAAGTCGGATAACTCGATGATATTCGGTTGATTAATTTCCGTACGTCCATCACTTGTACCTGTATCTGTCAAAGAAACACCTTTCTCGGTCCCATTTTTAGTTTCATCGAAGTGCAAGTGCACGGATTCAACAATAATCCGTGAAGATTTAATATAAACTCTATATGCTTTACTTCTATTAGAATATCCAACGAAAATTCCTTCGTTAGATTTCGAATCAAATTTATCAAGTTTATTAGATTCATCAAGAATGAAACATTTACAACCAAAAACTTTCATATATGAGATATGTGGCTTGCGACTGTACCATAATTCATAAGGTGTCTTTTTCAAAATAGACCTAAGGCTGACGCGATTCGCGACATGACAAGCAGTGTTAACTGCCTCAGCCCAAAGATATTTAGGAGTGGGATGTTCGTTTAACATAGTACGGGCAAGCTCGATAAGAGTGCGATTTTTACGCTCTACTACCCCATTTTGTTGTGGAGTGCGTGGAGCGGAAAACTCACGTTTATATCCCCTTTTTGAGCAAACGTCGTCAAATTTTGCATTTTTGAACTCACCACCATTATCACTACGAACCGTAATGATAGTGGTGCCTCGTTCATTTTCCACAAGGGAACAAAATTTGATGAACACATCACTAGTTTCATTCTTTTGAATCAAGAAATAAACCCAAGTAAAGCGAGAGAAATCATCAACAATTACAAAACAGTACCTTTTACCGGCGAGGCTAGAGACACTCATAGGGCCGCACAAGTCGAGGTGAAGTAGCTCGAGAGGGCGCTTCGTCGAAATCACGGACTTAGACTTAAAAACCGATGACTTGGAGTGCTTACCACGCTCACAAGCATCGCATAACCCATTTAGCTTAAGTTTGTGTGATGGCAAACCTGAAATTAGTTCTTTACGGGATAATTTCGAAATCGTGTCCATGCATACCTGGCCCAGTCGCCTGTGCCATAGATGCGAACTCGATTCCGAAGCGGTCAGACAATGAGTGCCTGGCACAAATGAATGAAAGTCAAAGAAATAAAGGTTACCCTTTCTCTTTCCCATACAAACTGTAATATGATCTGAATTTCGAATCACATGACAATTTATGTTATCGAACTTTACATCATATCCTGCATCACACAATTGGCTTATGCTAATTAGGTTATGTTTAAGTCCTACCACAAAATAGACATTCTCCAATGTCCAATTACCTGTGCCGATCGAGCCCACACCAACTATCTTTCCTTTCTGATTCCACCAAAAGTGACATCTCCACCGTCGAAAGGTCGCAAAGTCTTGTACTTACTCTTATCCCAGGTCATATGGCGGGAACAACCACTATCCAAACACCACTGATCAGTTTTACACGATGAACTTAGACATATCTACAAGAAAGCATATTAGTTAAAATGAATGAGTATTTAACTAATATGATTTCCTGCCCATAGCTCCCCCTTAAAAGTATGGCTTAGGTAAAATGGGGGGAGCTTACCGAAGCGTCTAGGTAGACTTCGGTACCTCCATACCGGAGGTAGGGCTGCCAGAGTTTCTATCTTTACGCATCCAAACAAATTTTGAAGAATTAGTGGGCTTACGCATTAGACACTCTAGTGAGATATGACCTATTTTGCAACAATAGTTGCAAAATGAACAAGTCGGGTTCGAAGTCTCTTTAGTACCTTTCACAAAATGATTTTTATAATGGTTTGAATATTCGGCTTTCCTAAGATTTGGTTCGGTCGACTTGGCACTGAAAACAGTTGATTTTGAAAAATTTGTCGATTTAACGAAATTGTTTGAGTTTGAGAAATTTTGTTTTTGATGTGCATTAATGTAATGTTTGGGAGCTCGATGATTTGATTCATTAGGTTGAATCTTCCTTGGGACATGTGTGTCGACTATTTCATAAAAATAACCATTAGTACCCTTTCTATAAAGTCTTTCGGTTGTGACACCGCGGTTATTTTCATGAATGTGCCGAAAATCATGAAGATAGTGAAACCTATTATTTTTACTAAAACTTTTAAAATTTTGACTTTTAGGAGTTTGACCCTTAGAGTAGTCTTGATACAGGAATGCACTTCCTCTACTCTTCGGTTGATTGAGCTCCCTTTTTACTGTATGGCATGTAACGTACATGGCTACATGTTCCCCAACACTTCTCATAGAGACAAACTCTCTTTCCAAGAAGGCTCCATTGCGAGCAACAAACACTTTGTTCTCCGATGCGTGGTAAAAGTAATATCCTTTAGTTTCCTTAGGATATCCCACAAACACGCACTTATCAGTTGGGTCCGAGTTTATCGGGAAACTGACATTTGACATACGTCTCACATCCCCAAATTTTAAGAAAAGACAACTTGGGGCTTTTCCCCGTCCACATCTCATATTCTTTTGAACCGCTTTAGATGGAATCCTGTTGAGTATGAATGCGGCAGTCTCAAGAGCATAACCTCAGAAAGATATTGAAAGACTCGTTTGACTCATCATCGATCGAACCATATCCAATAAGGTTCTATTTCTCCTCTTAGACACTCCATTCCATTGAGGAGTTCCTGGAGGACTCAGTTGTGAAACTATTCCACATTCTTTGAGATGATCTTCAAACTCCTGACTTAGATATTCGCCTCCGCGATCAGATCGAAGTGCTTTAATCTTCTTGCCAAGTTGATTTTGTACTTCATTTTTAAATTCTTTGAACACTTCAAAGGAATCAGACTTATGCTAGATTATGTAGACATAACCATATCTACTGAAGTCGTCCTCTCAGACACTCCATTCCATTGAGGAGTTCCTGGAGGACTCAGTTGTGAAACTATTCCACATTGTTTGAGATGATCTTCAAACTCCTGACTTAGATATTTGCCTCCGCGATCAGATCGAAGTGCTTTAATCTTCTTGCCAAGTTGATTTTGTACTTCATTTTTAAATTCTTTGAACACTTCAAAGGAATCAGACTTATGCTACATTAGGTAGACATAACCATATCTACTGAAGTCGTCCGTGAAAGTTATGAAGTACCGATACCCACCTCTAGCTGGCGTACTCATTGGCCCACATACATCAGTATGTATGAGATCTAATAAGTCATTGACTCTTTCACCAACTTTTGTGAAGGGTTTCTTAGTCATCTTACCAAGTAAACAAGACTCGCACGTCTCAAATGATTCCAAATCAAATGAGTCTAAAAGTCCATGAGAGTGGAGTTTAGAAATGCCTTTCTCATTTATATGGCCTAAGCGACAGTGCCAGAGGTATCTCATATTTGTGTCATTCGGTTTAAATCGTTTAGTGTTAATGTTATATATGGACTTATAATTCTCTTTCTTAAGATCTAGCACATAAAGACCTCTTTCTAACAGAACATTTCCATAGAAAAGATTATCCTTTAAGATAGAACAATTATTATTCTCAATAATAAATTTATAACCATCCAAAGCTAGACTAGAAATAGAAATAATATTTTTGCTCATAGCAGGTACAAAATAACAATTATTAAGTACTAATACAAGTCCACTAGGCAAAGTCAATAAATAAGTTCCTACGGCTAATGCAGCAACTCTTGCTCCATTTCCCACACGCAGGTCGACTTCGCCCTTAGCTAATCTTCTACTCCTTTGTAGTCCCTGCACATCATTACAAATGTGAGTACCACATCCGGTATCCAATACCCAGGATTTAAGAGTAAGTGAATTAGTTTCAATAACAAAAATACCTGAAGCAATAGTCACACTACCCTTCTTGATTTCAGCCTGATAGAGTTTGCAGTTTCTCTTCCAATGGCCAACCTTGTTGAAATGGAAGCAAACTTCATCCTTGTCTTTCTTGATCTTAGGTTTAGGGAACACCTTGCCTTACCCTTGCTCTTGTTCCCGGTCTTCTTACCCTTCTTCTTGCGAACCATTAGGACGCCTTTGACAACATTTGTCTTCATGTCCTCCTGTGTGTTCTTAAGCATCCCATGCAACTCGGTGATGGATTTCTCCATCTGATGCATATTATAGTTCATGATGAATCGCTTATAACTATGAGGCAATGACCCGAGAATTATGTCAACAACCAATTCTATGGGCATAGCTGAACCAAGTCTCTCCAATTAATCAAGATAGCTCTTCATTTTGAGTACATGAGCACTCACAGATGAACCTTCAACCATCTTCGTATCAGTCAGAGAGACGGTCGCTTTGTAGCGCTCAACTCTAGCCTGCTCTTGGAACATTTCCTTGAGAGTTACGATCATATCGTAAGCCCCCATGTCCTCAAGTTGCTTCTGAAGCTCGGAGGTCATGGTCGCTGGCATGAGACAAGCTATCTCTGTGTCATCTTTGACGTATTTAGCATACATGTCTCGGGCAGCCCTTGCGGCTCCCTGTTCTGGTTCCTCTGGGTAAGCCTCTTCTATGACATACAGTTTATTGTCAGCCTTGAGAATAATTCTCAGGTTTCTAAACCAGTCAAGGAACTTAGACCCATTGAGCTTATCCTTCTCAAGGATAGATCGCAAATTCAACCCAATTGAATGGTTAATGTTTGCCATTATTCTACAAGTTAAAATGTAAAGTGCCATTATTATTTATTCATTGGGGTTATTTTATTTTGGTGTTTCTTATATTGTACTCCCACTATTTTTCTTCAAATCAACCACCTTCAATACTATTGATTCGGAAACTTCAATTAAATGAGGTATCATAGTGTGTCAAGATCCGTATTTCATTGAGTATTAAGTGCTCTTTGGCGCAACCCTCAATACACAACTATTTAGGTAGGAACACTTCCAATTGTATCATATACAACTCTTTCCTTTTATGGAATGGACATCATATGCCCGGTGTATTATCCCATCTTGTACCCTGAGCCCAAGTCTAACTTGCTTGCTCAGTTAAGTTTAACCATGTATGATTATCGACGAAATAGAGTCCAGCACACTCAGCTTTGGCATGACCCATGCTGGACGCCATCTCCCGCATACCCTCCTTTACAAAGACAATCCCCCATATGCTTAGCTTTGGCATGACCCACATGGAAGACTGTCTAAGTACCGAGGGCTTCAGTGACATGGGGGGTACTTCCTTACTTAACATTCTGAAGGATTTTATTTTAGAATTATAAATATAAACATCACAGAAACAGGATAAATATAGTATGAGCCTATTCCTCACCAGCGATCATGAGGTTCATAATCCTAGATCTATCTCTAGATTACAGGTGAATCTTCAACGAACCCTTCATTGTGTGTGCGCGAAGATCCAATGCCATCTGCCGAAGATTGCGCCAAGATCCTCATCTTGTCTTGATATAATATCTTTCCTAACTATCCTAATAGATTTTTCGTAAAGAATGATTGTAAATACTAAATTATCCAAATGCAAATGGAAATTTGTATTCAAATTAAATCTTATCAGAAATTTACCCTCTTTATTCATTCAAACAATTTCATTGTTTCACCACCCAATCTCAATTTGAGATATCGTGCTGCAACAGAGAAGTGAGAGAACAAGAAAATTGCATAAAACCCCAGAAATATCTGATGACCCTTTAGCCCGAATTGTTTGTTCAATTTATCATTTGAAATTCTAAAACTGAAATAAATTAAACCCTAATTCTTTGATTCACCATAGCCCTGCTCTGATACCAATTATTAGGGTGATACCATCTGGTACCGTCAAACCCGGATCGAAACTATGTGAATCAAGCCATAAAATAATAGTAGAAGCGTACCTAGTCACTGGTTGCCATAATTACAACTTTGGATAACTCACAGGTTGTCATAGATATTAAATAAATTACAAGCATTCACATACAAAATTACAACACAGAACAATCACAGATCTAAGACTCATACCATATTTATATAAATTAAATTCCTTGTATAACAAAAATTAGGGTTTCTCGCAAAATCAGCCTTATTCCGTTGGGAACGGAACTATTCCGTTGTCAAGGAAATAACGCTGAATAATTTTGGCGAAATTTCAGTACACTCCCTTATGAACAGAACTATTCCGTTCAGAACAAAATAACACTGAATTTTCAGTTTCCTTTAATTTTAGTTATGTTTCCAAAACAGATTTCGAAAAACTATTTTTTGATACTCTAGAAAATCATAATATCCAATATTATATTATTAACAACTATTTCCGTGATGTTTTGAAATAATATTTTCAAAACCCTAAAATTTATTATACTAGAATTTACTAAATTTTAAATATATAATCGACGATTATTTCCTTAACGAATGCTCCGATGCCACTGTTGGGGAATCCGTAGCCATGTACGACATATGCGCAGCGGAACCTACGGGTTCAACCCTCCCTAGGATCATCGTAAAGAAAATAAAGGTACGAGATTACGTAATTAAAAATTATACCTCGGATCTTCCTGATCCGCGAGACAGAAACGGATGTAGGTCTGAACGAACTTCCGCCTTTATTTCTTCTCCTTCCAATGCGAAGCTCGTCTCCCTGATCTTAGTTGAACTTCCTAGGATAGATGTAGATCGCTTGCGAATCTCCAAGGCAGGAGACCTCTATTAGTATCCACACGAACAAACAGACAGGACCAAGAGAAAATCGTATGCTAGTGCAATTTCTCTCTTCTCTTCTTTATTGCAAAATATGTGTGGTAATAATACGGCAGAGATTATGAAAAAATTCACTCTCTCGGCCAGTCACCTATACATCTATATATATAGTTATTAACCGACCATATACATGGAAATGTTCATCTGCTACATGTGCCATCCTAATACATGGATATACATTATTTCCATATATTCATGATTTCTTGCATGACACGGTCTCCTTATATTTATGTATGGAAAGGGATATTAGGCAGATTATATGTACAATACTTATGACATGATTACCATATATTCAAGGCATGAATCAGGTAAGTCATCTACACGTATCATGTAGACATAATTTCCTTATATTCACCTATATACCCACATATTCCATGCACTCATTATTTCCATGTATGTCAAACCGTCTGACTTGTCAAACACCATCTCATGGTAACTATACGGCCTGGCCCAAATAATTTTGCAAATAATATAACAATTATATTTGCATAAAATTCTTAAAAGAAGATAATTAAAATCAACATGCTTGGTAACTACAAAATACGGCCTGGCCCAAATAATTTTGCAAATAATATAACAATTATATTTGCATAAAATTCTTAAAAGAAGATAATTAAAATCAACATGCTTTGATTTTCTAAACCCTTTTATTTCTTCTTTGTGTGTGACCTTGTAGGTTTACTTAATGTTGGCAACAGACTCTAACTTTGTAAATCATAAGCGGTCTCTAGCAAAACATTATGACTACCCAAATTAAGTAAATGATCGGCGATCAAAACCTAACCAAATAGATAAATACTTATTCCTTTTGTTCTACGATATACCTGTTGATCACAAGGCATGGATAACATCATCCTTGAGTTTGATCAACGTCTCTTTCCTGATCGAGAATTAGACTGAGTAAATACAATATGATATTAACAACACATGTTAATCCATTTTGAGCATGGCCATGTATTTCCTTCAGTCCGTATATGGCTATGGATTTCCCCACAGTTTCTTTGTTGCTGTTTTTTATGAATTTTTAAAAATACTAAAAATAAAAAATCATAAATAGTCTTGTCTGATCGATTTTCAAGTATAGAATCAGAAAAAAAAATAATCATGTCATTCTAGTCTTAGATTTGAGATGTCACACCTTTTTCAGTTGTTGGTCTCTTGTTGGTAAATCTGAGTTGATGTCTGACTTTTAATTGTTTCTCCCAATCTGTTCAGCAATATTTTCTAGAAATTAGAATGTAGACTCTAGACTATGTGATTGATTTGTATAAAAATTTCATAATTTTTGGGTTAATATTCTGGCCTATATAAATTTTGGAATCTATGCAGAATTTGTAATCCAGAAACTACGAATTGTGTGTCTTGTTCTGCTCTTTTCTTAATAAAACTAAATATAGATGGTATAAACCTTGATTGTGATTGTAAAGATCTCTCTTTCTAGTTTCCATCGACATATAAATTACTATATTTGATAAATGTTTGTTCTAGATATGAGGTAAAATACAAAAGTGTGTAAAGGCTGAATTTTGAATAAGAATTGATCATAAATAAAACCTTCAAATTTACATATAAGCCCTAAAATACTTGAAAATTGATTGTAAACTCGTTAAACCATGTGATTCGATCCTAGCTCATTACCACATATACCGTTGTCAAATGAACTAGGATAATGCTCGCGCTTCGCTGCGAATATTTCAATTTTATTATTTATTTTAATTTGTAATGTATAAATTATAATTATAAAAATTCAAAATAAAAGTTTGAAATGAACTCATAGTACATAAATAATATATAATAATTATATTAACTAAGTTGCATATGTTTAAAATCATTTTGAATTACATCATAAGATATTTTATCCATTTATTATTCATTCAAAAATATTTTCTATGTCACATCTAACTTTGTAATGGCGGATAACTCTGTACAAATAAATTTACATATGAGAAATAAAATAACATAAGTGATGAATTCATTAAAAAATAAAAAATAACAACCCACCAAATAATTTGGATAGTTAATCTATGATCTCAATTTATGTTTGTATTTAGATTTCTAAGATTAAAAGATCATCACTTTTTTTTATTCTCTTTGATGTCTTATAACGTTATCTCTTGACATATTATATTAGAAAAAAAATCAAGCATTAATCAGGCTTAAATGAAAGAGATAATTGATTTCATTGATTTTAGTTGAAACTACATATGATTTAATTTTAAATGATTAACTTTAAAAAAGGTACAAAATAATAATTATATTTAACATGATGATTAAAAAGAAAATAGGATATTATATATATGGAAAAATTATGTATACTATACATAGAAAACTGTAACATGACTCATTTTCTTCGAAAAATTATCACCACTGTATTCCTTATTATTTTTATTTTTGTGGTTGCATGATATACACATTCTCGGTCAGATTTCCATTTAGGAAAGCTGTTTTGATATCTATTTGCCACCATAACCGAAAACCTAATTTTCTACGCATATTCCATTCAGAACGGAACCCTTCCGTTCAAAACGAAATATAGTTTCCAAAACTACGAAAACCTTGCTGCCAAGAAACTGGCACCTTCCGTTCCGAACGGAAGTGTGCTGTTTTTTACAATCAATCATCTAATGATTGATTATTTCGTTGACTAATTTATACATCTCATGTACAACTGTTTTAAGGTATTTTCACCCCGTATGAATGGAGTTCGTTGTGTGATCGTGTATGTTCCATTTAACGCTGCCAACAATCTTCTAAAGATCATAAGTCATGAGTAACCTCTAGACTGATGTCATGACTACTAATGTTAAATGAAATGATCAACGATCATAAGCCTATCTAAATAGATGTTTGCTTATTCATTTTGTTCTACGATATATGTCTTGATCAGAAGGCACGGAAGTATGTCATCCATTAGTTTGATCAAAGTCTCTTTCCTGATCGAGAATTAGACTGAGTAAATACAAAATGATATTAACAACATATGTTAATTCATTTTGAGTATTGCCATGTATTTCCTTCAGTCATAGTTCATCCGGGGGCCCAGAGATATCTCCTTCTTGACGAGAGGAACAAATCCCATCTTGGCCACTCACATTCCTCATCATGATTCAGTGCATACCTAATGATGACCCTAATGATAATTCCATTACGGATTGGGATGGGTGTCTCAAGGACGTACAACTTTCCTTCACTCATGAGAACAACTCTCAAAGTCCTGAACCATTAAGGAAAATTTGTGACATTGAGCTTATCCTTCTGAAGGATAGATCGCAAGTCCATAAATTTCGAACTCATTCTACAAGTTTAATATGCAATGTAAAGTTTATAATTTAAAATTAGAGTTATCCAAATTTTCGTTCATACATTATACTCCCACTATTTTGTTCAAATCAAAAACCTCTAGCAGTATTGATTCGGAAACATTCAATTGAGTGAAGTTTCGTAGTGAGTCAAGATCCGTATTTCATTGAGCACTAAGTGTGCTTTGGCGCAACCATTAATGCTCAATTATTTAGGTAGGAACACTTTCCAATTGCATTATATGGAACTCTTGCCTTGTATGGAATGTGAAGGAATTATGCCCTAGGGCAAAGTGTTGGACTAGAGATTAGATTATGAGAAACACGTTTATTCAGTTCATATATGAATGAGTGTATGGGTGATAATATATTCAGATATATTAGATCGACCATGAATGACACTTCGGGTTCACGTCATCAGAATACGTGATTCTGATTGTAGAACTATGAACCAACAAATGACATTCTAAACTGTCCCTAGTGATATGTGGGACGTTTATAGAGATAAACGTACTTCAAGTAAGAAGCTACATATCTACACTGGTATATTCGTAGACTGAATGATCATGTTCTGCTGATCAAGGACATAGGGATGTCAAGTCTGGAATATAGGCACGTGTTAGAGAACACGTATTGGACCGACCACACTGTGAGAATATGGTAATTAGGGTTTTAGTTATGGTAACTAAGCAATCCTTTGCCTCCCTCTCTAGTATAAATAGAGGGGCAGTCCCTCTCTATTAGACACACATTATAGAGCCTCCAAGCTGCCGTAATATAGAGAGAAAGAGAGAGAGCCTACTGAAAGTATTTCCGGACTCGTCTGGCCGAGTCCGGTTATTCCGACGATTCGAAGTTCGACGTGGATACGAGTAGAGGTCTTCTGCTTTGAAGACTAGCGAGCGATCAGTTTCTTTACCCTAGGAGAAGCAAGGAGTTCGTTCGAGTCGAGCTTTAGGAGCACGAAGGAGAAGGAAGCAAGACGGAAGTTCATTCAGACCTACATCCGCTTCTCTCTTCCGGAACAGGAAGATTCGAATTATAAATTTTAATAGCATAATCTCGTATCTTTATTTCCTTTACGATGATCCTAGGGAGAGTTGAACCCGTAGGTTTCGCTGCGCATGTAATGTACATGGCTACGGGTTCCCAACAGAATGAGCATCACATGGCCGGTGTGTTATCCCATCTTGTGCCCTGAGCCCAAGTCCGACTTGCTTGCACATTTAAGTTTAACCATGTATCAGAATTGGCGAAATAGAATCCAGCACACTCAGTTTTGGCATGACCTATGCTGGACGCCATTTCCCGCATACCCTCCACTTAAAATTAATTTTCCACACACTCAGCATTAGCGTGGCCTATTTGGAAAGTTATCATAATAACGAGGGGTTCAGTGACATGGGAGGCACTTCTTTACGTAATATTCTGAAGAATTTGTTTTAGACATATATATATATATATATATATATATATATATATATATATATATATATATATATATTTATAAACATCACAAAAAGAAGTTAAATATGGTATGAACCTATTCCTCACGAGCGATCATGAGGTTCCTAAACCTAGATCTAACCCTTCATTGTTTGTGTGCGATTTTTATAGTGATTTTTTATTGTTATTATAGTTTTATTCAGAAAATTCGAGACATTTGGAATTTAGCCCATTACTTTGTGAGATTCACAATTTCAGCACGAACAAACTTCAAAAAATATCGCAGCTCCAAAATTCACCAAAAATTAAAATAAAATCAACCACTTAATTGAAAAGTGGCTGATAAAATTCTAAGCACAAATATCGAAGAGATCAAATGTTTTGATGAGAATTCATGTTTGTTCCAGAAATTAGGTCAGGCATACTAGTGCTCACTAATTTATCAATATCTTCAAATCTAGCTAAACAATGACTATATTAAGACTGAACATAAAATCAGGACTAGAAAAGAGAAACAGAAAAATAACAAATTTGAAAAATAAATAACTCACAAATTATGAACACAAATTTTGAAACTTTGAGTTATAATTGATCTACTCAATAAGAGCTTTAAAGTAGAAAATTTTATTTAATTTTTTCAGATTAAGTGGTCAAATTGAAGGAAAAGGCCGAAAAATATAAAATTTGCTGCAGCAGGACAAAACTTGACTTTTTAGATAAAAATAGGGAAAATATGAGAATTTTTATAACTAGAAACTCATTAATCACACAAATACCAATTTTAACAGTTATAGAAGCAAGGTTTGATTAATTTCTTTTCAAAAATCAATGAACAAATGATTCAAATCTTAAGTCGAACTCAACTTTCATTTTCAGTTTTTTTGCATAAAACTCGATCTAAAACCAAATTTAAACAAACAAGATCCTTTTCAAAGTGTTCTAATGATCGAATAATTCCTAAACACAGATCTACACAATTTAATATGAAATAAAAGTATTTCTCCAAACAATTTTACTCAAATAATCAATAATAGTATCTTCTTGAACTAATCTTCACAAAACATCAAAATTAGATGAAATCAAAAGCAAAATTTTATTCCCAAGTAATACAAAAAGTCTTTCCCTATCCTAGATTCACTCGTTAATGACAAGAAAAATAGGATTTGATCTAATATTCATCATTTTTATACAAAAATTCATATATGAAAAATAGAGCTTAAAATAGAAATAAAAAGCGATTCGAACCAATTCTGGGGGTTGGATCCAATCTAGGAGAACCCTAGAAGAGATATGGAGATCCACTTGATTTCATGAGCCTTCTAGATCGAGAATTTCATCTAACACCGTTAGTCCGTTTTGCTACGATTTGGCCTTCTAGCCTTAATTTCAAGCTCTCAAAGTCTAAAAAATGGATATTAGGGTTTGGAATAGGATGAAGAAGATGAAGGAAGGAATGGTGAATGGAATGTATGGGGTGAAGAGGCTCGGGAGGCTTTTTATAACAAGAATGGACTTGAGGGTCAAGATAAAGCTTCTGACCAATTTTGAGGGATTTTCATTCAATTTTGAGCGGGATTTTAATCTCTAAAGTTCCCTTTGTTCTGTAGAAAACTTAGATTTCTTTCAATAAAAAATGGACGAACTAAGTGGAGTTCTCTAGTTAAAATAGTCATAGTAGAGAGTCTAGTAACTGTTGTTGCACAAGATTGATCAGTATGTTGCTTAAAAGAAGGAACTGGAGAGAACTGTTTAGGGTGAAATTGTTGGAGAATCCAAAGCCATACACGTTACATGCGCAGTAGAACCTATGGATTCAACCCGCCCTAGGATCATCGTTTAAGGAAATAAAAATATGAGAGCTATTAAAATTTATACCTCAGATCTTCCAGATCCGTGAGAGGGAGAACGGATGTAGGTCTGAAGAATTCCGACTAGCAACCTTCTACTTCTTGAAGCTCGACTCCGCGAACCTTCTTTCTCTTCCTAGGGATGAAGAACTTGATCGCTCGCTTATCTCCAAAGTAGGAGATCTCTACTCGTATCCACGCGAACTTCACACACACGGAATTACCGGACTCGGGTAGACAAGTCCAAAAATACTTTCTGAAATTACCTCTACTCTCTCTCTCTATTTCTGTATTAGACGACCTTTAAGGCTTGAGAGTTGTTTGTCAAATAGAGAGGGGCTGCCTCTCTATTTATACTAGAGAGGAAGGCGAACGATTGCACAGTTACCTTAATTAGAACCCTAATTCTGTGCTTATTCCATTCCGAACGGACCAATTCCGTTCCGAACAGAATAGGGGTTTCCATGTATAAAACCTTGGCAGCCAATGAAGCACAATTACTATATCTATTCCGTTCAGAACTGAACTGTTCTGTTCCGAACGGAATAGTGCTATTTTGCACAATCAATTATCCAATAATTGATTATTTTGGTCACCAATTTATACATCACATGTATAACTGTTTTGAGACATTTTCATCCTGTATGAATGGAGTTCATTGTGTGACCATGTAGGTTTCATTTAACGCTGGCAACAATCTTCTAAAGATCGTAAGACATGAGTAATCTCTAGACTGATGTCATGACTACCCATGTTAAATGAAATGATCAGCGATCATAAACCTATATGAATAGATATTTGCTTATTCATTTTGTTATACGATATATGTCTTGATCACATGGCATGGAAGTATGTCATTCTTGAGTTTGATCAAAGTCTCTTTTCTGATCGAGAATTAGAGTGAACAAATACAAAATGATATTAACAACACATATTAATCCATTTTGAGCATGGTTACCCCAGCTCATAGGAACAAGCACACTATTCATATGAGAATCAGTAATGACATGTACGATGCATATTCTCATAGTGTTGTCAGTCTAGTACGTGTTCTCCAACACGTACCTATATCCCAGACTTGACATCCCTATGTCGATGATCAACAAAACATAATCATCCAGTCTGCGATTATACTAGTGTGGATATGTCGCTTCTTCCCGAAGTATGTTTATCTCTATAAACATCCTATATATCACTAGGGACAGTTTAGAATGTCATTCGTTGGTTCACATTTCTACTATCAGAATCACGTATTCTGATGACGTGAACCTGAAGTTTTATTCATGGCCGATCTAATATATGTAAATATATTAGTCACCCATACACTCATTCATATATAAACTGAATAAACAGATTTCTTTGCTTTATCATTCTGTTGGAGAGAAATGGAGGGGGTTTTTCTTTTTTGGTGTCAGTTCTTGTGGTCTTTCCTCAATCACAGAGCTTATCTCGTTAGATGAACTTCAATTTACCCTCAATTCGTGTATTTAGCGCCTTTTCCATTCATGATCAACAGAAAAGTCGCTTTTCTCACACTTCAACTCAAATGACCAAACTTCTGTCCAGTACTCTTCTCGCCCTTCCTAAAAATCCATAAGGACTTAAATGGATGAAAATTTTTGATAAAGTAAAATAAAGATAAATTGGTCGCTTATCAGGTCGCGGACTAGGTTGTCACGATCCTGGTCCGCGGTAGAGGGTAGTTAAAGAGAGATCTAGGGGTCAAGCTCTTTCCTAGTTCTCTGTCTAATCTCTTCCGTCTTTGTCAATGTTGCTTTTGTCTTGCCTTAGTAGGGGTTCTTCCTTCGTTTGATGGGTTTGGTTATCCACCTTGTACTCGTTGGCTGCCATCTCGAGGGGTTGTCACTTATCCTCATGATTGTCCGAAAGTGAGGACTGTGAGGGGTTCTAGGAAGCCCTTTCTTCGCCAACTTGTTATGATCGACAAACTCCCGCCTGCCAGACTTTACCACGTGGTCTAACACCAAGGCGCTAAGTCTTCGCCTAACAACTTGGTTTCTCCCGGCTAATTACCTGCTAACATAGATAGCCAAGATTTACATAAAGTTGAATTAAGAAGCAGAAAATAAGATACTAAGTAAAAAACTTCAACAACATAAACACATACGAAATTAAAAAGACATTGAACCTACAACTCGAACTATAGCCTGGAAAGGGTTTTGTTACGAGAAGTCATAACTGAAAAACAAAACAAATTATATTGATACATGAAATAATACAACCATGTTTGTTTTGTCTTACAATGAAAGCACTACTACTAATTCTCTACTACAATCTGTGACCCGTTGGCCAACCCTAAGGCCCTTTTATAGCTGAGGGGCCAGCTTTCCATTAAGAGGAAATAAATCTAACATAAAATATAATCAAATCAATCCCCAATTAGGATCAATTTAAATCAATCCCAAAATCTAGTCCTAATCAGCGATCAAATCTAATCTCCTAATTTATTCCTCCTGTCAAATGAACTGTGTTCTTTCTGCGCAATGGGCTATAATGCTAAATATGCGTCAATCTTCCAGAAGAATCATATGCCGCCTTCCATCTTTGGTTGCAGCGCTCCTCATGTCGATCGCTGTGGGACAATGACCCACAGTTGCTGTAAGGAAGACCAGGCCCAAGGGGCTGGGTCCACGATCCATCTTCGGCCTCCCCTTTATGTAGCTCCAATAGGCTCCTTTTGGGCTTTGTTTGGCTCTGAATTGCTTTTTCCCTACAATTAGAGACAAACATAAGCAGTAACTGATTTCTAACAAAATAAACATAAAATAACATAAAAAGTACTGAAAATAAGATACAAAGAAAGAATATATGATTCTAAAATATAGATATGAATTTGGCCGATCATAATTCTCCCAAGCTTAGAGTTTGCTTGTCCTCAAAAAATCTACGTCAATCCCATGTCGGCCAAACAGGGATGGTAATCGGCTTATACCTTGGTTTACCCTGAACATAAGACTTGCCTACCGGTCAAGATCTGCTGTCCTCCGTATGCTCAGAAGTCCGAAGAAACCAATTTCCCGGTTAAGAGATAAGGCGATAGGTATGCTCACAATCGTCAACCTCAGTTACTAGAGGGGAACTCCTATCGTTAACTCAGTGGAATGGTGGTGGAAAGATCACATATACTATTTAGATCTTAAACATGAGTCACAACTTGGAGTGGGGTCTCGGCATAGTTTTCTAATGCTTTTCTTCCTAGTCCATGTAGCCAAGAAGAGCTCTTCTCACTTCCTACTTGGGCAGCGAGGCATTTAATAACCTCGAACTCCTTGGCATCGCCCGGCGGCCCAAGCGATAACGCATACGCACCAGTAGTTATGGTCGATGCGATCCAGTCACTAGGCTTTTTAATGTTCCTCATTCTCCCATGCCTTGTCGAGTGACTAACAGACACCTCCTTCCCCTAAAACTGCAAGCCGTTGCCTTCAATGCTCCCCATACTTTCGATAGTTAATAAGCGGCTCCCTCTCTCACTGAAGATCTCTCTGAAGATGACCGGTTTGCCTAACCTTAAGTGTGACCACGGGTCGTCTTCTAGTGATGATGCTATTGGAAATCCCCATATCACCTTGTTCACCAACGAAATCTGGATTAACGTACAAATTTTTTTTAATTTCCATTGCTTCAAGAATTCATCTTTTGAGTCGTCCCCTCCTACTTCTTGGCCTTCTAGATTGGCCATGATTGAATCTCCAGCTAAACTACTCTCCTAATTCTCTCGCATCTGCTAGCTTTCTAATGTTCTACCTTGTCTCCCAAGCTTAGTTGAGCGGAATGCATCTCCTTTTTTGCGAGTCATTTGGCTTTTTATTTTTCCTCTTTTCTTCTAGCCATTTTGAGTACGACTCAAAAATCCTCCTAATTATTGATGGTTTTTGTCTTTTCTCCTCAACTGAGCTTAACTCGACCAAAAACCCAATTAAAAATTCAGTCTGAACTGTATTTAAGAAACTAAAATTAGCTACACCTCCCTATGAATTTGACACCTAAACTACTACGCGTAGATCGTGCACTTGTGATCAAAACTAAGTAATTTAGGGTAATTTGGAAAGCAATTTTATTATATACCTTTTGTATTGTCATGCTTAAATTTAGCCTTAAATAATTGCCTTTATTTTTTACCATAAATAAGCAAATTATGAAAAACAATAATTAATGCACACATACACGTGCATGGTAAGAGAAGAAAGAAATTAATTCAAGATTTTTAATTAAAAGTTTTGAAAAAAATAGTATTGATTTGATGTAAGGTTGTCTTTTTGATAATGAAGATGCTAATATCTCTAACAAAATTGATCGAAATGTGTGTCCTCATTTTTTCGAGTCCTAGTATCAATTTCTGGTAATAATAATTTTGTTCTAGTTTGTATTTTTGATAGGCTAAATGTTTTTTTGTTATATTCGTTTCTTGGTAAGTTTTGATTTTGATAATATTTTTGTTTCTTAGTATGTTTTTTTAGATTTAAACATTTGTGTTTTCATCATAGTTTCTCGTGATAGTTGTTATAATTAATAGAAATGCTTTTTCATTTTGAGATATTTGGAACTAATTCTTTTTTGTGTAGTTTTTCTTTATGTTGTTGGAATGTTATATCATAATTTATTTATTACTTTAAAATATATTATGTTATTGATTCCATGTGTTTTTTTTATCTTATTTGATTTATATGATGCATATGTGCATCAGTGCACATCTGACGATTTGATTAGAGAAGTGGCCACGTATATTATATCATAATTCTATGTATGATGATTATATATATATTGACCCCAAAATATCATACCCCATTCTCACCCCACCTGATTAACGATCAAGATTGATGCTAAACGAATTATGCCCTAGGCCAAAGTGTTGGACTAGAGATTAGATTATCAGAAACACGTTTATTTAGTTCATATATGATTGAGTGTATGGGTGACTAATATATTTACATATAATAGATCGACCATGAATGACACTTCGGGTTCACGTCATCAGAATATGTGATTCTGATAGTAGAACTATGATCCAACGAATGACATTCTAAACTGTCCCTAGTGATATGTGGGATGTTTATAGAGATAAACATACTTCAGGTAAGAAGCTACATATCTACACTACTATATTCGTAGACTAGATGATCATGTTCTGCTGATCATGGACATAGGGATGTCAAGTCTGGAATATAGGCACGTGTTAGAGAACACGTACTGGACTGACAACACTATGAGAATATGCATGGTATATGTCATTAGTGATTCTCATACGAATAATGTGCTTGTTCCTACGACCTGAGGTCACCATGGATTCCTGTATGAGGAACTGCATGCTTTAATATGATCTTACGTCATCCGTAACGGGATGATCATTAGGGGCATCATTAGGTATGCTCTGAATCATGACGAGGAATGTGAGTGACCAAGATGGGATTTGTTCCTCTCATTAAGAGGGAGATATCTCTGGGCCCCCTGATGAACTACGACTGAAGGAAATGCATGGCAATGCTCAAAATGGATTAACATGTGTTGTTAATATCATTTTGTATTTGTTCAGTCTAATTCTCGATCAGGAAAGAGACTTTGATCAAACTCAAGGATGACATATTACCGTGCCTTCTGATCAAGACATATATCGTAGAACAAAAGGAATAATCAAATGTCTATTCAGATAGGTTTATGATCGCTGATCATTTCATTTAACATGGGTAGTCACGACACCAGTCTAGAGGTTACTCATGACTTATGATCTTTGGAAGATCGTTGCCAGCGTTAAATGGAACCTTCGACCATATATATTGAATATTCAATATGCAAGAAAGAGTTCTTGTTTATGGCACTAATATGAACAATGAAAAGCACATGAATTGGATTCTATCCTTTCAATAATATATATTGAAAGAGTTCAATGTGCAAGAGAGGATTCTTGCCAACGACGTTCATGTAATAAAGACATGCACTTATCGTCCATTTATTGAAAGGTTCAATATACAAGAAACAGTTCTTTATAACAGGATGAATAAGAATTTTTAAGCCATACAATGTATTGTGCAATATGCTTGGAGCATAAGAGAGCAAATTATAGTCATTTGATGACTAGGATAAATATCTAAGTTCTTATGAAGAACTAAGATATCCCGATCTATCAGAAGCTAGGTAGTGGTAAGAGATTACACTTTCCTAACATGGATCATTATCGCAATTCGTTTATTTTGAACATAGTAATTTGGAAAGAGTTCCAAACAAGATACTGTAACTGAAACAAAATCATATTGTCGCTTTAGAAGCGGACAACATGTATGCTTAGATCAAAACTTGATCTTGGAACTAGGAATAGTCCTGAGTGCTTTTAAAGCCTGACGATCTATGTTGTGAACAAAGAATCATCCAGAATAGAGGAAAAAGGATGGACAACTACATGTTTCAGAAGTTCTCGACTAATGATAAAGATCAATAGTAGACATTACAAGTTTGCAATGTAAATTTCTATAATCTGATTGGCATATATTTCCCGCTAGTAAAACATGAAGCTCATGTTGCCTAATGAGTATTGGATGCTTAAGAATGGCCTAGTGCAAGTGGGAGACCGAATGAATTATGCCCTAGGCCAAAGTGTTGGAATAGAGATTAGATTATCAGAAACACGTTTATTTAGTTCATATATGATTGAGTGTATGGGTGACTAATATATTTACATATAATAGATCGACCATCAATGACACTTCGGGTTCACGTCATCAGAATACGTGATTCTGATAGTAGAACTGTGATCCAACGAATGACATTCTAAACTGTCCCTAGTGATATGTGGGATGTTTATAGAGATAAACATACTTCAGGTAAGAAGCTACATATCTACACTACTATATTCGTAGACTGGATGATCATATTCTGCTGATCATGGACATAGGGATGTCAAGTCTGGGATATAGGCACGTGTTAGAGAACACGTACTGGACTGACCACACTATGAAAATATGCATGGTATATGTCATTAGTGATTCTCATATGAATGGTGTGCTTGTTCCTACAACCTGAGGTAACCATGGATTCTTGTATAAGTAACTGCATACTTTAATATGATCTTACGTCATCCGTAACGGGATGATCATTAGGGTCATCATTAGGTATGCACTGAATCATGACGAGGAATGTGAGTGACCAAGATGGGATTTGTTACTGTCGTTAAGAGGGAGATATCTCTGGGCCCCTGATGAACTAGGACTGAAGAAAATGCATGGCCATGCTCAAAATGGATTAACATGTGTTGTTAATATCATTTTGTATTTGTTCAGTCTAATTCTCGATCAGGAAAGAGACTTTGATCAAACTCAAGGATGACATATTACCGTGCCTTGTGATCAAGACATATATCGTAGAACAAAAGGAATAATCAAATAACTATTCAGATAGGTTTATGATCGCTGATCATTTCATTTAACATGGGTAGTCATAACACCAGTCTAGAGGTTACTCATGACTTACGATCTTTTGAAGATCGTTGCCAGTGTTAAATGGAACCTACACGGTCACACATAGAACAATGTCTAGTTGGTAAGGAAATGCTCTTAAATAGTTATATATATGATGTATAAATAGGTGAAGGAAATAATCAATCATTGGATGATTGATATGTCGGATTATGAAAAAATCAGCACAGTTCCGTTGGCAACAGAACAGTTCCGTTGCCAACGGAACTCAGCCACTATGTCGGCAGCTAAGTTTCCAGATTAGGAAACCGTATTCCGTTAGCAACGGAATAGGTCCGTTGGGAACAGAATAAGCGCTGGAATTAGGTTTTTAGTTATGGTAACTAAGCAATCATTCGCCTCCCTCTCTAGTATAAATAAAAGGGTAGTCCCCCTCTATTAGACACACATTACAGAGCCTCCAGGCTGCCGTAATACAGAGAGAAAGAGAGAGAGCCTCCTGAAAGTATTTCCGGACTCGTCTAGCCGAGTCCGGTTATTCCGACGATTCCAAGTTCGATGTGGATACGAGTAGAGGTCTTCTGCTTTGAAGACTAGCGAGCGATCCGTTTCTTTGCCCTAGGAGAAGCAAGGAGTTCGTTCGAGTCGAGCTTTAGGAGCACGAAGGAGAAGGAAAAGCAAGACGGAAGTTCGTTCAGACCTACATCCGCTTCTCTCTCCCGGATCAGGAAGATCCGAGGTATAAATTTTAATAGCATAATCTTGTATCTTTATTTCCTTTACGATGATCCTAGGGAGGGTTGAACCCGTAGGTTCCACTGCGCATGTAACGTACATGGCTACGGGTTTCCCAACAGATGCACTGAGTTGAAATCTGATGGAGTACGCCGAACTTAAAAATTCTCCATCTCCTCTCTCTGTTACATCTCTCTCTACCAATCTCTACTATGGATTCCTAGATTTCTCATCTCTCCGAGTTGAAACTGCCTTTCTTCTTTCCTCTCTCCTCGCCTCGAATCACTCCGACGAAGCCCTCCGTCCGTCTCCTTCTCTCTAGATGCTCTTCTATTTGGTAGATAGATGAAGCTCCACTCGTCCCCGTCTCCTACTCTCGCTCTCTCTCTCTCTCTCTCTCTCTCTCTCTCTCTCTCTCTCTCTCTCTGTCTCTCTCTCTCTATTCTAGGAAGCACGGCATACGCTATCTCTCTTGATCCGAGCTTCATGCTACTCTCGATCCGAGAAATCTAGGGAAATCATGTCACCCTCCCTCACTCTCAGCTCGGGGTCAGTAAATATCTTCTAAACATTATTGATTTTTCTCTGACTATGGAGAATAGGGATTTTTTTCTGAATATGGCGAATAATGGCTAATTTTGGATTGAATTGGTGGAATCAGGGAAGAATTTGGTCTGAATTGGGTGAATTATGACTGTTTTTTGTCTAAATTGGGGGTGTTATGACTGATTTTGGTTGACTTAAAGGTCATATTTTCGATTTTAGATCTTGATGAAAATCTAAAAAAATAGAAAAAAAACCCAAAAAATCTGAAAAAATTTGAAGAAGAAACTCGGGAAGAGGAGATCTACCATAGCCTACGGCACGTGACATGTTTGTTCACCACCTAGATTGTTAGATAATGACTTGTGCAAGCACATCAAGTTGGGGGGGGGGGGGGGGGAATTTGAGGGATGGTTTATAATTTTCCCTTTTAAAAAGTGAACACGTGTCCCCTTCAAACTTTTGAGAGAAAAAAAGGAAAATGGAAAAAGTCTAAAAAATAAAGCACATAACGGTGTTCATGTTGATTGATTAAGGCCTATAGGGGGGGTTAAATAGGCCTAAACTGTTGGGAAATCCGTAGCCATGTACGTTATATGCGCAGCGGAATCTACGGGTTAACCCTCCCTAGGATCATCATTAAGGAAATAAAAGTACGAGATTAACTATTAAAATTTATACCTCGGATCTTCCTGATCCGCGAGACGAAGAACGGATGTAGGTCTGAACCTTTCTGACGTGCAACTTCTCCTTCCTGAAGCTCGACTTGACGAACCTAAGCCTCTCCAATTGATCAGGATAGCTCTTCATCTTGAGTACATGAGCACTCACAGATGAACCTTCAACCATCTTCATATCAATTAGAGAGACGGTCGCTTTGTAGCGCTCAACTCTAGTCAGCTCTTGGAACATTTTCTTGAGAGTTACGATCATATCGTAAGCACCCATGTCCTCCAGTTTCTTCTGAAGCTCGGAGGTCATGGTCGCTAGCATGAGACAAGCTATCTCTGTGTCGTCTTTGACGTATTTAGCATACGCATCTCGGGCAGCCCTTGCGGCTCCCTGTTCTGGTCCTCTGGGTAAGCCTCTTCTATGACATACAGTTTATTGTCGGCCTTGAGAACAATTCTCAGGTTTCTAAACCAGTCAAGAAAGTTAGACCCATGAGCTTATCCTTCTCAAGGATAGATCGCAAATTCAACCCAGTTGAATTATTATTGTTTGCCATTATTCTACAAGTTAAAATGTAAAGTGCCATTATTATTTATTCATTGGGGTTGTTTTGTTTTGGTGTCTCTTATATTGTACGCCCACTATTTTCTTCAAATCAAACACCTTCAGTACTATTGATTCGGAAACATTCAGCTGAGTGAAGTTTCATAGTGAGTCAAGATCCGTATTTCATTGAGCAGTAAGTGCGCTCCGGCGCAACCCTTAATGCTCAACTATTTAGGTAGGAACACTTTCCAATTGCATCATATGCAACTCCTGCGTTTTATGGAATGAGTTTCTTATACTTGGTGTATTATCCCGTCTTGTGCCCTGAGCCCAAGTCCGACTTGCTTGCCCAGTTAAGTTTAACCATGTATGAATATCGGCAAAGTAGTTTCTAGCACACTCAGCTCAGGCATAACCTGTGCTAGTTACTTCTTCCCGCGTGTCCCTTTCCAAAGACAATCCCCCACACACTCAGCTCCGGCATGACCCATGTGGAAAACTGTCTGAGAACTGAGGGTTACAGTCACATGGGAGCACTTCCTTACTTAACATTCTGAAGGATTTTATTTTATAATTATAAATATAAACATCACAGAAACTAAGTTAAATATGGTATGAGCCTAATCCTCACGAGCGATCATGAGGTTCCTAATTCTAGATCTATCTCTAGATTGCAGAAGTAATCTTCAACGAACCCTTCGTTGTGGGTGCGAAGATCCAATGCCATCTTCCGAAGATTGCGCCAAGATCTCTTGCCTTGAAGTCTTGAAATAATATCTGTCCTAACAACTATCCTATTGCTAGAAAAGGTAATTTACAATTCGGACAACTCACAGGTTGCCATAATTACAACTTTGGATAACTTACTGGTTGCCATTGATATTAAATAAAATTACAAGCATTCGCACACAAGATTACATCACAGAACAATCACAGATCTAAAGCTCATACCATATTTGTATATTTAAATTCCATGTATAACAAAAATTAGGGTTTCTCGCAAAATCAGCATTATTCCATTGGGAACGGAACTATTCCGTTCTCAACGGACTGTTCCGTTCTCAACGGAGATGTGCTGGAAATTCGTTTTTACTTTAGATTTAGTTCCGTTTCCAAAACAGAAAAACTATTTTTCGAAACTCTAGAAAATCATAATATCCAATATTATATTTCTAGAAACTATTTCCGTGATGTTTTGAAATAATATTTTCAAAACCCTAAAATTTATTATACTTGAATTTACTAAATTTTAAATATAATCGACGATTATTTCCTTAACGAACGCTCTGATGCCACTATTGGGAAACCCGTAGCCATGTACGTTACATGCGCAGCGGAACCTACAGGTTAAACCCTCCCTAGGATCATCGTAAAGGAAATAAAGGTACGAGATTATGCTATTAAAAAATATACCTCGGATCTTCCCGATCCGGGAGAGAGAAGCGAATGTAGGTCTGAACGAACTTCCGTCTTGCTTCCTTCTCCTTCCTGGCTTGTGAAGCTCGACCTTGAGAATCTTCTTGCTCTTCCTAGGGACGAAGAACTTGATCGCACGCAAATCTCCAAGGTAGGAGATCTCTACTCGTATCCACGTGAACTTCAGTCATACGGAATAACCGGACTCGGCTAGACGAGTCCGGAAATACTTTCCGAATTCTCTAAAAACATTCTCTCTCTTTTCTGTATAATAGGCGGCCTCTAAGGCTACTGAATTGTATATTAAAGAGAGAGACTCTGCCCTTCTATTTATACTAGAGAGAGAGGCGAACGATTGCTCAGTTACCATAACTAAAATCCTAATCCGCGTCTATTCCGTTGCCAACGGAACTATAACGTTGTCAACGGAATATGTATTTCCATAACGAAATACTTGGCAACTAAGGTTATTACAGTTTCCATATCTATGCCGTTGGGAACGGAACCTTTCCGTTGACAACGGAATAGGTATTTCCTCAACGGAACACTTGGTAATGTTTTGTTCAATCAATTATCCAATAATTGATTATTTCGTTCACCAATTTATACCTCATATGTATAACTATTTTGAGGTATATTCATCCCGTACGAATGGAGTTCATTGTGTGACCGTGTAGGTTCTATTTAACGCTGGCAACGATCTTCTAAAGATCGTAAGTCATGAGTAACCTCTAGACTGATGTCATGACTACCCATGTTAAATGAAATGATCAGCGATCATAAACCTATCCGAATAGACGTTTGCTTATTCCTTTTGTTCTACGATATACGTCTTGATCACAAGGCACGGTAATATGTCATCCTTGAGCTTGATCAAAGTCTCTTTCTTGATCGAGAATTGGACTGAACAAATACAAAATGATATTAACAACACATGTTAATCCATTTTGAGCATGGCCATGCATTTCCTTCAGTCCTAGTTCATCAGGGGGCCGAGAGATATCTCCCTCTTAACGAGAGGAACAAATCCCATCTTGGTCACTCACATTTCTCGTCATGATTCAGTGCATACCTAATGATGACCCTAATGATCATCCCGTTACGGATGACGTAAGATCATATTAAAGTATGCAGTTCCTCATACAGGAATCCGTGGTGACCTCAGGTCGTAGGAACAAGAACACTATTCATATGAGAATCACTAATGACATATACCATGCATATTCTCATAGTGTGGTAAGTCCAGCACGTGTTCTCTAACACGAACCTATATCTCAGGCTTGACATCCCTATGTCCATGATCAGCAGAACATGATCATCCGGTCTGAAAATATACTAGTGTAGATATGTAGCTTCTTACTTGAAGTATGTTTATCTCTATAAACAAACCACATATCACTAGGGACGGTTTAGAATGTCATTCGTTGGTTCACAGTTCTACTATCAGAATCACGTATTCTGATTACATGAACCCGAAGTGTCATTCTTGGTTGAGATAAGATTTACATTCACAACCCATACACACAGATATATAAGAAATAACCTTTAGTGAATAAATAATAATGTCTTAATACATAATCCATTTCCCAGCACAAATACATTTGGCCTAGGGCACTGATCCTACAGGTCATGACATCAGTCTAGAGGTTACTCATGACTTACGATCTTTATAAGATCATTGCCAGCGTTAAATGGAACCTATACGGTCACACAATGAACTCCATTCGTACAGGATGAAAATACCTCAATAACAGTTATACATGTGATGTATAAATGGGTGAAAGAATAAATAAAATATTGGATATTTGATCGCACAGGAATTACTGTTCACGCGTTCGAACGGAACATATATGGTATGTGCTGATTTGCTTGGCGGACAAGCATCGTTTATATGGAAACGATGGTCCGTTCGAAACAAGAATTACTCTTCACTCGCAGGAATTACTATTCACGCGCAGGAATTACTGTTCACGCGGAACACATATGGTATGTGCTGATTTGCTTGGCGGACAAGCATCGTTTATATGGAAACGATGGTCCGTTCGAAGCAGAAATTACTGTTCACGCGGCAGGCAGGATTTGTTTCCTTAATGAAAGTTACCATTCTTTCACCCCTCTCTCTAATATAAATAAAGGGGTAGCTCCCTTCTATTCGACACACAATTCAGAAGCCTTAGAGGCCGTCTAATATACAGAAATAGAGACAGAGTTTTGAGTTATCTTCGGAACGTATTTCCGGACTCGTCTAGCCAAGTCCGGTTATTCCGTACGTCTGAATTTCACGTGGATACGAGTAGAGATCTCCTGCTTTGGAGATTAGCGAGCGATCTAGTTCTTCATCCCTAGGAAGAGCAAGAAGGTTTGCAGAGTCGAGCTTCAGAAGCCAGGAAGGAGAAGGAAGCAAGACGGAAGTTCGTTCAGACCTACATCCGCTTCTCTCTCCCGGATCAGGAAGATCCGAGATATAAATTTTAATAGCATAATCTCGTACCTTTATTTCATTTACGATGATCCTAGGGAGGATTTAACCCGTAGGTTCCACTGCGCATGTAACGTACATGGCTACGGGTTTCCCAACAGATTGTAGTTTTCTTCTATAATTAATTAATCAATCTGAATAGCTGTATCTTGCGACTATTCCTTCAAAAAAAAGATAAAACCACTTTGGATCGTGTTATGATGTTATTTTAAAATCTATTGGCAAAACAATTCTCAGAATCAGAACACTTTTGAACCTAGAAAAAACAAAAATGAAGGTAAAAAAAGATGTTCTACCATCAAGAGTTGACTGAACATTTCTAGTTCATATTTTTGTTTGTTGCCAGGATTACAAATGGAACACACACTTATTACTAAACCTAATAAAAACTTGGGCTAAAAACATACGCCCAAGTATGAGTACACATAAGGTCTAACTACAAAATTAAAATGTAATACTGACAAGTGGGCAACATGATTAATTAGGTATTCTGAGAGTTCACACAAGGTGTAATAGGAAAATATGTTTTCCATTTATGGTAATGAACTTGCCATGATCTATTGTAAATGAATATGACATGCATAGCTAGCGTGATGGTTTCATATATGTAAAAGAAGATTAATAACAGTCACCATGTTTAAAGTCTCCTTATATTTTCTTGGGCCTTCATAAAATTAAATTTTCAGTAAGAACATGAAATTAATCAGTGACAAACAAAATATTCTTGGAAAAACTGGATTTTTATAGAGACTGATATATATTGTGAGACGTTCGGACATCTATGATGAATATGTTAATGCAAAACACACGCTTCATACAAAAACCATCATATTCTAAAGGTCCAGAAACAAGATATTTAGTAAATATTATAGAAACTTATAAGCTAAATGAAATACATCAAAACATGAAAATATTTTGTAGAATGAAACAACAACTATCATACATATACTTATTACTGAACCTAATAAAAACATGGGCTAAAAACTTACACCCAAGTATGAGTAAGTACACACAAGGTCAAACTACAAAATTAGAATGTAATACTAACAAGTGGCATGTGGCAACAAGATTAATTAGCTATTCTGAGAGTTCACACAAGGTATAATAGGAAAATATGTTTTCCATTTGTCGTAATGAACATGCCATGATCTGCTGTAAATGAATATGACATGCATAGCTAGCTTGATTGTTTCATGCATGTAAAAGAAGATTGATAACAGTCACCTGTTTAAGGTCTCACTAAATTTTGTTGGGCCTCCATAAAATAAAATTTTCAGTAAGAACATAAAATTAATCAGTAACAAACAAAATATTTTGTAAAAAGACATGACTTACATAATAAAATATTCTTGGAAACGCTGGATTTCCATAGAGACTGGTATACATTGTGAGACGTTCGGACATCTATGATGAATATGTTAATGCAAAACACACGCTTCATACAAAAACCATCATATTATAAAGGTCCAAAAATAAGATATTTAGTAAATGTTATAGAAACTTATAAGCTAAATGAATTACATCAAAACATGAAAATATTTTGTAGAAAGAAACAACAGCTATCATACATGCACTTATTACTGAATCTAATAAAAACTTTGGCTAAAAACTTACGTCCAAGTATGAGTGAGTATTCACAAGGTCAAACTACAAAATTAGAATGTAATACTGACAAGTGGCATATGACAACATGATTAATTAGCTATTCTGAGAGTTCATACAAGTTGTAATAGGAATATATGTTTTCCATTTGTGGCATTTTCCGTTGGAAATGAATATGACATGAATGCTTGATGGGTTCATTCATGTAAATGAAGATTGATAACCATCTATGATCTTCTTAAATTTTGTTGGGCCTACATAAAATAAAATTTTCAGTAAGAACATGAAATTAATCAGCGATAAACAAAATATTTTGTAAAAAGACATGACTTACATAATAAAATATTCTTTAAAAAACTAGATATCTATAGAGACTGGTATTGTGAGACGTTCATACATCTATGATGAATATGTTTATGCAAAACACACGCTTCATACAAAAATCATCATATTCTAAAGGTGCAGAAACAAGATATTTAGTAAAAGTTATAGAAAGTTATAAGCTAAATGAAATACATCAAAACATGAAAATGTTTGGTAGAAAGAAACAATAATTTACAAAAAATAATGTGTATTTAGCGTAATAGAATTTAATTTAGGGAGATCGTTAAAATTTCCAATTAGTTCATAAACAGAAAATGCTGATAACGTTTTTACTGGTCTCTGACCGCGTTTATTTAAGGAGATAAACAGCTAGAAACCAATAAATTGTATATTATGTGTACAAAAATTAAACTAGTCTTAGCCTATACTAGTGAAAGGTCAAATAATTGGTGATTTGGTTTTTATTTTAACAAAGTATTTAATGATAATCATTATAACTACCAATAATTTATAAAATAGGTTTCTCTCAAAAAAAATTATAAAATATGATTATATATTATCATGATTATTGGAAATTTGAATATCTTTGGCACTACTTTTTCAAATGAACGTTGTTACACTAATTTCTAATCCATTGTCTGTTCCATTATTGATCCAACCAATTAAATAATTATGAAATTTTAAACATTAGTTGTGCTCAGTCAAATCACCCTATGTAAGTATATACTCATTATGTGGAAACTCATTAAGGATGTAATTAGAAGTAAGAAAGAAGATTCAGATTATCATGTTCTTAAAAAAAAACTTTTACTATAGAGAGATCAAAATATATAAGATCTTAAATAAATGTACAATATAAACACTCCAAAATTCTATTGTTACATTAAAAATTAAAATAAAATAAACCTTTAATATAGTAACGTCCAAAGTCCAAACCGTGTCCTTAATACCCTAGATTAAAGCCTTTTTCCTCTTCCACTCAACTCAAATCACAACTATACATATCCCTTCACTATTCCCCTTCTCTCTCACCCCAGTTTTCATATTCACAAAAAAAAAAAAAATTTCCTTACCCCCCTTCCTTCTTCCATGAATAAATCTCAATATAACTTTCCCAAAGCCATGACTAACGAACGTACACCACTAGCCTGACCAAAATATTATGAAGATTGATTTTGTAAAAGGGGTATCGATAATCCTCAAGCTTTAGGTGGACACATGAATATGCATTGCAAAGATCGTGCAAGCCACCTTGCCAAACTGATCGGGCTAATTTTGCGGTCATGCCTCCTCCAGAAAACTCTAAAGTAATTGAAAATTATGCATATCACTGCCATGGAAATTATTCTTATTTTATGCCTGGGAATTATAGTGGTGGAGGTACAAGTAGCGATGGAGTTTGTGAGACGCGAAAGGAGTTAAATTTGCTTTGGAAAGATGAGAGAGAAAGCAGTAGTGATCAAGTTGGGAGAGAGGTAGATCTGGAGCTCAGGCTTGGCTATAAGCATTGAGTTTGAATTGATAATTTTGGAGGTAGTAAAATATAAAAGTTCGTTTAGTATATTATATGTATGAACGGGGGAAATAAACGGATCTTAATAGGGACTAGGGGGCACCCACCCCCCAAAATTTTGAAATTTTAGTGTGTGTGTGTGTGTATATATATATATATATAATGCTACTGTATTTTGTGATAAATTACAAGTTATATGTATTCCGCCCCTCCAAAATTTTCGTTGTATTTTTCACTACAACCCCCAAGGATTTTGGTCAAAATCCGCCACTGGGTAGCCCTTTTTTTTTGTTCATTTGGAATCCTCTGAGCGTGTAATCCACCGAGTCGGTGATGTGTTTAGCCTAGGGTTTGTAGTTGAAACTCTAGAAGATGTTTTGATCATTGTATTGAATTGTGAGAGGTACATTTGGTACCGGAGGTAATTAATACAAAGAAGTTTTCCCTTAATTCATGTCTTTTGTGGTTTGTGTGTTTATCCCTTGCATTACTGTGTGAATCAGGTTGAATTTATGGTGTAGATTTGAGTATTTGAGTTAACCTTAATTACCGCGCACAATGTGTTAGACAAAAGTACCAAGAGAGGAATTTTGTATGAAACACCATCTTTTTTTCCCCCAACAACTGGTACCAGAGACGTGGTTCGTGTGGGTTAACCTTGCGTTAAGGAAATGGAGTGAGAAAGTAGTGTCAGTACAATGGTTAAACTCAATTCCACAAATTACTCGATTTGGAAACCCCGAATGGAAGATTTGTTGTATTGCAAGGATGCATATGACCCAGTTGAGGGAGACGCGAAGAAACCAAAAGATATGTTGGATGAGGCTTGGAAGACAATAAACCGAAAAACGGTTGCGTTGATACGATAATGGATTGGTGATAGTGTGTTTCACCATCCGTCGTTGGAGACTAATGACCACGAATTGTGAAAGAAATTGGAGAGTCTCTTTGAGAGAAAAATCACTTAAAATAAGGCATTTTTGATGCGGAAGCTCGTGCATTTGAAATACACAGGTGTAACTTCGGTGTCAGAATATTTGAGTAAGTTCCAAAATTGTGTAAATCAATTGGCTAATATGAAATGAGTTTGGATGACGAGATTCAAGCGTTATTGTTGTTAAGCTCCTTGCCGGACTATTGGGATATGCTTGTAGTATCGCTTGGCAACTCCGTACCAGACAGTGTAATGACGCTAGGCATGGTTAAAGATATCATGTTAAATGAAGAAGCCCGGAGAAGAGAGAAGAGCATTCCTTCGGAGTATGATGCATTTGTTCTTAAAAGACGAGGTAGGAGTAAAAGGAGAAACTCGTATGATTCGAATAGTCATGGCAAGCTTACAAGAAGGTCGAGCTCTCGTAAAGGAATTAAATATTTTCATTGTGGCAAATTAGGTCACACTAAAAGGGAGTGTAGAGTATGGAAAAAAGAGATAAAAATGGTGAAAGAATGTAGTGACGATGGCCACATCACGGCGGTTGCATTCGGAGGTGATATAATTGTGGCGTGTGATGATGGTTTCATCGACCGCATGTGCCAAGACTCCACTTGGGTAGTGGATTCGGCCGCTTTTTTCATGTCACATCGGCCGCTTTTTTGGGTACGTTAGGATGGAAAATGGTTGGCGGTGTAGAGTTGTTGGCATGGGAGATGTGTGTTTAGAAACCGAGGTTGGGTATAAGTTGGTGCTCAAGAATGTAAGACATGTTGGATATTAGGATGAATTTGTTCTGTACCGGTGCTCTTGATGACGAAGGTTAATGTAGCCGTTTTGGTGAAGCAAAGTAGAAGCTCACCAAAAGGTCTCTTTTATCGCACATGGTGCAAAGGACTCTCTACATAACACATGTGAAGTTACGTGCGGATGTGAATCCGGATAATATCATATCGATGAATTCGACGAATTTGTGGCTAGATCGTAAGAGCGAGATGGGTGTGAAAATCCTCGCTAGAAAGAAAATGTTGCGTAGCCGAGATGTAACATTTCTTGATGACGGAACGGGTAAGGGCGAAAAACCGAAATATGGTAACCCTAAAGTCAGGGTCAAAAGCCTTCCCCGGTGGTGAATTTGGTTCATGGTGGAGATGATGGAAGGCAACAAATAGATTCGGAAGCTAAACGTGACGACGGTAGAAAACCGCCACAAGTACCGTAAGAAGCGACGCCGGTGCGAAGTTTGATCCGCGAAAACCAACAATCCTGTAAATATTACTCTCATGTGGATAAGTCGCTTACCGATGGTAATCAACTGGAAAACAAGAACAATGTGTCGCGTGGGAGAAACGGTGAGTGCGTAGAAGCGATTGATGAGCGATGGCTAATTTGCACGAGGGGAACCATATCGACGGAATATCCGATATGAAGAAAAATATAGTGCCCGATAAAAAGTTCTCACGTGTAGAAAAGAAAACGGGTGTGGCGACTTTTTCACATGAGTCTGTGGGGGAGTTTGTTAGGATTTTATACCTCCTCATGCTTATTCAAGCCTTTTGGGCCTTTAAAATGTAATTTTGTAATTATAAAGAGTGTGAGCCTCTCTATTTGCAACCTTGTATGTGAGCCTCTCTATTTGCAACCTTGTAAGTTCTCATATCGCCAGTTGGTGCGAACCAGTACGGTGAAACTTTTTTTTAGTTCTTCTCTTTTCAGTAGCCCATATTTTTTATTCTTTTGGAATCCTCGGAGCGTGTAATCCACCGAGTCGGTGATGAGTTTAGCCTAGGATTCAAAGTGTGTTGTAACTCTAGAAGAAATTTTTATTCTTGTATTGTTGTAAGAGGTACGGTTATCGTGTGTCTCTCTTGTGTTTGTGTTTATCCCTTGCATTAGTGTTGAATCGAGTTGAATTTGTGGTGTTTATTTGATAGTTAGAGTTAACCCTAAAAGCCGCACACAAGGTTTTTGACAAAAAATCTGAGTGTGGAAATTTGAGCAAAACACCCCCGTTTTCCCGAACAATTTGTATGGTATGATGCAAGAATAATGCAAGAATAATTTTTGGCCAACTTTCTGATACGTTTTGTCCTCTTTATTTATCTTATCGTTTTTTTTCCTTCTCACTTGCTCAGATCGCCACTCAAGTCCCGGACCAAAGCCGCGCTGATTGGTCCCTCTTCATGCCGAACTTCTTGAATTGATCTCCGAAAAAATCACCTTCATGGAGCAATATGTCAATCTTCTTCGTTTAGTCTTCAAAGAATGGAGACATGCCTGCAAAGAATTGTCTCCCTTCGTTAGCTTCTCCTCTGACCAATGTAGAATTTGCAGGAATGAAAATATCAAAAATCCTTTACATTTTGACCTTCGGGATCAATATTATTTTTATAATAAAATCAAATCTCATACATGTGCAGTTATTCTTACATCAAGTCTGTCCGACGAGAGGTGTGTTGTGGTGGCCACGTTTCAGCACTCATAATGGCATTTAGGGCTTTGCCGAGTGGGTGATGATAGATGGACTTTGTTGAAACTAAGAGATGATAGTGCCGGAATAGGACTTGAAATATAAAAATGGGTTGCTTTATATGATGCAAGAGAGAGGCCAAATTACAGTGTATGATCTTCGGGGTCTTTCACGCAAGATCCTTTTAAGCAACCTTAGTTATGCGGGTGTTTGGGACGATATTCATTTGGTGATAGGAGAGGGATAACTTGAGGGAGTACCTCTTCTTTTAAGACATTCTATTGATAGATCGAACAATGATGAATATCAAGTGCATAAGTGCGCTAATGGAAAGGTGCAATCTACATGGAGGTGGGTAACAAACATCGGCAACTTTGTGTTGTTTCTATGTGAATTAGATTGTGAAATCGTACCCATTAGTGGCATTCGGTTGAATGGATGGGGAGCTAATCATGTTTGTCTTTGCGTGCATGAGATTGGTTCGGAGAATGGTGTTAATATAAGGATTGTAAGTATTGAAAATAGGTCTATATCAAAGGCACTTGTCTCTTTTGGTGGGAAGTGGATTTACCTCTTTATTCACGCCAAGCTTGTGCTAGCCATTTCAAGATTTTTTTTTTGTCTCATTCAGGTATCAATTTAATTTTTTTAGTATTATATATTATCGTTTTAGTATTTTACTAAATGGCATGTTTTATTTTGTTGAATTTGATATATAAAGTTCAGACATGTTCAAAATCTAGTGTTTTCTAGTTTCTAGTGCAAATCTGCTATTTTGCGTGCTCATTTGTTGATTTAATTTCTAACTAGAGATGAACGCAATTTGAAGCTATGAATTGTATTAGAAATTTGACAATGCAACTTAGCAATTGTGTATTTGTAATTGGGCACTAATATTCTGCTAGTCACGATAATTGTATATTAGTTTTGGTAATTAGGCATTAAAAATTAGACATCACTAATTGTATATTAGTTTTGGTAATTAGGCATCAGTTTAATTAGGCATTAGAAATTAGACATCACTAGTATTTAGGCATCAGTAACAATAGAACTCATTTCAATTTAATTTATATCAAGTCGTTTTTTTCATAATTAGGCATTAATAATTGATGGCCCATACATTTTTTTTTTGTTTTTAATGCTCGAAATTTGCTCATAATTATTTTTAAGCACATTAGTGACTGATACACTTTTAATACGGTAGGTTTGGAGGTGATGAGTGGTGCAAGTGCATGGACAGTTCGGGTGGTGATACCAATCCTTAAATTAGAGGAAGTTTTAGCATTAGATCTTCTATTTATTGAATGTATAAAAATATATATTCATACGGCAATATTTTTAGTATAAAAAATAAGTGGGACGAACTTGTATTATTTGGAAATTGTGTATGGACATGGTTGGTACTTAAACTATATATTATGATTTTTAATTTATTTTAAGGAGTAGGTTCAAAGTCCTACATCCTCGTATATTGATACCGAAGAGTATTACAAGTCGTAATTTTATGAAAAAACAAAAACAAAAAAGAAACTAATTTTTACGCGCCAGAGAGAGATTTCCTCCTAGATTAAAGAGGCCAGTAGCATTTCATTACAAGATGTTTCCTTAAAGATTTTGTTACATCTTTCTTTCCAAATATGAAAGCATAATGCAAGTGCAAAAAGGGTGTTAGTATTCTTTCTGTTTGCATTATGTAAGCATTGGAATACGTAATCCATTTGTATATAAATTGTTCCCGGGTTTGGTCTTTGAACGAGGTTCCAAGTCTGGTTTGAGAAGGAGCAGTCTTTGAATAGATGTTGTACAAATTCAAGTTGCGAGTTGCATAGATGGCATTTATTCGGCAGACACCATCCCCCTTTTGCCAAGTTATCTACTGTACTTATTCTATTTTTGAACGCCAAATAAGCGAATACTTTAATTTGAAGGGGCACTTTAAGTTTCCATAGTTTTCTTAAGTTGGATTTTGTGTTGTTTTCTTTATTCAAAAAACTATATGCGCTTTTCACTGTGAACTGACCATCTGCCTCCCATTTCCAATTTATTTTGTCTTTTCCATTTACAATGCTATGCTGGTTTAGATGTGATATAAGCTGTTGATATTCCTGACATGCCGTCTGACTTAGATTTGGTCTTAGTTGGATCTGCCAACTGCCGTGATGGTAGAATTCGTGAACAGAACCAATTTATTGTGGTGCAAAAGAGAACAAAGTTGGGTAGTCTTGAAACAAGATTTTTCCGGTCCAATTTGTCATCCAAAATTCAGTACTCTAACTTTCTCCAATAGTTATGGTAGTTGATTCATTAAAATGTTCGACCAAAGTTGTACAGAATCTCTATAGCGCGGACGCTTTTGCATTGGTACATTTATCAGAAGTGGTGTACTCTACAGCAGTTGCTATAGTGCCTATATGATTCCAACTATTTGTGCTAGATTGATGGAATTTTCATATCCATTTCATTAAAAGTGACTTGTTCATGCTGTCGATATTGAGAACACCCATGCCTCCAAATTCTTTTGGCTTGCATATTTCTTTGCAATTTAGGAGTGAGAAGCCTGTGAGATTATCATTGTTACATTTCCATAGGAATTTTCTCCTAATTTTATCTATTTTCTTGGTTAGCCAGTCCGGGAGTCTAAAAACGGACATGAAATAGATTGGAATTGCTGATAGTACCGCATTTATGAGTATATGCCTTCCATCCTGACAATCTTTTTGATATCTTATCTAGCAGAGGGATGTAGTCCTTTTTCCTTAGGGGTTTATCTGATAAAGGTAATCCCAAGTATTTAATTGGGAATTGAGTATATGTGCATCCTAATTCATTCTGTAAGGTCTCGGTACAAGTAGTAGAGTCTGAGGTGATAGCAAATTCTGATTTGTCAAAGTTTATGTTAAGCCCTGACACTTAGCTAAAAATGGCAAGAATGTACTTATACCTTTTTATTTATAATCTATCCGGCTTCAAGATAAAGATTGACTCATCTATGTAAAGCAGTGAAGTATGAGTCAAAGGGATAACCGGGAAATGAAGGATTTTTCAGACAAATGGTGGATAAGTTTGGCTAGAATATCCATGGCTAAAATGAGTAAATAGGGGGATAAAGGATCCCCCTGGTGAACTCCTCTTTTGTAGTGGATTGTTTTGCCTGCTGTTCCATTAAGAAGGATTTTTGCCGATCCTTTAAGGATACCATTTTTGATCCATGATATCCATTTATTCGGGAATCCTTGTTTGCTCAAAATATCCAATATGAAATTCCATGAAATAGTGTCAAAAGCTTTTGTGATATCTGCTTTAAAAGTTAGCAAAGTAATTTTTCTTTCCTTGGCTAGATGTAGAAGCTCTTGTGCGTATAGGAAGTTTTCTGTTATGTTTCTTTCTTTAATAAAGACAGACTAATTTCCTCTTACCATTTCATCTATTTTCGATTGCAGTCTATTAGATAGGACATGGGAGAATAATTTTTGGATTGAATGGATGAGGCTTATGGCCCTGAATTCTTCCGGCCTAGAAGCGTCTTATACTTTTGCTATAAGAGTTATATAAGTAGTATTCAGTCCCTGAAGGCCTTCATTCAGAATTTGTGGAGAATTAAAGGTTGCCATCAAATCTAGCATCAAGATGTTTCTGAACTTTTTTTAAAATTCGCCTGTTAATCCATGGAGATTTATTTTTACCCCATCCGTTAATCGCATTAGTTGTTTCGTCCTCTAGGAATGCGCTATCTAGCTCTCGCAGGTTGAAATTTTGTGATTGGGAGATTGAGTTATATAACTGTGCAACTTCTAACAATGTTGTGTCAATTGATGAATCTTCCTTCCCCATTATGTCTTTGAAGTGCTCAAAGAGTATTTGCGCCTTTTTTTGTAGTCTTTACGTTCAGTATCTCCTTCTTTAATTGTTGATATCCTTGACGCTCTTTTATGTATGGTCGTGTTGGAGAATCCATAGAAATGTATGTTACATGCGCAACGGAACCTATGGATTCAACCTGCCCTAGGATCTACGTTAAGGGAATAAAGCTACGAGATTATGCTATTAAAATTTATACCTCGGATCTTCCTGATCCGGGAGAGAGAAGCGGATGTAGGTCTGAACGAACTTCCGTCTTGCTTCCTCCTCCTTCGTGCTCCTAAAGCTCGACTCGAACGAACTCCTTGCTTCTCCTAGGGTAAACAAACTGATCGCTCGCTAGTCTTCAAAGCAGAAGACCTCTACTCGTATCCACATCGAACTCCGAATCGTCGGAATAACCGGACTCAGCTAGACGAGTCCGGAAATACTTTCAGGAGGCTCTCTCTCTTTCTCTCTGTATTACGGCAGCCTGGAGTCTCTGTATTGTGTGTCTAATAGAGGGTGCCTGTGTAGGATTAGTGCCCTAAGCCAAATGTATTTGTGCTAGGAAATGGATTATGTATTAAAGACATTATTATTCTGTGTGTATGGTGAATGTAAATCTTATATCAACCAAGAATGACACTTAGGGTTCATGTCATCAGAATACGTGATTCTGATAGAAGAACTGTGAACCAACGAATGACATTCTGAACTGTCCCTAGGGATATGTCGGATGTTTATAGAGATAAACATACTTCAGGTAAGAAGCTACATATCTACACTAGTATATTCATAGACTGGATGATCATGTTCTGCTGATCATGGACATTAGGATGTCAAGTCTGGAATATAGGCACGTCTTAGAGAACACATACTGGACTGATCACACTGTGAGAATATGCATGGTATATGGCATTAGTGATTCTCATATGAATAGTGTGCTTGTTCCTACGACCTGAGGTCACCATGGATTCCTGTATGGGGAACTGCATACTTTAATATGATCTTACGTCATCCGTAACGGGATGATCATTAGGGTCATCATTAGGTATGCACTGAATCATCACAAGAATTGTGAGTGACCAAGATGGGATTTGTTCCTCTCGTTAAGAGGGAGATATCTCGGGGCCCCCTGATGAACTAAGATTGAAGGAAATGCATGTCCATGCTCAAAATGGATTAACATGTATTGTTAATATCATTTTGTATTTCCTCAGTCTAATTCTCGATCAGGAAAGAGACTTTGATCTAACTCAAGGATGACATACTTTCATGCCTTGTGATCAAGACATATATCGTAGAACAAAAGGAATAAGCAAACGTCTATTCAGATAGGTTTATGATCGCTGATCATTTCATTTAACCTGGGTAGTCATGACATCAGTCTAGAGGTTACTCACAACTTACGATCTTCAGAAGATCGTTGCCAGCGTTAAATGGAACCTACACGGTCACACAATGAACTCCATTCGTACGGGATGAATATGCCTCAAAATAGTTATACATATGATGTATAAATTGGTGAACGAAATAATCAATTATTGGATAATTGATTGAACAAAACAATACCATTCTATTGGCAACAGAATAGTTCCGTTCCCAACGGAATACACATGGAAACTGTGATAACCTTAGCTGCCAAGTATTCCGTTATGGAAATACTTATTCCGTTGGCAACGGAATAGGCGTAGATTAGGGTTTTTAGTTATGGTAACTAAGCAATCGTTCGCCTCTCTCTCCAGTATAAATAGAAGGGCAGAGTTTCTCTATTAAATACACAATTCAGAAGCCTTAGAGGCCGTTTTTTACACAGAAAAGAGAGAGAATGTTTTGAGAGATTTTCGAAAACTATTTCCGGACTCGTCTAGCCGAGTCCAGTTATTCCGTGCGTCTGAAATTCGCGTGGATACGAGTAGAGGTTCTCTATCATGAGAACTTACGAGCGATCGATTCTCATCCCTAGGAGAAGCAAGGAGGTTTGCGGATCGAGCTTCAGGAAGGAGAAGGTAGCAAGTCAGAAAAGTTCAGACCTACATCCGTTCTTTGTCTCGCGGATCAGGAAGATCCGAGGTATAAATTTTAATAGCTAATCTCGTACTTTTATTCCCTTAACATAGATCATAGGGTGGGTTAAATCCATAGGTTCCGCTGCGCATGTAATGTACATGGCTATGGATTTTCCAACAATGGCATCACAGCGTTCGTTAAGGAAATAATCGTCGATTAGATATTTAAAATTTAGTAAATTCTAGTATAATAAATTTTAGAGTTTTGAAAATATTATTTCAAAACATCACGGAAATAGCTTCTAGGAATATAATAATGGATATTATGATTTTCTAGAGTTTTGAAAATTAGTTTTTCGAAATCTGTTTTGGAAACGGAACTAAAACTAATGGAAATACGAATTTCCAGCACGTCTCCGTTCCCAACGGAATAGTTCCGTTGAGAACGGAATAGTTCCGTCGAGAACAGAATAGTTCTATTCCCAACGGAATAATGTTGATTTTGCGAGAAACCCTAATTTTTGTTATACATGGAATTCAAATATACAAATATGGTATGAGCTTTAGATATGTGATTGTTCTGTGATGTAATCTTGTGTGTGAATGCTTATAATTTTATATCTATGGCAACCAGTGAGTTGTCCAAAGTTGTAATTATGGGAACCTGTGAGTTGTCCAAAATTATAAATTACTTTTTCTAGCAATAGAATAGTTGTTAGGGTAGATATTATATCTAGACTACAAGACAAGGACCCTGGCGCAATCTTCAGAAGATGGCATTGGATCTTCGCACACACACAACGAAGGGTTCGTTGAAGATTCCTCCTGCAATCTAAAGATAAATCTAGGATTAGGAACCTCATGATGGCTCGTGAGGAATAGGCTCATACCATATTTAACATAGTTTCTGTGATGTTTATATTTATAAATCTAAAATAAAATCCTTCAGAATGTTAAGTAAGGAAGTGCCCCCATGTCACTGAAGCCATTGGTACTTAGACAGTTTTCCATGTGGGTCATCCCAAAGCTGAGCATAATGGGGATTGTCTTTGTAAAGGAGGGTATGCGGGAAATGGCGTCCGGCATGGGTCATGCCAAAGCTGAGTGTGCTGGACTCTATTTCGCCGATAATCATACATGGTTAAACTTAACTGAGCAAGCAAGTCGGACTTGGGCTCAGGACATAAGATGGAATAATACACCGGGCATATGATGCTCATTCCATAAAAGGAAGGAGTTGTATATGATACAATTGGAAGTGTTCCTACCTAAATAGTTGTGTATTGAGGGTTCCACCAAAGCGCACTTAATACTCAATGAAACACGGATCTTAACTCACTATGAAACCTCATCTAATTGAAGTTTCCGAATCAATACTACTGAAGGTGGTTGATTTGAAGAAAAATACTGGGAGTATAATATAAGAAACACCAAAACAAAACAACCCCAAATGAATAAATATTAATGGCACATTACATCAATGGGTCTAACTTCCTTGACTGGTTTAGAAACCTAAGAATTGTTCTCAAGGCTGACAATAAACTGTATGTCATAGAAGAGGCTTACCCAGAGGAACCAGAATAGGCATCCGCAAGGGCTGCCCGAGATGCGTATGCTAAATATGTCAAAGACGACACAGAGATAGCTTGTCTCATGCTAGCGACCATGACCTCCGAGCTTCAGAAGCAACTGGAGGATATGGGTGCTTACGATATGATCGTAACTCTCAAGGAAATGTTCCAAGAGTAGGCTAGAGTTGAGCGCTACAAAGCGACCGTCTCTCTGACTGATACGTAGATGGTTGAAGGTTCATCTGTGAGTGCTCAAGTGTTGGGAAACCCGTAGCCATGTACGTTACATGCGCAGCGGAACCTACGGGTTAAACCCTCCCAAGGATCATCGTAAAGGAAATAAAGGTACGAGATTATGCTATTAAAATTTATACCTCGGATCTTCCTGATCCGCAAGACGAAAACGGATGTAGGTCTGAACTATTCTGTCTTGCAACCTTCTCCTTCCTGAAGCTCGACTCGTGAACCTCCTTTCTTCTCCTAGGGATGAAGAAGATCGATCGCTCGAAAGTTCTCAAGATAGAGAACCTCTACTCATATCCATGCGAACTTCAGACGCACGGAATAAACGGACTCGGCTAGACGATTCCGGATATACTTTCCGAATTCTCTCAAAACTTTCTCTCTCTTTTCTGTGTAATAGACGGTCTCTGAGGCTTCTGAGTTGTGTGTCAAATAGAGAGACCCTGCCCTTCTATATATACTAGAGAGAGAGGCGAACGATTGCTCAGTTACTATAACTAAAACCCTAATCTGTGCCTATTCCGTTGCCAACGGAATCTGTATTTCCATAAGGAAATACTTGGCAACTAAGGTTATGACAGTTTCCATATCTATTCCGTTGGGAACGGAACTATTCCGTTGCCAACGGAATATGTATTTCCATAACGAAATACTTGGCAACTAAGGTTATTACAGTTTCCATATCTAGTCCGTTGGGAACGGAACTATTCCGTTGCCAACGGAATACGGTAATGTTTTGTTCAATCAATTATCCAATAATTGATTATTTCGTTCACTAATTTATACATCATATGTATAACTATTTTGAGGTACATTCATCCTGTACGAATGGAGTTCATTGTGTGACCGCGTAGGTTCCATTTAACGCTGGCAACGATCTTCTAAAGATCGTAAGTCACGAGTAACCTCTAGACTGATGTCATGACTACCCATGTTAAATGAAATGATCAGCGATCATAAACCTATCTGAATAGATGTTTTCTTATTCCGTTTGTTCTACGATATATGTCTTGATCACAAGGCATGGAAGTATGTCATCCTTGAGTTTGATCAAGGTCTCTTTCCTGATCGAGAATTAGACTAAGTAAATACAAAATGATATTAACGACACATGTTAATCAATTTTGAGCATAGCCATGCATTTCCTTCAGTCCTAGTTCATCAGGGGACCCAGAGATATCTCTCTCTTAACGAGAGGAACAAATCCCATCTTGGTCACTCACATTTCTCGTCATGATTCAGTGCATACCTAATTATAACCCTAATGATCATCCCATTACGGATGACGTAGGATCATATTAAAATATGCAGTTCCACATATAGGAATCCATGCTGACCTCAGGAGACATCAAATCGCTTCAAAGCCGTTGGTACCATCCTTTTCTGCGCACTCTCCACTTAAAAGAATAGGTATTTAGTTATTTAGGGTTTCAATGATTAATTTACTATAATTTGGTTTGAATTAGGGGGCAATTAGTGTTGAATTTTACTGATATCGTACTACTACAACTGAACTTAGTTAATTTAGGCTTTCAATGATTCCTTCTCTTGAAATTGGTTGGAAGGGGAGAATTGGTTTCAATGATTAATTGTCTTTAATTTGGTTTGAATTACAGGAGTATTAATTTGTTGTTTTAAATTTGTTTTTAATTGGAAAGTGCTAATCAAGAAGATTAGAACATGTTAGTGAAATAATGATGTTGACTTCAAAATAACCGTATGAATGATCTAAGAATGAAGAGACTTTCTTTAGTATGCAATTTCTAATGATACATTGGTCTTTTGGCACTTGAAACATAATGCATGGGTTTTTACGAAATTTCTGATTGTTTAAAATCTCTCCTCTTTTTTCCTAAAAGCACCAGATCTTTGTTTGCATTATTTCAATAAATAGTGCAAATTATATAATTTTAATTTTACTATTTTGGGGGCAATTTAATGTATACCTTTCAAAATCTCATACTATCATGTATACCCATAGAATTCTATATACATGTTTTATTTTCTTAAAATATTGCTAAACTACCCTTGTTTCATCACAGTTTGTTTCTTTCATGAATGAGTTAGAAAGAAGGATAATATAATAAGATGGGTATCCATGATATTTATATGTTTTAGACGGGTATATATGATGTTTTGAGTATTTGTAGTAGTACATGTGAAATTCTGCCCTAATTATTATTATTATTATTATTATTATTATTATTATTATTATTATTATTATTATTATTATTATTATTATTATTATTATTATTTTCAGAGAATTTGTTGAGCCACTAATGAGTCATAATTTAATTTGGTTGGTGACTGTTTGTATTTAGGTTTTGATGTGGGTTTTGTTTTTCAAGAATTGACTATCAGTATAGGATCGAAAAGATACGAAGAGCTTCAAAATTATTTGTCGTGGTTCTAAGTCCCTTGGCTCTTGCTGATGTACGTATTTCCTTTGTTTCCTTTTCTTTTTTTAATTTGTAAATCAAATATTGCTTCTATTTTTTATTTTAAGCAAGTTATATTAGGATGTCGATAACTCCATATAAAATCATTCTATTTATTAATAAATATTTGTTGAAGTTAGGGTTACCCTAATTCGATTTTCTATACATATTTGATAAAATATTTTATTTATTTATTTATAAAGTTATTTTATTAAACTAAATATTTACTGGCACATTTCGTAAGAATTATGAACTGCCATCTCGCGGGTTCTAAAGTGAAGTATGTATGATTCACCATTAACTCAGGTACTACAATTGATCGCATTATATTCTTATATGATGATATTTTACTATTTTCACTAAGATTTGGTATATTATTACTATCGTTTTATTTTACTTCTTTATTTGTGTTTAAAGGACAACCCTCATTTATTCAACTACAATGTTCAAGAAAGAGTTGATGATTTTGTTTTTGCCAGCCTTTGACAGGTATTAAATAATCAATATTTTTTCTAATAGATGTTTTTGAAAGTAAAATATTTGATAGTTTAGCATAATACATGCATATTGTTTCTCAAACTTTTTGGTTTAAAATGATTTTTAGGCCAACGTTACAAGAACAAATCATGTAATCTTTACAATTGTTACTGATTTTAAGTACCAATATGCTGAGTCCTGTTTACAATGGGTTCAAGCAATTCGATAAATTCATTCATTAAGCAACCAAATTCAATTTTTTCAAATTTCATTTATTTATTTCAATTTTTGTGTCATAATATATATTTCACTATTTTTTGCTATTTGACTATAATTTAACTATTTTTGGAAATTATTTTCGTCAAAGCTATAATTTAATTATAATGAAGTTAAATTTATAATTTAACTATGCCTATCATTAAGTTATTTTTTTAATTTTATTTTTCCCAATTTAACCCTTGAATATATGATGATATAAGTGGAGTTGATAATGATATCTTTGAATTTTAGTCTAATTTTCAGACTTCTAATTTATTTCATTGTCTGTCTTTATATTATGTCTTCATATTATCCTGATAAATTATTATTGCTCACATATTTATGAAGCGGTATATTTATAAGTAGAGTTCTTTTTTCATACCCAAACCTGTTTTTAAGTTTTATGATAGATTGAATCTAGGACATTTGATTGACAAGGATATTTTAGGTACTAGTAAATTAATTATACAAGGACGGACTAGTTTCCTTGTTTTTCTTCTTTCCACATATGTGTTATGCCATCTCCATTTCACTTTCTTTTCCATGTATGACATGGCAATTGACAACCGTTTGGATTTACAAATAATTTATTATTTATGTCATATCAACCCCAATCATCCAACTGCGATGTATAACATTATATAAAATCATGTATAAAAACAAATAATATTTTAATAAAAATCATTGAAAAGATAACAATTTAGCCTACAATTTATTTAATGAACTTTATATAAAAATGTAATGTAAATTAAATAAAATTTTTAAAAATACATTTTGGGCAAGGTAGTAATTTGATCATGTGCATCATTTACATTGTTTGAACGTGAAAATATCAAGGCAACCTGGTGCTTTTCTTCAATAAAAATAGTATATTGGCACATAATATTATATATCAATATACAAAAATGATATATTAACATGAAAGACAATATATTGGATGTTGAAATGATATATTGGTATCAAAGATAATACATTAATGATGGTAAAACATTATATTGACACAATTGACATTGTAACACTCTTGTACTTCCAAAAAGGAAAAAGCTCACAGTATGCTCACTTTTGCACCCCCAACTATTTTTTGCTCACTTTTGCACCCTAAACTTTTTAAATTGACTAATTTTGCACCCTCCATCCGTTAAATATCTAATCAGCAGTTAGATGATAACATAGCACTATGATGTGGCAAAAAATATTGTTTATTTATGCTGACTGGATATTTATTTAAAAAAAATAAAAAATATATACTTCCCTTCCCCTTCCCTCCCCCCTCTCTCTCCCCTCTCTGCCTCACGAAACAAAAAAACAAAGAAAGAAACACAAACACACCCGCCCCTCCCTCCCATCTCTGTCCGTCCGCCGGTCAGTTCGCTGCCGCCGTCACCGCCGCCGGCCTCTCTCTCGCCGGCCGCCACCTCTGGCGGTAGATTATTATATTTTTTTTTTTTCAAATTAGTAACGGTTTTTATGAAATAACCGTTACAGAATTACTTAAATAGTCCAAAATCTGTAACAATTTTGGACTATTTAACCAACCTTTAAGAAAAACCGTTACTAATTGTTATAATTAGTACCGGTTGTTGTGAAATAACCGTTACTAATTGTTATATTTAATAACGGTTTTTTGAAATAACCGTTACTAATTGTTATATTTAGTAACGGTTTTTTAAACGCACCGTTCAAATATGCTTAATTCTGTAACGGTTCTTTAGTAAAAACCGTTACTAATTTGGAAAAAATAAATAAATAAACTGCCGCCCCTTCCCCTTCCCCTTTCCTCCCCCCTCTCTCTCCCCTCTCTGCCTCACGAAACAAAAAAAGAAAGGAAAAAACACAAACACACCCGCCCCTCCCTCCCATCTTTGTCCGTCCGCCGGTCAGTTCGCCGGACGTTGGTCACCGCCGCCGCCGGCCCCATTAATTAATTAGGGACTAAAATTCTAATCTCTACGCACCTTCAAGATCAAAAGATGCAACGTCCTTCACCTCCGTCTTCTTCCTCATCACGTAATTAATTTATTATTTTTTGTTGTATTTTATTGTTTTTTTCCTTCATTAAACTAACTAATTAAATTTTTTATTCAATATATTGTAGAAAATTCGGAAATGTACACCGGTTGTTCTTTTAGGATTTTTTATAATGGTTTATTTGTTTTGAACGGTTCTGATCGGGTGTATGTTAATGGACAAAATGATCAATTGGGGGATTTTGTAGATATTTTAACATACACCAACCTTAAATGCATGGTAGAAGAGAAATTAAATATATGTGATATCTCAAAGTTGCATTATAGGGTGCCGGAAAGCGGTATCTTACAAATTCTATATTCCGATTTGTCGGTTTGGGAAATGTTTTCGAATTTCACAAAGATGAAGAGTATTGAGTTGTATGTAGAACACTTGAGTAGGAATGAGGATACGGGTTTCGTTGGGACAAGTTGGAGTGTTGAATCGGATTCTTTGGCTATTAATGTGTACGATGAAAGAGAAGATTGGGGAAATGATGTTGAAAAAACGGATAGTGAGTTTTCATTTTCAAGTGATTGTGGTGAGAGTAGCGAAGAAGAACCCTTGAATATTGTGTATCCTCCGGATTATGAACAAATTGTATGTACCGCATTTCATATCGGAAAGATTTATCCTGGAGTTTCGGAATTTAGAGACGCGGTTAGAAATTATACGAGAGAAAATGTAAAAGAGATTAAATTTGTAAAAAGGCAGAAAGAGAAAGTGAGAGCGGTATGCAAGAATCCCGGATGCCCGTGGGTTGTATATGGTTCGTTAGATAGCATAAACAAGAATTTTGTGATTAGAACTTTTTATTCGGAACACAAGTGTGCTCCGTCATTTAAGTGTAATTATATAACGTCAACTTCTCTTGCTGTCAAATATGCTCGACACATACTTCACAATTGGGGCAGGAAGCATAACAACGGTAATTTGCATTATTTATTTTGGTTATGTGCATGGTCGTATTCCGAACCCCAATATTTAGAGAATATAGGGTTTATTCGGGATATATCAGTCAAAGCAGCGAATGATCTTTTAAAAATTGATCCAAAACATTGGTGTAGAGCATATTTCAAGGAATATTGTAAGTGTGCGGTAGTCGATAATAATATGTCCGAAACATTTAATCTTTGGATAAAAGATTGTAGACATAAACCAATTATAACCATGTTAGAAGAGATTAGGCACATGGTTATGACACGAATTGCAAAAATTGCATGTGAAGGCGAGAAATTTTCGGACGTTTGCCCTAAGATTTGTAAAGACCTAAATGATAATATTGACCTAAATAAAAAATGTCATGTGATTTGGAATGGTCAAGACGGTTATGAGGTTTTGCAAAATGTCACTAACGCGAAAGGGGAAATCAAAGAACACGGGTACGTGGTTGATATGAGTACTCGTAAGTGCTCTTGTAGGATGTGGAATCTTTCCGGTATCCCATGTCCTCATGCCATTTGTGTTATATATAGCATAAGAGGTGAACCATTGAATTATGTGGCAGATTGTTTCAAAAAAGAAATGCACCGCGAAACGTATTCTCATTTCATGGCACCGGTTGTCGGTAAACAAGATTGGCCTAAAACGGGTTTCGATGCTCCGTTACCTCCTATTAAAAGAAAGATGCCCGGTAGACCTAAAAAGCATGCTCGGCGTGAACAAGGTGTAGTGCCAAAACCGCCACCTTCTAAAATGACAAAAGCGGGACAAATTGTAAAATGTAGTTGTTGTCGCCAAGCGGGTCATAATAAAACTACTTGTCCCAAAAAGAAGAATCAAGTAATATTTGTCATATTCAATTTGTATATTTATAATTAATCTTAATATAAAATTTGTTTTAATGTAAATTTCTTTTTCAGGATTATTGTAATAAATCAAGGGCGTCATCTACTAGTCAGTCTTCAAATCAGACTCCAAACAATTAGATTATGTTGAATGTTAATGGATTGTATGCATGATTATTCATATTTGGTGGAATTCATATTTTTTTTTAAGACATGCATTTTATCGCATTTAGTGTAATTTTGTGTGTTCTTAAGGAAAAGTATGCATTTGGTAATATTTTATGTTTTTTTAAGGATTCGTAGACATTTTATGTGTTATTAAAGACTACTTTTTTTTCCTTGCCTGGCGGCAGTTTATTTTTTTTTTTTTTCCAATTTAGTAACGGTTTTTATAAAAAACCGTTACTAAATATAACAATTAGTAACGGTTATTTCACAAAAACCGTTACTAAATATAACAATTAGTAACGGTTATTTCACAAAAACCATTACTAATTATAACAATTAGTAACGGTTTTTCTTAAAGAACCGTTACAAAGGTGGTTAAATAGTCCAAAATTGTTACAGATTTTGGACTATTTAAGCAATTCTGTAACGATTCTTTCATAAAAACCGTTACTAATTTGAAAAAAAAAAAAAATAATCTACCGCCAGAGGTGGCGGCCGGCGAGAGAGAGGCCGGCGGCGGTGACGGCGGCCGGCGAACTGACCGGCGGACGGACAGAGATGGGAGGGAGGGGCGGGTGTGTTTGTGTTTTTTTCTTTGTTTTTTTGTTTCGTGAGGCAGAGAGGGGAGAGAGAGGGGGGAGGGAAGGGGAAGGGAAGTATATTTTTTTTATTTTTTTTAAATAAATATCCAGTCAGCATAAATAAACAATATTTTTTGCCACATCATAGTGCCATGTCATCATTTAACTGCTGACTAGACATTTAACGGATGGAGGGTGCAAAATTGTTCAATTTAAAAAGTTTAGGGTGCAAAAGTGAGCAAAAAATAGTTGGGGGTGCAAAAGTGAGGAAACTCAAGAGTTAAGAGTGCTAAAGTGAGCTTTTTTCAAGACATTGTAACACTCTTGAATTAAATATGTTCAAAGTCTTAAGTTCAGCCTATTTCCTGATCACACTGACGGGCAAAGTCTGTATCAATTATGTATTTTTTTAATTGATCTTTAGTTCATCACAAATCTGTTGTACCATGGATTCATGGGGTCCATTGGCTCATAATTTTATACTTTATTGTCTTTATACATTAGCTACTACATTTATTTAAGGTTGTAATTCGGATCATAAGAACTCCATCCAGTCCTAATTCCTTCACTTCCATGAACCAATATCATTGGTCAAACACTTCATATGCATAAAAATGTTTATGAAAAAAGTAACATAAAATAGCTTAAGCTATCAAAATCCGAGCTGAACTTGCGAACAAAAGTGGAAGAGGGGCGATAGAGAAGATAGCTGAGATTTGCCGACCTTGTGGATTTACCCTCACAAACTCACAATTTTAATGGACGAAGAATAATTTTTTTTTACTTAATTTTTCTTAATATATTTCTTTCTTCTTGTCTCTTACAAAACAAAATGGGTTCTATTTATAGGCTAAATGGTTCATGCATACATGAATCACATTAAACCCTAACATTAAACTCACACAATTATCCAAGTACATGATCCATATTTCTAGATGGTGGATACATGTATTACAATTCTCTAGATGGACTTACATAGAAAAACAAAAATATTATTTCTTTTGGCTTGGGCTTATCAACAAATTCCTCCCTTAAGCTCAAGCCTATTCTTCATCCCGATCATCCCCTTACAGTTTTCAAACAACGCTGTCGGAAGTGGTTTCGTGAATATGTTAGCCACTTGGTCATGACTTGCCACATGACTCACTCGCACATCACCTTTCTTCACCTGCTCTCGGATGAAATGAAAACGCACATCAATGTGCTTACTCCTCTCATGATGTGTTGGGTTCTTTGCTAACTCGATTGCGGATTTATTATCGACTCGTATTTCGGTCGCCTCGTGTTGCGTCAGTTTCAACTCGTGTAACAAGTTCCTTAGCCAAGTTGCATGGCATACACACCAAGATGCTGCTACGTATTCTGCCTCGCACGTCGATAATGTCACTATTGGTTGTTTCTTTGAAGACTATGTGAATGCCGTATCTCACATGTAAAACACATACCCCGATGTGCTTTTACGATCATCAACATCTCCGCACCAATCGCTATCGGAATATCCCACTAGCTTGAAATCTTCGGCTTTGGAATAAAATAACCCAAACGATTCAGTTCCCCGAATATACCGCAAAATTCTCCTTATCGCTTTCAAATGCGTGTAGACCGGCTTCTCCATGAATCGACTTACAACTCCAACACTATAAGAAATGTCCGGCCTTGTGCATGTGACATAGCGGAGACTCCCAACTAGACTTCGGTATTTGGTCGCATATACTCGTTCGCCACCGTCAAACTTAGAAAGTTTCGCCTCGAGTTCCATCGGTGTCAATACCGGGTTGTAATCCGCCATTTTGTTCCTTTTCAGAATTTCTTTTGTATATGTTTCTTGTGACACAAAAATCCCAGTCTTTCCTTGTCTAACCTCCAGACCAAGAAAATATTCCATCAAGCCCAAATCCGTCATCTCGAACTCCCGAGTCATCACGCTTTTGAACTCCTCTATCATCTCACCATTGTTCCCCATAAAGATGAGGTCATCAACATAAAGAGCGACAAGGAGCAAATTGCCTTCATTCTTTTTTACATATAGTGCATGCTCGTATGGACATTGAGTAAACCCGTTCTCCTTGAAGTAAGTGTCGATGCGGGTATTCCACGCTCGAGGTGCTTGTTTCAACCCATAAAGTGCCTTCTTCAATTTCAGCACCTTCTTCTCTTCTCCGATTTTCATGTACCCAGGTGGTTGCTCCACGTACACCTCTTCTTCTAGCACGCCATTCAAAAATGCTGACTTGATTTGAAAAATTTGCCATTTGAATTGAGCTGCTTGAGCTATGAGAAGGCGAATCGTCTCCATTCTTGCAACCGGGGCAAAGACTTCATCATAGTCTATCCCCGCCTTTTGTCGATAGCCCTTTGCAACTAGTCTTACTTGTACCGCTCTATCTCGCCTTGAGAGTTCATCTTCTTTTTGTATACCCATTTTACTCCTATGGGTTGACTTCCTTTTGGCAATTCAACCAACTCCTAAGTTTGGTTTCGCTCTATTGCTTTTATTTCTTCATTCATGGCTGCTTGCCACTTCTCATTTCGTACCGTTTCCTCAAATGTAATTGTTTCGGTATCCGCCAAAAGACAAATTAAATGTACCTCACTTGTCGAGTTGTACAAATCTTGCATGCTTCGCATCCTTGGTTGTCTGGGCTCATCTTCAACATCAGATGGTACGGGGCTAGTCGGTACAAAGGTTGATGCCGGTGATTCTCCTTTCTCAGCCTCACCTAACTTGGCCTCATCATGTGTCATCTCATCTTTGTTATTCCAATCCCACGCTCTCTCTTCATTCACATGTATGTCCCGGCTCACCACAACTTTCCTTCCAATTAGGTCGAAGAGCTTGTATGCCTTTGTTTTCTCGTCATATCCAATGAGCACGAACTTCTTGCTTTTATCATCGAGTTTATTCCTCCTTTGATCCGGTACGTGTGCATAGGCCACACTACCGAATACTTTGAAATGTGATACGGTCGGCTTTTGACCGCTCCAAGCCTCTTGGGGTGTTATCTCACCTAACTTCGCATGTGGGCATCAGATTTGTACATACATGGCACATTGTACCGCCTCGGCCCAAAAAAATTTTTGGCATACCCTTGTTTTTCAACATCGACCGAACCATGTCGAGAATGGTCCGGTTCTTTCTCTCGGCCACACTATTTTGCTGAGGAGAGTACGGTGCAGTCAAGAATCGCTTAATCTCATGCTTCTCGCAATAACTCGTGAAAGCGGTTGACATGTACTCCCCGCCTCTATCCGACCGTAACGCCTTGATGTAAGTCCCAGTCATCTTCTCGACTAAAACCTTGAACCTTTTGAACACTTCGAGAGCCTCGGATTTTTCCTTCAAAAAATAAACCCATGTCCTCCTTGTATTATCGTCAACAAATGTGATGAAATATATTTTCTCACTGAACGATTTGGGTGTAAGCGGGCCACATATGTCGGTATGCACCAACTCGAGAGGTCTTTCTACTCGGTATTTCGCCTTTTTCGGAAATGAGGTCCTTGCTTGCTTGCCGAATAAACATCCTTCGCAAAACTTGGTGGTGTAGTCCATGTCTGGTAGCCCATGGACCATGTTCTTCTTGGCCAACTCCTTTAGGCCACCATAATGAAGGTGACCGAACCTTAGATGCCACAATGCCAATTTGTCCTCCATATCGACTTGTAGACATTTTTCCTGCACATTTCGCAAGTTGAGCTTGTACATGCGATTTTTGGCCATTTCAACTCGTGCTACCAAGCGTCCTCGATTGTCTTTTAATTGTAGTATCCGGTTTTTCATGAATACCGAGTATCCCCTCTCCATGAGTTGTCTCATACTCAAAATATTGCTCTTAAGATCAGGTACGTAATAAACATCCTCGATTGACCCTTCCGTACCACCTTTTTGTAAATAGTGAACCGTACCTTGACCTTTTACTTGGATCTTTGACGCGTCTCCGAACGACACATGTCCATCTTCAACCTCTCGCATCTCCTTGAATAGATGCTTGTGCCCGCACATGTGGTTGCTTGCACCGGTGTCGAGGTACCAGACTGTATCGCCATCGGTGTTGATATCGTTGTATGCCATCGTGAGAAACCCATCTTTCATCTCATCCTCCGTGACAAGGTTGGGGTTCTCCTCCACTTTCTTCTCGGCATAGCAAACTTTTGCGTAATGCCCGACCTTGCCGCAATTGTAACACTTGTCGGAGTTGCAGTCCTTCGCATAGTGACCGTATTTGCCACACTTATAGCACTCGACATTATAGTGATTTGACCGGCCGCCTCTCCCACGACCAGGTCCTCTACCTCGCCAATTTTGTTGGCTTGATTGCCCATTCTCCTCATAATATCCACCTCGACCACGGCCTCCACCACCGCAATCATTACTGCGACCTCCACGGCCGCGCCCTCTACCACGAAAGTTTTGAGTGTAGAGTGCCTTTTCGTCTTTGATAGACATCTTGGCTAGCAGCGCTTCCTCAAGCGACTCGTTCTTCTTCTTCTTGCGTTGCTCGCGTGCCTCTAGCGACCCAGCGAGATCGTCGATAGTTAGCTCCTCTAGGTCCTTCGATTCTTCGATGGCGCACACGACATTCTCGAAATTGTCGGTTAGCGACCGCAGAATTTTTTCCACGACCCTCGAGTCCTTTAGAGTTTCACCATTACAGTTGAGCTGATTTACCATGGTTTGCACACGTGTGATGTAGTCGGATACACCTTCTGACTCCTTCATCTTCATACACTCCAACTCGCTGCGTACAGTTTGGAGTCTTACTTGCTTTACTCGGTCGGTTCCCTTGAAAACTTTTTGCAATGTATCCCATGCTTCCTTGCCCGTTACTGCGCTTGCTATCTTTTCAAAATCTGACTCGTCAACTGCTTGGAACAGCATGTATAGCGCTGTCTTGTCCTTCATTCGCTTTTGTTTCAACGCCTTGATTTCACTTACTGTCATATCGTCGGTATTCTCTGGTTCAGTGTAGCCATTCTCGACTACGTCCCATGCATCTTGGGCCCCGAGTAGTGCTCGCATCTGGATGATCCAGTTGTTTTAGTTAGCTCTCGTCAATCGTGGCAGTGACATACCCCCAAACGACATTCTCCCGGAATTTGCCATCGGCTCTGATACCAATTTGTGGATTTACCCTCACAAACTCACAATTTTAATGGAAGAAGAATAATTTTCTTTTACTTAATTTTTCTTAATATATTTCTTTCTTCTTGTCTCTTACAAAACAAAATGGATTCTATTTATAGGCTAAATGGTTCATGCATACATGAATCACATTAAACCCTAACATTAAACTCACACAATTATCCAAGTACATGATCCATATTTCTAGATGGTGGATACATGTATTACAATTCTCTAGATGAACTTACATAGAAAAACACAAATATTATTTCTTTTGGCTTGGGCTTATCAACAGACCTTAGCTACGTCCAGAGAGAGACGACGAGTGGAGGAAACAGGAGACAACATAGCATGTAAAAAGAAGCATGTCGTAGGTTGAATTGTAGTAGAGAGAGAAGGCTTGAACAAAGATGAATTTGGAAGCACTTGAGAGGGAGCACGATAAGAATGGAAAAGAATGATGACCGGCAATACAATAATAAAATTACGAATTTGCCCTTATTATATGATTTTGAAATAGAGAGGTAACCGGTTGGAGTGATGAGGTAACGGGCTAGAGCATTCTTAACTTTAATTACAGCCATGTGATTATAAAGTTACCTTTAATTAGAGCCGTCTAATTAACACTTCGGGTAGCATATAATTTCCCATTTATACGCTTGCTAAAATTGAAAAGAAACTAGAAAGACAGGTGAATAGATGTGCAGGTAAGCTCTAAATATTTTAGTTTTATCCTAATAGTAAAGATAAATGGTAAGCTCTAAATATTCAATTTTATCCTAATAAACATAAATTGGACCCATTAAAAAATGTGCATGAACTACCTTACGAGCAGATAATTGTTATGTCATTTTCTTAATGGGGCTGATATTAAAGATATTTATGCTATATGATTGTACCTTTTCAATAGGCTAATTAATGAAGTAATTAATATTATCCCTTCTAATAAAGTGATATTGATTTGTATAGTAATTCTTTTTGATTAATTTTGCAACGGTTCAGCGCCAAAAGAGTATGTATAATATAGGTTGCAACAAATTCAAGCTATATTGCAAGGTGCAGAAATATGTACAATATATATGCACTTCATTTTTTCTTAAATTTACCATATAATAAAATCTTCATGAATAATTTATTTAATTTTTCGTTTTGATATTTCAGAACATCCTGTCAAGGAAGGAATTAAAATTATAATGATCACAATTTAGCTACTCCTTTTCAGTGTGAGCAAATTATCTTCCCTTTTTTAAATTGTATACTTCATTGCTAATTGAGGCTTAGGCACCCTAATTTAGTAATGGATCAGAACTTTTCTAATATTTACACCATCGGTGGCATCAAGGTCAATTTAACATCATTTAGTTTTTCATGCATTTAATTCATCTAAAATAAGCATTCATTTCATTTATCTTTATTTGAATTTTGATGCTCTTAGCAATATTATCCTCATGACACACAAAAAAGTTGCCTACAATAAAACTTGGTTTCTTGAATAGGAATTTTTCTTTTCTAATTGCAGTTTTGCACTATTTTCACTTTTAATTCTCATGGTACCACAATAGTAAAATATTAAGATAATATCAATTTTTTGGTTACTAGCAACTCTAATGTTTTACTCTCCACTTGGAAAATATACACAAGACAGACCAATATGACTTAAAATAAGTTGAGGATGCTTCAAATGTTTTGTTCAACTGCTCATGACATATTTTTTTTTCATTTTTGTAGGAGTGCACGTGTAATTTCGACGTCTACAAGTTTAATTTCTTTGCACATCCAGAAGGTTAAATTTGATAACTTTTGAGTTAACGATGGTAAATTAATGTTTGTAGTTTTAATCGGAAGCTAAACTAGATGTTTGTTAATTACTATTTTCAAAGTTCAAAATTGATATAATCAGATTTAAAAAAAATCTCAGATTGAAGAAGGCTATAAAGAGGGTAAAAAGACAAAGATTGTGCATGTAGGACAATCATCAAATGACAAAGGCAATGGTCAGATGGTCTCAGTGGAAAGAATCTCCTCTTTTGAAGTGGGGTCTATCTAAGCATGCTCTCTAGTAGCATTACTTTTGTGAGAAGCACACGGCCTAAAAGTCTCTAGCTTACTCAAATCTATGTATCCTTTTGTGGTTTGTATTATCTATCTTGTTGTTATGGAACCGTACAAAACTATGTACTTTTGACCTACTAACGTGAAATGTTAGAGCATTCGGAAATGATGTAAAATGCAACATTGTAAGAGACATGATCAGAAATACGCATTGTAAAATTGTATGCTTTCAAGAAACAAAATGGAGAGATGTCAACTCATTTAAAGTTGCACATATAGCTCCTTCTCATCTCAAAAACTTCTTTGCAAATAATGCCATCGGATCGAAAGGGGGCGCTCTAATTGTTTGGACTGACTCCCATCCTCTCTTAAACTCTTTCTCTACTACTCATGTCTCAAATGTAGTGTTACAACACAATAACACACTACAATCCTTCTTAATCTCTAATGCCTATGGGCCTGTCGAGGACAAGGACAAGCCTTCTTTCTTATTAGAAATCTCGCAAATAAGAAATGACCACCCCACCCTCCCGTGGATTCTCTTGGGTGATTTCAACCTGTTGAGACAGAGAAGGGATACTACATCCGCATCTTTCAACCAGTCACTCTCTTTAGCTTTCAATCAAATGATCTCGGACCTTGATCTTATAGAAACTCCGTTGAGAGGTCGCAAATTTACATGGACAAACAAGCGTCCCTCTCCTTGTTTATCTAAGCTTGATCGAACTTTCTCATCATCTCACTTCATATCCTCAAATCTCAATCAAACCCTTTCTGGCCTACCCACAGCGGCATCTGATCATGTACCGCTTCTACTCTCTTTCTACTCTCACGAAATGCATAGAACAAGGCGTTTCAAGATCGAAAAATGGTGGTTTAAATATGAAGATTTTAGCAAAACCATTATAAATTCTTGGTCCATGCCCACACACTCAAACCTTTCATCTAAAAACTACCTTATAAAGCTTAATAGACTCAAAAGAGATCTAAATAAGTGGTCCACAGACCTAAACAAAGGATGGAACTCAATCCTATCTCGAGCAAAGTGGATCACGCGACTTTTAGACAAAGTTGAAGAACAAAGAACAGTCACGATTATTGAGCTACGAGTAAGAATAAGACTCAAAGAAATAATACATGAATTAGCAGATCTTAGTGAGATTAAAGGGCAACAAAGAGCCTCTTGTAGATGGATTAAGTTGGGTGTGATATTCTAAATGCCTTCAAAACCCATTACTCTCATCTTTTTGGATATAGGCTAAATGACACAAATGAAGAAAACATCTCTGATCTCTCCTTCCTTAAAAACTTATAAAATGACCTTGCTACCATAGCCTTGCCTTTTGGAGAATTAGAAGTCAAAAAGACCGTCGATGAATTTCCGAAAGGAAAATCACCAGGACCCGACGGGATCCCAAACGAGTTCCTTCAAAAGTTTTGGGACCTTCTTAAGGACGATATTATGTGGCTCATTAAAAATTTTGAGAATAACGCACTTGACTTATGGCGACTAAATTATGAGGCAGTCGTTACCTTGATCCCAAAGGTTGGCGGGGCCTTATACATAAACCAATTTAGACCTATAAGCGTTATATGTGTGGCCATCAAGATTATATCATCCCTAATGAAAAAGAGGTTACAACCTCACATGGAAGCGATGGTCCATCCTAATCAATCGCTTTATTAAGAAAAGGTCGATAACCAAATCTTTTCTAGTCGCTAGGGAACTCTCCTCTTTCGCTCAAAAAGCGAAAATCCTTTTAATTCTTTTCAAAATTGATTTCAAAAGAGCATTTGATTTAGTTAATTGGGATCTCTTGAGAGAAATGCTAAACACCAGGGGATTCCCTTCTCTGTGGACATCATGGATCATGATACTTCTCAAGTCCGCGTCCTCCTTCCTCAAAATAAACGGCTTGGAAAGCACGCCTTTCTACCATGCAAGAGGAGTGTGACAAGGTGACCCCCTCTCCCCTCTCATTTTCAATCTAGTGGTGGACGTCCTTCAATCCATGCTAGAAAATGTCAAGCCTCTGATGACGCCGCACCACATTATCAGTCCACAAATGCTACAATTTGCGGATGATACAACCTACTTCGCGGAAGCATCGCCAAATAATCTCAAAATTATAATGACATTAATGGAGACCTTTGGAAAAATGAGTGGTCTCATTGTTAACTCAGAAAAGAGTTCTTTTACAACGTTTATGATTCCGGATGAACTCACACAACCCATTCAACTTATCCTAAGATATAACAGGTCACCAATTCCCATAAAATTCCTAGGTCTACCTCTGACCATAATCAAACTGAAGAAAAACCTATTTATCCCTCTTCTAAATAAGGTACAAAAGCGGTTAGCGGAATGGAAAGAAAAAATACTCTCTTACGGGGGAAGGATGACGCTCATGCAGGCGGTGTTGGGACCCATTCTTAACTACTATATGCAAGTTTTTACACTCCCAAGTTGGCTCATCAAACAATTCGACACAATTGTTCATAGCTTCTTATGGAGGCGGGACAAAAAATACTACGAAGGGCATTGCCTAATTGCGTGGGATCGATTCGCACGCCCGAAAGATGTGGGAGGATTGAGAATCATGAACATCCACTACCAAAACATAGCAATGATCACTAGATGGTTATGGCAAACGAGGCAAAAATCGGAGAGCCCGCTAGGATCAATTCTTCTATCACTTTGCCACTTCTCGCCTCTTGCTCTTTCACACCCCACCCCCCACAGAGCCTCCTTCTTCATAAATGAGCTTATGCAACTCATGCCCATTTTTAAACTATCAACAAGAGCCGTAATTGGCTCAGGTTCAGAAACTCATTTCTGGACGGACTCTTGGCATCAATTTAGGACCTTAAAGGACAAATTTCCGGAACTTTATGCGTGTACTCTAAATAGATCCAACTCCGTCAGACAAGTCATCCTCTCAGATTGGAACCTGAACCCATTCATCTCCTCAAACAACTTGATTCTCGCCGCCCAAGCTAACCGACTACAATTCATTCTAAACAACAATCCTCTGGCGATAGACCAAACAAGCCAATTATACCTCAAAATCATGCTATAACTTCTTTTTCAAAACCAACACAAAATCGTTGTGGAAAAACAAAATTTGGAAGCTTAAAATTCCTACGAAAATACGATTCTTCATATGGCTTCTTGAGGCAAATAGACTGCCTACACAGGAAAAGCTCATTCGGAAAGGGTGGCAGAGCATTAGCTCATGCACCTTGTGCACGTCAAATGTGGTAGAAACCTCCAACCTTCTCTTCATGGATTACCTTTTTAGTAAACGAGTATGGACTCTACTGGGCATAACAACCCCCATACCAAACAACTATGCCATCTCCTTCTGGCAGGTAACAAGAAGAACTTTCAACACCACCCCGGAGAAAAGAGATTGGGATCTTAGATGGGCTGCGGGTTGCTGGAACCTGTGGAAGTAGCGCAACCAACATATTTTAAATAACCGACACGCAACACTGACAATCACGGCGAAACATGCAGCAAATGACGCAGAGCTATGGGCAGAATATTGCTAAACAAGCTCGCCAAGAATATCTTCTCCTTAGAAAATGGTAATAGGGATACTCAAGACAACTGAATGTAATTTGTATCTCTAAGTTGTAACTCTTGGTCCTAAGCTGCTACTTATAAAAGCAGCAAAAAACTCATGTAATCTGGAAAGACTACTTTTTTTTTTTGAATATAATAAAATCTCAAACCGGCAATCGCCTGCTAGAGCTTCAAAAAAAAAAGAATTAAAAAAAATGATATAACGAGCTTTTGGAAGTGTACATATGAAATTCTACTTATTTATTGATTTATAGTACTGATTTGGGAATTTGGTATAATAATGTAATAATTATTCAGGATGCACAGTTCACCGTTTGTGTATTTCAATGTACTCAGAATTATTTTTATTTAATTTTTTAAGTGAAAATAATTCTTCAAATAAAAATTTGTGACAGTTTTGGAAATTACAAATCAATTTTCTTGGCGGAAGATATATATTTACTTTCTTGAAACTTGCATTTTAAAATATCTGATTTATTATGTTAACTTCATCTTTTTTCTATTAGGATGTTATATAGATAAATTTTAGATATCTACTATTGGATTTATTATACATAAAACAAAGTGGAGCACAATGGAACGACCTTTAGGGCTCTAGAGTCTAGACATGTATTCATTCATATTTTATTATTTCTCTCATCGTTTTTATTAATACATAAAGTAAAAACAACAAATGGCAATTAATTAAAATATTTCTTTAAATATATTTTCTGAATTCTGATTGCTTTAGCAAAAAAATATTAAGTTGGAAAACATATTTGATTGTTGCCATGTTAAAAAAAATGGGCATAAAACTTTAGTTTTTGCTTCTCCAATAAAATATTCTATTTATTATCCTAGTTTATCTAAAAAGAACTGAACGGCCACATTGGCGGAAGGGAGGGAGGAGGAATGGGAACATATTATGATTTTTTTTATCAAAAGCTATAGGGGCGCAGAAATAGAAAGTCGCAACCATTTCAGACGTACTTTTTTTCCCGACTCCACGTGAAGTTCCAATGTTGTACACATGGTGTGGTTATTTGTGTAGCTTGTATGCCAATAGATGAAAATTGCGTTTCCTTCTCTCACAAAAAAGCCACATGAAACTGAATTCCATTGCACCATAGGAAAATCAATGAAGTGACAGAAAATGCATGAAAGAATAGGTTAGCACCGACTGAAATTGCAAATACAACTTATTACAACAATAAAGCAAGTATTACGTGGTGAATCACCAGAAAAGCGCGGTATCAAGGTGATATAACTATACTCTTCAAAACAAAAGAAAAAGAAAAAGAAGAGGCAGATTTCTTCCTTCCAACTCATTTCTCGTATTATCCCCCAACTTCCGTTTGAGGGATAATTACTTATCTTTCACCCCACCAATTCATTTTCTAAACATAAGTTTTTACAGTTCATCATGGAATATGAACGTCATTTCTCGTATTATCCCCCAACTTCACCAACCCAACCGCAATCCCAGGAAAGTGATCGCCATAGAAACCATATAATCGGCTTCAGTTCCTGTTTCCGTTCATCATCAACGGATGAGGTAGAAGCATCGCTCGTGCGATCCCCTTCAGCCTGGGTGCGTTCAAAAGCACATGAATTCCCGGATGAATTGCTAGGAAAATATCGTAATCTTTTGGGGCGACATAAGAGGCGTCATTCATCTGATTTTGGATATGATCCATTAAGTTATGCTCGTAATTTTGATGATGGAGGAGAAACTATTGTGAATAATGAAGAGGAATTTCCATATCGGTGCTTCTCATCACGACTGCCGCCATCTCCTCAGCTATCACCTCACCCGGTTGGATCGGTGACAGGACATATCAGAGGTGGTTTGCCTTTGCTTGACATACGCAAGGCAAAAGGAAAAGCAAAAGAGAATGATATGGCAATTTGATTCAGTTTGGTTCATTTTTAGTATGTTTTGTTTATTCACCTCTCATTTGTGTGATTTGGCTGTTTATTTTGGTTTGGAGTAACTGGTTGTTGGCATGGATTTCCATTATTTCTTTTGTATAAAACAAAGTAAGAAAATTTCAATATTGATGTTGTACATATGTTGCCATGATTCTCTATAAAAGTCTAATGTACATAGTATTGGTAATTTGTAATGTCTTTTCTATTTACTGAAGACAATTTTCCTTTTCCAAAAGTTAAAAACAAAAGAGTGATACAGGCAAATTCAATGTTCTTTTTGGTCCATAACATACTGCTGACAATTTATAGAGGCAACAACAAGAGCCTGTAAAAGCTAAATACATATTATGTGATATTATAAATTTAATACTACTACCTTAGAGAAATAGAACGTTGACGATATTATCTAGTATTGAGGCTATTTTTTAGTTATTACGGTCAAAAAAATTGTTCTTGCTCTTGGGAGTCAATTTAACAAAATAAAGAGAGGGATCAATAAGCAACATTCAAATTTCAAACCTGGAGATTTTGAACTCTAAGATGCTTGTATTTTTGTTCTGTATTAAACGACTTGGCGGCTTCAGTCAACACATAAGATATAACCATCTTCAATACTTCTACGTCTTCTTCTATCGCACATCAATCATTTCTCGAGTTGTTCTAGTAAAAAGGCTTTAGGATCCATTTGGCCAGGCGGTCTTCCTATTCCAATTCTCAATCGAGCAAATTCTCGATTCGCGTGAAAATGGTATGTCACATTCTTCAAAACTTTGTGATGGGGTTGCAGTAGGAGAACGCCACATGGCAAGTCCATGCCATCATACATATCACAAGAACTCGATTAAGAATAGGCTGCAAGTGGTCCCGTAGATTCCCCGCTAAGATTCATATAAGTCTGGTTTTGCAAGTAAAACCGGGACGCCTTAAATATTCCTTTGCCAAAGAAGAGCTTTGCAATGAACTGTGTTCATAGAGATTCGCTGTGACCTTGAAAAAGTATCATATCAATCAAACCCAGCATTGTGGTGGGTGTATTGGAACTTGTCGCCAGGATTGCCGGGGCCGATGAACAGCCACTGCCTTGGACTTGGCAGAGAAGGAGATGAAACAGCGGTAGAAAGACTCGCCTTAATAGCCTTACTGATTATGCTATTATCATATACGGCCTAGACGTCTCCAGAGCTGGGCAGTAGATTAGTGTGCGAGATGGATTTTGGTAAGGCTAGTTCGAAGGCAGAGAGTGATCGGGTTTTTTGGCAATTTGCAATGTCAAATACTTATTTATCTTCTTTGGGCTTGAATTGAAAAACAACTCCAATAAATATAAAATAGCCTTAATGCCAACAGAAATGATTATCAATGTATTGACAAAGATGTTGAGGCCTAGAACTTTTTTTATTAAAATTTAATATGAGCATAAACATAGGGAATGGAAATCAATAATCATGATGCCTCTACTAGGCCTTGATTCCGAGAGGCCTTCTTTGATCCCTTAACAGGTTTCAGAGAAGCTTCACATTCACCTTCTTCAGTTGTAACTTCAATTCTTGCAAAGACAGGTTGAGGGTCCATCATTTTTTGACCTGCCTTCAGCCCACCCCACTTTGTATCACTCTATTAAATAAAATAAAATGAAAAAAAACACATTAGATACAAATAATATACAACTCAAAATAAATGGAACGAGATATTATTATTATTATTACCCATGTAACAGATTTAAATTGATCTTCTGAGAAACCAAGCTGGGTGTAAATTCTCACGCAAAGACTAGGAACAATCGGAAATAGAGCAACAGCTATAATCCTCATTGCTTCCAATATAATTACAAGATCCTACATACATTAAAGGAAATAAATAAACAAACAGATAAATGAAACAATTGAGATATAAACTTTTTTCTTTTTTTATATAGTTTTTTTTTTCTTTGTACCTTAGCAGCAGTTTCAGCACTGGGGCCGCCTTTCTTGAAAGAGGACCAAGGGGCATTTTCATCAATGTACAAATTACCTGCATTCCCAATACCCATTACTGATTCGCATGCAGATGACAATTCAAGGTTCTCATAATGATACCTCGCCATCTCCACCTACAAAAAAACTAAAAAAATAATAATCTGCAAAAAACAATATTCAAGTCAACTTAAAGGTATATAGTTATTTACCGATTTTTCAACTGTCTCTTTAAATGGATTTCCATGGACTACTTCGACAGAATCAAAAGCCAATGTAGATCCACAATTCTTCTTCAGCAGCCCCAATGTACGATTCAAAAGGTTCCCTAACCAAGAAATGGAATTAACGCCCTCAACTTAACTAACCAATTCAATAACAAAAGAAAAAATAGAATACTTGGAACCCAAAAGAGAAAATATATGTACATACCTATAGTGTTGGCGAGATGTGCATTGACAATATTAATGAAGCGTTCTTCTGAATAATCACCATCACTGCCAAACTCCACTTCTCGTAGAAAGAAATATCTAACTGCATCAGCTCCAAATTGGGAAACTAAATCTTTCGGGTCCAGAGTGTTTCCCAAGGATTTCCCCATTTTCACACCATCCTACACAATTTTGAAAATCAATATAAAAATAAATCATGTGAAAAAGAACGTTATTAGTTGTCTTTTGATGTATGTACCTTGGTTAAGAAACCATGACCAAATACCATTTTTGGAATGTCTAATCCAGCAGACATTAGCATAGCTGGCCAATAAACCGCATGGAATCTCAATATATCCTGTTGGATTTTCAAGAAAAAAAAAAGAGTACAATAAGTATTTTGTGAATAATAGATTGTTTCAGTTAAGTTAGGAAGCTAGTGAAGTGATACCTTTCCTATTAAGTGTAATGAAGCAGGCCAACCAGAACTAATAGCTTTTTGTAAATTAGGGTTTTCTTCATCCTCTTCTAATGCCGAAATATATCTACAAAAATATAATAAAAATCTTATCAGACTTCCTTTCTCAATTGAAGCTTATTCAGTCTTAAATGCACAACTGAGATCTACTAATTGGGCTGCTTTGTGCAAATTTGAAACACTTGGGAAATCCAGATGTTGCTCTAAGAGAAAAAAAAAATCAAAAAGAAAAAGAAATAATAATGAAAACGTTACCCTAATAAAGCATCAAACCAGACATAAATAGTTTGCTTAGGATCATTTGGTACAGGTATGCCCCACTCTACAGAACCACGCGATATAGAGAAGTCTCTTAATCCCTCTTTAATCCAGCTTTGAACCTATAATCTTAACAATAAATGAAAACTTAAAAACATTGAGGTCTTAACAATTAAATTTGTAAAATATTGTACCCACGTAAAAAAAAGAAATAAAAAGACAAAAAAAGAAATGCAGTCTTAATTGCTCTGTCACCTCATTTAGACGAAATAGAGGCTTAACAAAATCCGGATTATTAGTCAATAACTCTTCCATTTCATTTTGGTACTTAGAAAGGGCAAAAAAGTAATTATCCTCCTTTCTGAGCAAGCAAGGCTTTAAGTGCACAGGGCAGCATCTATTCTCAACCAGCTCTTTCTCATCCTGTATTTATTTCCACACACAATTCGTTATACAAATAAATTTGTTTGGTTCTTATTAAAAACAAAGATGGAAATAAACGCAAATTAAGAAAAAACACCTTGTACTCTTCGCAATTAACACAATAGAGTCCCTCATAGTCGGCCCGATATATGTCACCACTATTTAGCACTTTTGCATAGAAGTCCCTCACAATTGCTTCATGCTTAGAATCAGTCGTGCGAATGAATTTATCATACTCTATACGTAACTGTAAATAAACCAATAAAAGAAAACAGGAACATGACTAATGGAAGCATTAAATTTATAGAAACAAGTTGAACCAAATTAAATGAAATAAAGAAGAAGTATTACATCAAACCAAAGATTACGATAAGCCTGTGAAATTATATCACAGTGCTCTTTTGGGCTTCTATTGCTGACCTCAGCTGATGTCGCTATTTTCTCACCATGTTCATCTGTTCCAGTGATGAATATTACCTTCTTTCCTAGCAATCTCTAAAAATGCCAAAACAAATTACAAACAATTATATAATGACTTATTAAAGACAACTTTGTCTGTAGTCTGTACTGAATTCTGAAATGCACTGACTGGATGATCAATACTAGCATAATAATGAGAGTGGAGAGAGATTACAACATTTCAAATTACTTGATCAATGAAGTGTTACAATAGTCCTCTATTTACATTAGAGGCTTGATCCAAGAGGTTAAGTCTAATCTAATCTTAACCATTCACTATAATTCTAATCTAATGCCTCTTATACAATCATCCTTCTATCCTTTAAGATACAATATACAAGGTTAGATGTTTAAGTAGTCTATCACATTACAGAGAAAATGAATGATAATGAAAAATAGAATTTTGAGTGTTTCTTTAATGTATTTGTCTAATCTTAATGTTCAAACAATCAAATAGCAATTGAGATTTCAATTGAATACGATTGGCCCTATTTCTCTCATTTATATGACTATACCCATCATAATAACACAAGTTTCAAGCTTTGAAGGGCGTCTAAACATACAAACTAACTTGAAAAGAAAAGAACCTGAAAGCGAGCAATGGCATCAGCAGCTATGGTGGTGTAGGCGCTGCCCATATGAGGCGGCGCGTTTACATAATACAGAGGCGTCGTAAGAACAAACAAATCGTCATTTGTATTTGGCGGACCAGCTCGGACACTGAACCGACGACGAGGGAGAGGAGCAAGGGAGCGAGGGCGAAGAGTAGTCAACTGACGAGGAAGAATGGGGAAGTGGGTCCGAGAGGCGAAGGAAGAGAGTCCCTGCGGCGGAGAGAGCAGTGCTCTCACGGCCATGGCAGCCGACTAGCTAGCTAGAAGAAGAAGAACAAGAAGGAGAAGAAGAGACCCCCAACTACCAAGTCCCAAAATGTCATTGTGAGTGACTATCTGTTTATCCGGGCTTTTAGCCTAGGCTGTGTGCTGTCTTCAAGTCCTATTCAAGTCCTATGTACTCTTACAAACATGTGGCCCGCGTTATCCCGTTCTTTAATAAATTAAAACAAAGAATCATACTTACGATTCTATTTTACCAGCACTGACAACTTGGGCTTTGGTATTGAATAGTGCTTTGTTTACTAATTACTACTACGGCAAAAGTAGGCCCATTTAATCCGGAGGTGATATCATTCACCGAGAGAAATTTGAGTCGGAGAGAAACTCTCAGTTATGAGGGAAACAGAGCCCCCCTTTGGCAGCCGGATAAGGCTTCGTTACGCTCATACTATTCCATTGAATATTTTGAATTTTTTTGAATAGTAGTACTATTTTGAAGAATAATTAATCAGATAGCATGATTTTCAAAATATTTGGGTAGGTAGCACTTCCGCCAGACCCTCTGGCGGAACTGAAGTAGTTCCGCCAGAGGGTCTGGCGGAACTAGGGATTTTTTTTTTTTCTAATCTCGGCCATTTGGCATCCTTAAACAGCCTTAATTAATGAAAAAGGCTAGTCTGGCGGAACTAGGTAAAATTATTTTTGGCCCAAATTAGACGGTGAAATTGGCCCAAAAATGACGAAAATATACTCTAGCGGAACTAGACCATTTTCCCAACTTACAATCTGACCCAAAAAGTCCAAAAAAATGGTCTAGTTCCGCCAGACTCTCAGGCGGAACTAGTTATTTCTAGCTAGTTCCGCCAGTGGGTCTGGTGGAACTAGACCATTTTTGTGGACTTGCAACCTGACGCAAAAAAATCCCAAAAAATGGACTAGTTCCGCCAGAACCTCTGGCGGAACTAGCTAGAAATAACTAGTTCCACCATGGCGGAACTAGCTCGAAATAACTAGTTCCGCCAGACCCTACGGCGGAACTAGACCATTTTTTTCGACTTGTATACCGACCCAAAAAAATCAAAAAAATGGTCTAGTTCCGCCAGACCCTCTGGCGGAACTAGCTAGAAATAACTTGTTCCGCCAGAGGGTCTGGCGGAACTACCCACTGCGTTTTTTTAAACCCCAATTTAAACCCGTCCGACCCTCATTTTAACCCTACCCGTCCGTTCGAAAAAAGAAAAAAAAAATTGGGGGCGAAATTTCATGCGATTTGAGAGGAAATTAAAGGAGAAAGAAGGGAGAAATTAAAGGAAGAGAAGGAGAAGTTAGAAAGAAGAAGAAATATGTAAGTTATTTTGTTTGATTTTGAGTTTTGATTAGTTATTTTTGTTGATTTGGTTGAATTGAAATAAGTTTTGATTGAGTGAAATTAGTGCGAAATAGGTATGGATTTAGTGAGATTAGTTTGAAATTGGTTTAAATAGGTTGATAGTATTGAAATTTGTTTGAATTTTTGTTGATTTCTTTAGAGAAAAATAAGAACAAGAAGAAGGAGAAGGAGAAGAAGAAGAAGAAGAAGAAGAAGAAGGAGAAGGAGAAGGAGTAAATTTTTCGTCAAATTTATTCGGTATGAAAAAAATTTATAATTATTTTTTATTACTTAGTTATTTTAAAGAAAAATATAATATAAATTTATTTAGTAATATATTTATTTATAGTAATTGTGTATGATTTTTTTTAATATATACAATTTTTTGTATTAAAAAAAATAGAATGAAGCAATTTGTTTATTTTTGTGTTAAATAGTATGTTTATTTAGTTATGTAAAAATATATTGTTTAGTTATTATTTATATAGGGATATTTTTATCAATTTTATTCGGTATGAAAAAAAATTGTAATTATTTTTTATTACTTAGTTATTTTAAAGAAAAATATAATATAAATTTATTTAGTAATATATTTATTTATAGTAATTGTGTATGGTTTTTTTTAATATATACAATTTTTTGTATTAAAAAAAATAGAATGAAGCAATTTGTTTATTTTTGTGTTAAATAGTATGTTTATTTAGTTATGTAAAAATATATTGTTTAGTTATTATTTATATAGGGATATTTTTATCAATTTTATTCGGTATGAAAATATTTAATAATTAATTTTCAATATGTAGTTATTTTAAGAAAAAAAATATAATATATATTTGTTTAGTAATATATTTATTTATAGTGATTTGTTAGGTTTTTATTTTTGACTATATACTATTATTCCTATTAAAAAAAAAGTGAAGTAATTTGTTTATATTAAAAAAAGATTGAAGTAATTTATTTATAGTAATTGTTTAATTATTATTTATATTTAAAAAATAAAATTTATATAGGGATGTCATCTAGGGGCGGATCTAGTCGGGGCGGATCTGGTCGTGCGGATCGGGGGAAGGCTCCTATAGTTGAGCCAGAAGGTCCGGTATATCGTCCGCTGAACGAATTCCAGGATGATCACAGAACCGTATGTTTCAGTCAACCGGACAATACGAAGGCTACAGCGAAAGAGGGTTTCCGATACAGGCAACATCATATTAATGTATTGTATATAAAATTATTTCTATATATCTATTTATTTAATTATGTAAAAATAATTTACTTATATGTTTCGTTTCCGCAGGTGTCATGGAATGTTCAGTTCGAGCCATATTTTGCGAGTGCGTGTTTGTTACAAACGCAGAGAATCGGTTATGTACCAATCGATGGCATACTGATAACCACTCTGCAGGAATGGTGGAGAAAAGAGACACATACGTTCCACATGCCGCACGGAGAAATGACCATAACGTTAGAGGATGTTTCATGCTTGTTGGGGTTGCGGGTGGATGGCAAGCCCCTTTGTGTGAAGAACGGCGGTATTAATTGGGCAAATAAAGCAGGGGAACTACTCGGAAAAACACCCCCCTAAGAGATGTTCAGAGGATCAGGAAATAAGAAAAGTAACGTGTTGGTAAAAAAAAATGGTTCATGGAGAATTTTGCCGATTTGGAGTGTGATGCCCCCATATTACGAGTCGAGCAATATTGTAGAGCTTACATGATCGGATTTTTTTCCGACATTTTATTTACGGATCCGAATGGGGACTGTTATTCGCTCATGCCCCTGGTACTTTTAGAAGAAATGAATAATTTGCATGAGTGGGCATTTGGGAGTGGGGTACTTGCATACCTGTACAGAGAGCTGTGCAAAAGTACAGGTCCCGATAGGAAAAATATGGGAGGTTGCATCTTATTATTACAATTATGGGCTTGGCAACATTTTGCGACCGGAAGACCGAGAGTTTCATTGAACCCGGCAAGATTGAATATCTACGACGATCCGGATTACAATGATACGGTTGGCATGCTCTGGAGAGATGCAAGAGTTAAAGAGGATCTGTCGACTACTCATTTGTGGGCGAACCGCGACATGTTAGACAACATCCCTCCAAGTGATATCTTTTGGGCACCTTACGAACCATACCGCGATAGGCTACCGCCCATTTGTCAGGAAGAAAGAACTACGGCACTACTCAGTGTGCCGTTGATTTATTTCTGGATCGTCGAGCGTTATCGTCCTGAGAGGGTAATGCGACAGTTCGGGTATCGGCAAAAAATACCCCCGGAAATACCTGAAGCCGAGAAAATTGCCGACAAAGAATTACGCGACCTGACGAATTTTCGCGGAAACGATTGGCGTAAGATTCACAGGAATTGGATTACACGTTGGAACGATAAATGGTATTGGTATTCGCAAATGGATCCACTGGAGCCGTATACCCCTCTCGATTATGATGGTTACATGAGCTGGTATTGGCAGAATTCTGATCCGTTGGTGCAGAGCATCATTTCGCACGGTTCGAGCACATACCGCCCCATGGTCCCCGAAAAAAGATTAGCGGTAAATTTTTGTAATATTTTTAAAGTTAAATTTAGAATTATAATTTTTTTATTTTTCTTAATATTTTAAGGCACAAACTGCCATGGAGGGAGCTCGCATAGGTTTCAGAATGCTCCGAGAATTTGGTGCAAATATGAGGGCGGAAGTAAGGGACGGCGTCAGAAAATGGTTGGGATGCCAAAACCTAATTTGTACTCAGCTTAATGAGTATCCCGGCGATACTGAGTGGGAGGTGCTCAACGAACCGAGAGCAGATGCGGGACGAGAGGAAGGAGGAGAAGACGTCAGTCAGCTCACTCAGATGTAGACTCGGAACCAGGCGAGAGGGAGAGGAAGAGGACGCGGCCGTGGTGCACGCGGCCGTGGTGCACGTGGCCGTGGTGCACGCGGCGGAGATGTTTAGGGTTTATGTTAGTGTTTTAGGGTTTATGTTTTGAGATTTGGACTACGTTATAGTTTATGTGTTTGGGGTTTAGGGGTTATGTTTGGGGATTTGCATTATGTTGCGGTTTGTTTGTTTGATTTTTTAGGGTTTATGGTTTATTGAGATTGTTTTAACTTAAGCATTACAACTACTCAACAATAAATAAAACAAACTAAATAAAATAAACTAAATAAAAACAAACTAAATAAACAAAACTACGGTCCATTGTAATGGTCTCCACCCATTTGTGTGCACTTTCGTTTAGTATGTCCTGGTAATTTGCAGACGCTGCAATTCATTACACGCTTTTCTTTGTTCATGGTGTCCATACTGTTTTGGATTCGCAACTCCTGCCTTCTTCCACGTTTCATCCTTCCGTTAGCATTTGTCCTTATAAGTTTATCACCAGGAAATAAATTGTAATTACAAATTTCTATGCGTGGCGTCCATTGTGATTTTTCCTTTACAGGATAGAAACTTTTTTCATACGTACGTTTCAAATTATCCAAGGAATAACACGGATGAATGAAAACTTCGCTAGATATAACTTTGCGTATACAAACTGCTATGACGTGTGAACACGGGTAGTGATATATCATAGGTTTTTGACACTCGCATTTTCCTTCATTGATATCCACTCGCCATTTCTTTCTCGGAATTCCGATACCACTCGTCGAACGCCGGGCTTGCGTAAGCACCTGATAAATACCTTGCTCTAAGTTGTAGCAAGTGACTTCATGCCTAGCAGCCTAAATGCGTCTACGTTCCATTTTTAACATCACTATATCCGACCAATTCTTGTCCCTCATATCAGCAGCCGCCCGATATCTCACGTGATAACAATTTAGCTTATAAAATGTCGCCTCCACAATTGCCGTAACAGGTAGTTTTCTTATACCTTTGAAAACAAAATTCATCACTTCGGCATTATTGCTAGTTGGTATGACCCACCGACGACCTTCAGTATCGTACGAAATCGCCCAATTTGATTTATTTATCTTTTGTAACCAATCGGTCGCTGAACTATCTTTTTTTTCCATTTTTTCCCATATCTTATTAAATTTATATTTGTTGTGCGCACGTACTAATCCTTGAATCATTGGAACCACTGTTTTGTCTGTTACAGCATTACTGAAATTTGCTTGAAGATGCCACATACAATAACGATGATAACCATAAGGTGGCAGCCACCTTCTCACTCTCATTGCACTAATTATGCCAGCATGCCTATCCGAAATAATGCAATACATATTTTCTTCTCCGAGAACATCACGCAAACAATTAAAAAACCACCCCCATGTCTCATTCTTCTCCCTATCAACTAAAGCAAAAGCTAAAGGAAATAACTGACCATTTGCGTCGGTACCAATCGCCGTCAGTAAAGTTCCTTGGTATTTTCTGGTTAAAAATGTTCCATATACTGTTATGACGGGCTTGCAAAATTGAAAACCATGTAGTGATGGGCCAAATGCCCAAAATAGACCTTCGAACTCCAACTCACCATCTCTATTTGGGGCACCAGTTTTAAATGTATACAAAGTACCAAGATTTGTTGATGTTATTGCCGCCATCAACTCAGGGAGCAAATTATAAGCCTCCCTCCAACCCCCAAATAAGAATCGAAACGCGTGTTGTTTTGCGTGCCAAGCCTTCCAATACGATATGGTATATTTAGCCTTCAATTTAACGGCTTCTATTATGGTTACAGGTTTAACATCTAAATCCGCTCTTACGATATCTAGAATTAGCCCCCCAACAAGCGCACTCGTTAACTGTTTGTGGTCTCTTCTAGGTGTTTTGTTAATACATACGTGTGGTTGTCTAAATGTTTTAATCTCCCATAAATTATTTTTTTATTAATCGAAGCGTGTATCCTCCAACTACATCCTCTAGTACCTTCATCTTTAAGCTTGCATATCACAATATATCTCGTTTTATTCGAGTGGTCTACTTCTATTTCTCGGTGATGCTTCACACTGTATGCTCTTACAGCCGATTGTAGTTCTGATTTCGTTTCAAATGTACGTCCCTTATACAATATTTCATCATCATTTTCATTCAAATTCATGCCAGATAAGACATCATTTCTCGCATATTCCCACATTGAACTATCTTCGAATTCAGCAGCCGGCGCATCACCGAAAATACCTACACTAACCATCTCACCCTCTTCCGTATATATAAATCCCGTCTGATGGTTCACTCTCTCCATTTCTTCATCACCATCTCCATAAATTTCTTCCTCGTCCTCTGACTCCATTTCGGGTTCCTCATCTAATTCATTTTCATCATCATCTATTTCGGGAAGTACATTATTGCTCACACGTGCCATATCAAAGGTCGCAAACGGGTCCTCATTCGCATTTTCAATATTTATTTCATTTTCAACGGGTTCAAATATCTCATTTTCATCTGCATTTGGAATTACATTTGATCTACTACTAGTTCCTATCTGATATTCTTTATTTTGGATGCGATCAACATATATTTCTAATTCCTCCATCCCAACCCTTATGACGCGCTCCGCAAAATTAATCAATTGTGTATTATTCATAATTTTCTCTAACCTATAATGCTAAATGTCTTTCTTAAGGGAAGGAAGCCGACCTCGGATTAAAAGAATATCATTATACGACCAACCGAGATTCTCATAAATTTCGTTACACAGTTGGTCATAATCCCTATTTGTGGTTGTAGTTTCTGGAATATAAGCCGGTTCCTCCGGGTCGTAATTGCATCCGTTTGATAGATTTACAATAAGACCATCATAATATACAAGAATTTGAGAGTTTTGTGCCATTTTCTTCTTACTAATTGCAATAATATTTCAACAAATTAACAACAAATATATAATAAAATCAATTAATTATTTAATGAAAAAAAATCTATAATACAATACCTAATTTCCGTCTTCCTTTTCTTCTATTTTCTCTATTTATTTGGGTCAAAATCACCTCAAATACACTTCAAAATCGCCTGAATAGTAGTTTCATTTTTTGGGGGCGGATTTTAGGTTAGATTGGGGGAGAGAGAGAAAGATTTTCCTTTTATAACAGGCTCCAATGATTGAACAAGTTCCGCCATAGGATCTGGCGGAACAAGGCTATTTCTCAATTTTTTGGGGTCAGACCTGTCCGGAAGACACGCTGATACAGGTTCCGCCAGATGGTCTGGCGGAACTACTTATTTCTAGCTAGTTCCGCCAGAGGTTCTGGCGGAACTAGTCCATTTTTTGGGATTTTTTTGCGTCAGGTTGCAAGTCGAAAAAAATGGTCTAGTTCCGCCAGACCCACTGGCGGAACTAGCTATTTCTAGCTAGTTCCGCCATACTCACTGGCGGAACTAGCTAGAAAATAGACCATTTTTTTGGACTTTTTGGGTCAGATTGTAAGTTCCGAAAATGGTCCAGTTCCGCCAGAGGGTCTGGCGGAACTTGTTATTTCTAGCTAGTTCCGCCAGAGGGTCTGGCGGAACCTCTATTTTCGTCATTTTTGGGCCAATTTCACCGTCTAAATTGGGCCAAAAATAAAT
>CM050904.1:4592500-4600000 GCA_027726005.1 Juncus effusus | reverse complement strand
CGCAATTTTATCCACACGCAATTTCTTATCAATTGACATCATTAAAAGCCTTGTTACAAACTCAACATTTTGTTCCGACCTTTTTTCCAATAAAATTGTTTCTTCTTGTACTAATTCTTCTGCTCGATCCGTTAATCCGCACCATAAATTCCCTCTTGAATCCTTGTAAATTTCAAATAATTTGGGGGATTTTTTAATAAAATCCGCAACTTTATACGGTTTTGGGAGATTGATTTGTTGTCTGTACTTTTCGAGCTGGTTTAAAGGGATTACTTGTTCAGGCTCGTTTTTTAGGGTTTCAATTATCGATAGAACTTTGGAAATAACTTTGAATCGCTCTGTTGCTATTTCTAAATCGTGTATGCGTTTTTTCTTAGATCAGTCTTGGATTCTTCGATGCCTTGTCATGAATCGGATTTGGGTCGCCATGAATTGTTGGATTGAAGGGTATATTTGAAAATGGTATTTTTTGGAGTGGTTTAATGAGGAAAAAATGAGGAGACGAGCCATTTTTGGTGAGAGAGACATTTTCACAACCAATTTATGTGCAGAAATAAGAATTCAGAAAGTTGAATGAATAATCAACATAGGTTAATTGGGCGTCTCCTTTTTGGGGTTTCGATTTAAATGCGGTTTGAAATTGGGATTTTGGAATTGGGTTCTAAGCTAAAGGCATTTTTACAAACACCTTGTGTGCAATTTTGCGAAGGAGTTTACCTCATTTGAGGCCGAAAAGAGAGAAGAGAAGAGAAGAGAAGAAGTTTTAGCGAACTGAATGCATTTTGTTTGTTTATTGATTGAAAACTGTTTCCTTCAAATTTTGGGCTTCAAATTATCAGAACTTCTATATTGGCCCAAAAGGCCTGATATTACTTAACATACATAGCTTCTGTAAAGTTGGTATTTATTACAGGGAGATGCTAAATATTATACGTAAGCAAAATGAAAATTTTACTTACGGTCCAAAAAATTATACGTATCATTAAATATTCAAATTTCAACCGTACGGGTGAAATATATATATTTTGAATATGTTGTAGATTAATTTTCACAAGAATCGAAATATTATATCATTGTCTTTTGATGATACATGATTCTTGTGAAAATTAATCTACAACATATTCAAAACATATATATTCCATCCGTACGGTTGAAATTTGAATTTTTGTTGATACGTGTAATTTTTTGGACCGTAAGTAAAATTTTTATTTTGCTTACGTATGCTATTTAGCCATACTCTTTATTATGTGCATGTATGTGGTAAGGTAGCTAACTTGATATGGCAAAAGAATGTACGTAGTGATGTATGGTATGTCAAAAGAATGTACATAAATTCATGAGACATGGCATGATGAAGAAATAAATGAGGGCACATGGATGAGATTTATAATTACTTGATTAGCATGGCAGCTCATTTTTGTGAAGCTTGAAAGGATGGATTACCTATTAATAGGTTCAATATTTAATTTTTATCTGCTTCAAAAAAAAAAAAAATATATATATATATATATATATATATATATATATATATATATATATATATATATATATATATATATATATATATATATATATATATATGTATATGTATATATTTAATTTTTATGGTCCCAAATTTGCATGAAGATTTTGTTTATCATTAGATTTCACTGGGAGAGAAAAAATAAAAAATAAAAAATGTTGACAAGGACTAGAGGAAAAAAATCAAATGTTGATCAGGGAAGTTTTCTAATTAATTAATCAAAGTTTTGCTATTAAATTGCCTTCTCGACATCCAACTAACTAATTAGATCACGAACCGTAATTTGGGGAAATCCATTTTCTTTCATTTTTGTTGACTTGACTACTACTAGTTCAACTACTAATAATAATTATTTATTTAATTAAAGAAAGCTATTGAATGTTGAGTGTTGAATGTTGACCTTATTTTTTTCTAATATTTTTCATTTAATGGCCTCTAAGTTTGGAATGTATATCTTTTCAAAAACAGCTAAAATATATCATAAGTGGGGGATAGAAACTTCCATTACCATATAAAAATTATCTTGTTTATTTGAGTATAGTTTTCTTTTTTTTTCTTTTTTAGAGAAAATTAATATATTTCCATTATATAGCCGTTATGGATGATTATACTTAGTATATTTAATGTAAAAATAAAGAGAGAAGAGAAATTGTATAAATTATATTATTGATGTTGAATTGTCTTAATTTTACATGATGACACCTCTACATATATAAAGAATACAATACTAAATAACAAGGAAACTAAATATTATCATCATAATGATAGGACCAAATGATTCATCTCTTTCTATCTATAAGACCTCACAAGATTTGATGAATAATTAGATTGTAACGTTCATATCCTTCCATGTTTGGATACATGAGGATATGTTAAGCATCTCCAAGTACACCCACATGACCAACTTATGTATTCGTATCTTTAACACTCCCCCTCAAGTTGGGTATGAAAATATCAAGAGAACCCAACTTGGAGATTATCTCGTGAAATCTTGTCTTGCCTAGTGACTTTGTGAAAATGTCGGCAAGTTGGTTTTTGCTGTTGACATATGGGGTTTCGATAATCTTGGATTGTACTTTTTCTCGCACAAAGTGACAATCAACTTCTATATGTTTGGTTCGTTCGTGAAAGACCGGATTCGATGCGATATGTATCGCAGCTTGGTTATCGCAAAACATTTGCATAGGCCCGTTGCGAGTTATTCCTATATCCTCCAATAGGAATTTAAGCCACACTAGCTCACTTGTTGTTGAAGCCATCGCTCTATACTCCGCTTCTGCACTCGATCTTGCTACAACGTGTTGCTTCTTGCTCTTCCACGTCACGAGATTTCCACCAACAAATGTACAGAAACCAGAGGTGGACCTTCTATCATAAGGGCTTCCCGCCCAATCTGCATCTGAATATCCGGTTATTGTCGTATGATTATTTCTTCTCATCCATATTCCTCGACCCGGTGATCCCTTGACATACCGCAAGATGCGGTTTACGGCATCCATATGACTCGTTCTTGGAGCATGCATGAATTGACTAACTGCACTAACAACAAAAGTTAAGTCAGGTCTAGTGATAGTTAAATAAATCAATTTACCTACAAGTCTTTGATATTGCTCTTTATTATCTAAAAGTTCACCCTCATTTGGATCAAGTTTGCAGTTAACATCCATGGGAGTTTCAAGGGGCTTAGTACCTAATTTTCCGGTTTCCTTTAACAAATCAAGGGCATATTTTCGTTGTGACAAAAATAATCCTTTACTAGAATGCGCCACTTCTATTCCAAGAAAATATTTTAGTTTGCCTAGATCTTTAATATCAAAATTTTCTTTTAGAAACTTTTTTAGTGTGCAAATTTCTGTTTCATTATTACCAGATATTAAAATGTCATCAACATAAATTAGGACGACCGTAGTTGAATGTAATTCTTTTTTAACAAACATTGAGGAATCTGCAGAACTTTTGGAAAAATCATATTTAATTAATGTATAGCTAAGTTTAGAATACCAAGCCCTAGGTGATTTGTTTTAAACCATATATTGATTTTTTAAGTTTGCAAACTAGGCTTTTATCATGTTGATTTGGATGTCCAGGTGGTAAATTCATGTAAACTTCTTCTTCTAAATTACCTTGTAAAAAAGCATTTTTAACATTCATTTGATATAAGGACCAACCACAATTAATAGCAATTGATAAAAGGACACGAACTGTACTCATTTTCGCGACTGGTGCAAAAGTTTCTTTATAATCAATACCATAAGTTTGTGTAAATCCTTTAGCTACAAGTCTAGCTTTATATCTTTCTATAGAGCCATCACTATTATATTTTATTTTAAATATCCACCTACATCCTACCGCTTTTTTCCCTTTTGGTAATTCGGTAACTATCCATGTTTTATTTTCTTCTAGTGCTTGCATTTCTTCGTTTATGGCCCTTTTCCATTTTGGATCAGAGTTGGCTTCCTCAAAGGTAGTGGGTTCGGTAAATTTTGATATTGAGCTCAGAAATGCAAAATGTTGTGATGAAATATTTTCATATGATATATGATTTTGAATAGGATAAGATGTAGCATGATAAGTAACAAAGTCTTGTAATTTAATGGGAGGGCGAGAGGAACGAACTGACCTGCGAAGATTTGTATCTGTGCCTGTTTGCAAATGTAGATTAGATATACCTGATCCTTCCACCACGGGTTGCACTTGAGGGTTAGAACTACCTGATGGTATTTCGGATGGCACTTGCTCTATATCTAGCTCTTGATTAATTGCATTGCCTTGACTATGCACTTCTAGGGTTGGACTTGCACCATGGCCTTCTACTGACACGTGTGGTCTTGGATGCCTTTCCTGTTCTTGCATGGTTAGAAGCATTTCACTAGTTTTTGCAAAATATGGTTCATGTTCAAAAAAGACCACATCTCTAGATATATATTTTTTACCATTTTCGTAATCATAACATTTATATCCTTTTTGTTGAGAGGAATATCCTATGAAAATACATCTTATAGCACGTTTGTCAAGTTTGTCACGATTATTCTCTCTCACATGAACAAAACAAACACATCCGAAAATGCGTAAATGATCTAAATTCATTTTTCTGTTATTCAAAATTTCTAAAGGTGTTTTATTTTTCAAGACACTACTAGGGAGCCTATTTATAAGGTAGCACGCAGTTAAAATAGCATCGGACCAAAAACATTTAGGTACATTCATTTGAAATAATAACGATCTAGTAACTTCTAACAAGTGTCTATTCTTTCGTTCGGCGACTCCATTTTGTTCAGGTGTACCAACACATGTTGTCTGGTGAATTATTCCTACATTTTTTAAATACTGAGAAAAATCTTTATTAACATATTCTTTTCCGTTATCAGTACGAAGAATTTTTATTTTGGCACCATACTGATTGGTCACTAAATTAATAAATTCTTTAAAAATAGAAAAAACTTCAGATTTAGATTTCATGAGGTAAAGCCAAGTGGAACGTGAGCAATCATCAATAAACGAAACAAAATATTTAAAACCATCATAAGAATCTACCGGAGATGGACCCCACACATCAGAGTGAATCAAATCAAATGGTTCGTTAGATTTATTTGTTGATAGTTTAAAAGGCAACCGAGCATGTTTAGAATAGCGACAAACATCACAACAACTAGAGTCTAAATTAGAAAAAGAAAAAAGTTTATTCAAAACATTATCTGATGGATGCCCAACTCTCCAATGCCACAATTTGCCTTTGTCAGATTTTGTGTTTGCATTGGCTGTGAAAGCTTGACTTGGTTGTTCTATTAGATATAATCTTTGATGCAACTTTCCTTCACCAATCTTCCTCCCCGTTGCTCTGTCCTGAAAGGTCACAGTAGTTGGTGAAAATAATACATTACAATTTAAATCACGAGTTATTTTGCTAACAGAGAGTAGACTAGATGGAAAAGTAGGCATATATAAAACATTTTGGACATTTCTAGAAAACAGATTTGTGACACCGATACCATGTATAGGCACTAAGGAACCATCTGCTATAGAAACTGGTTTTGTATTATGATTGTTCTTTAGATTTTTAAGGCATTTTATATCGCTAGTCATGTGATCAGATGCTCCTGAGTCTACTACCCATGTACTTGAATGATTAGTATTAGTTGAAAAAGCTACAGATTTACCTTCATTATTAGGAGGTTGATTGGAATAATTAGATTTACCCAATTGTTGCAACATTTGGGTAAGCATTGCGATTGAGATCTGTGGTTCATTGGTCGCAACTTGTGCAGTGTGACCATCACCGACTTTTTCCTTGGTAGGCCGTAAATGAGGATGCAATCTCCAACATCTATCTTTAACATGGCCTAAGACGTTACAATGATCACATCTTAGAGGTGGACGACCTCCTCTACCTCTCCCCCTGCCACGAAAATTGGTGGAGCTTCTGTTTCCTCCAAAACTATTAGAATCTTTATTAGGTTCATCTCTAGTTTTGGTGGCTACCAAAACTGATCTTTCATTATTCTCTTCATTATTTTGAGAACTATTCATGATTTTCCTTCTTGTCTCCTCACGGTTTATTGTGGCAACAATACTACTAAAAGAAGGTAATTCAGGAGCCATCAATATTTGACTTCTAATGTGTTCAAAGTCGGAATCTAAACCGGCAAGAAATTAAAAAATTTTATCTTGTTCAATGCGTTTTTGAATTATTTTTAGGTCTGTTGTTGTTGGTAGATAAAGGGATAACTCATCCCATTTGGTTTTAAGGGATCCAAGATATTCAGTAACAGACCGTTTAATTTGTTTAGTTTGTGAAATATCTTGTTTTAATTGGAAAATACGGGCCGAGTTATTTTGTTGACCATACATCTCCTTTAGAGAATCCCAAAGATCTTGAGATGTCTCCGAGAAGGTAAAGATTTCCGAAATTTGGGGTTCCATAGAATTTAAAAGCCAAGACATAACTAGGTGATCATTTGCTTGCCACTCGTCATAGGTCGGGTCATCAACTTTTGGTGGTATTATTTTACCGGTTACATATCCAAGTTTACATTTCTCCCCAAGGGAAAGTAAGGCAGCCCTTGACCAAGAGAGGTAATTGTTCCCATTTAATAAAATGGTTGTAAGTTTTAATGAAGGGTTTACATCAAAATGATGTATAGTGGTTTTGGTTTCTAGGGTTCTAGAGGCATCACCATCTTGTGCCATTTGGAAAAAACAAAAGGAAAGAATTGACCTTTTTTGACGAATCAATGAATAACACAACAGTTGAGAACCTTGCGCTTGTTGTAGCGGAAGTCGATTTCTAATTTATCACAACCATGGATCTCACAAAATTGAAGATCGCTCTGATACCATGTAAAAATAAAGAGAGAAGAGAAATTGTATAAATTATATTATTGATGTTGAATTGTCTTAATTTTACATGATGACACCTTTACATATATAAAGAATACAATACTAAATAACAAGGAAACTAAATATTATCATCATAATGATAGGACCAAATGATTCATCTCTTTCTATCTATAAGACCTCACAAGATTTGATGAATAATTAGATTGTAACGTTCATATCCTTCCATGTATGGATACATGAGGATATGTTAAGCATCTCCAAGTACACCCACATGACCAACTTATGTATTCGTATCTTTAACATTTAATCATATAATTCCATTGTAATGAGACCAATGATATGACAAGAAACTAGGTTTGACCTCTCTCTTTCAACTTTAAAAGATGATGTGATATTACGTGTTTAGGAGGGTTCGAGTCGATAGAATTGCAAGCACGCATTGAATAGTCTCATGCTGGCCATAGCTTTCGGGTCTAGTCTACCCTTCTTTTCTTTATCGTTCTTAAATCTTGTAATCTATTTCTTCTTTCCCTTTGTAATACTTCCCTTAAAACTTAATTTTTTTAAATGAAATCTCTGGGCTCCTAGAGCATAAAAAAAAATTGTGCCCGGTTCATCTGTAAGTGGAATAATTGAAAAAG